>JAWNLW010000119.1:0-337500 GCA_035042075.1 Drosophila macrospina | reverse complement strand
TATTTGCTTGCTTGTACATTTTGTACATATATATACTCGTTTTGCCATCTGTGTTTATTACTTTCAACTGGCAAAATCAATTGCTTTTGTGAGTTATACTATTGCCTTTTTTTATACCGTTGCCGACACCATGCTAGACGGAGTCCAAAAATAGATTGTATGATGTATGGTATTAGCACACAAGAGTGTGGACCGCGTAAATCAGGATCTGAAAAAAAAAAACAAAATGTAGAATTTGGATTTATTTTTTTCACGTGTTTATTTGTGACGGTAAACGCACGGAATTGCTTTGCGAATGCCAAAAACTCCTGACCAGCCTGAACATCCCAGCCCTTGTCTCAATCGATGTGTGAACAACGCCATCGCTAAGGCAACGGCACGGCAGAGATGCGGGAAGATCAAATGGAGCCGCGGGTACACCGAAAACTGAGAGTCGTTGCCGGAGCCACGCAAAACTCCGTCGAAGAAACCTAGACGCCACTCGCCGTCTCCAAAGGATGCAGGCGTCGCAGCAAGCTAGAACGCAGACCCTCAAAATGCTGGGAACTAGACAGTTGTGAAGGGTCGTCAGCCCGCAAGCAAGCGCTAGGACGCTGGGCAAGCCCAATAGTAGGCGACAGACGCCCGCCCGGACACTATTCTGATAGAGGCTAGGGGTAACATTACTTGTAGTGAAATTTCGAGGATGGTCACACGTCATGCTAAATTGCAATTTGGAGAGAAGGTCAACACGGTGAGACGTTCGACAAAATGCGAAATCTGGAGTCGCGCGCACTGATCATGGAAGTCGCAATGGAAGTCAGGAATTTAGATGAGATGAGCTCACTGAGTGCCAAAACAATAAAAACAAAAAAAGGTCGCATACCAGCTTTCGGCTGATAAAGCTCATCAGGCAGAAAAAGTTAAGATAGCTAAGGTCTATGTGCATAGTTGTGCCAAGAAGTGAGCCAACTATGTTCTTTAGGTGCCTTGAGATTGGTCACAGTGCATCTAGGTGGCAGTCTCTAGAGGACAGGAGCTGCTGGTGCCATAATTGTGGCGCCAGTGTACACAAGGTTAATGATTGCACTGTAAGCGGAAGCCAGCTCTGCCCATCCGTAGCAAACAAAGTTATGGTCGTGGTTAACTTTCTGCAACAGAATTTAAGCCACTGCGAAGTAGCTCACGATCTCCAGTCTACCGTCACACTTTTAACGCCGCCGGAATTGGGTTAGTCGACCTAACCTTTGCCAGCAGTTGACAGTTCACTTTTTCAACATGGCGAATAGGAGACCACTACACCGGGAGTGATCACGAATCCATTTTGTTCTCCTTTGGGAGAAAGGTGCTTTTTCCACCTATGTGAGTCTGCAGAGCACGACCCCTGAGGCAACCCATATAAGATAGTAGTCAAGCAAATAGATGCGAAGAGGCAAGAAGCTCCTTTAAAGTTTAAAGCAAATCTGTCGATGACGCTTCACCGTATAGATCGATTTGCCTTACCGACGCACTGGCTAAGGTACTCGAGCGAATCATCTGCACAAGACTGAAGTCAGCAATAAGTAGCAGCGCGGACTTTTGCCTCTCCCTGGTGGTGACAGTCAACATCCGTGCGCCTACGTATCCGCAATTCAGTATCACAACTTTCGTCGTGTTCGCCCGTTCTGTAATCAGTGCTCCACATAAGGGTCTCCCTTCGACGTGAATCAGATACCTATTCAGATTCAGATTCAGATTCAGGCTGCCTAAAATATATATTTACTCGTTGCTGTGTTCTAAACTCTGAATTTACTGTTTGTTCAGTTATCTACGTAGCGTGTCAGAATCTTTCTCAGGCTGCCTATATTCTATATCAGTTCGTCTGTGTCCTCCAAATTCCGAATTTGTTGTTGTTTGTTCGGTTGTTCTATAGTCAGAGTCCCGTCTACGAGTCGCCCTTCGAAGCGTATCAGCGCCCTGCTCAGTCTGCCTAAAGTCTATTCTAGTCGTAGTCATCGTAGTCTTCTATGCTCACTACTCCCTATTGGTTCGCCTTACTGAATCTGCGATGAACTTTCTTCTAATGGAGCGTCGCTAACCTGCTCTTCCCTGGTCTACGATCTCACAAAGAACATGTATTTCTATCTCTTTCGAACTACGAATGGGAAATATTGTTTCTCTGAGGACTCAGGGAAGTAGATTGCCGACTAAATCGAGGCATATGGGACAACAATTTCTTAAAATGATACAATAATTAATAAATGCTAAAAAATATTGTGTATTAAATAATAAGATTTTTTCAATTTTTTTAAATTTTTTAATTGTTTTTAATTTAAAGAGCCACTGAAGGTGCCGACGTACATTCACATATTCAGCCCAATACACAGTCGTTTCGATTACATTGTACTGATATTTTAATATATGGACATTATGCGAAAAGTAGGTTCAGAAATGACCAAAAAATTAATTTCACGTCACATCATTTCATTAAAATATCACATTTGCCAACAAAATGCCATTTCTAATATTTGACAGAATTTGGAATTACTAAGCGCAAGTACGCTTTCTGTCCCTAAGCTATCTATCGTTCGCTATCTCTCCCGCACTTGTGTTGGCCACAGTGCACAACGATTCAATGGAAATTGTATTCTCTGGTTATCTTTATAGACCGATTTTTATGAAACTGCTCGAATTCTATAAGATAGACTTTAAGCGCCTATTAAAATGCTCGTCATTATTTTTAAAAATTTGTTCGGTTTGCATTTTTAATAACAGAGTGTTAAAGAACCAGACTAATAAATTTATTACTTAGTTGGGCCGAAATCCCGGTGGTACTGCAATACCGGGCCAACCCGTGACAGAGGTGGAGCAAGCCCCTAGCACTCCGTCTGATTCCAAAAATCAGTTTAACATTTGTTGTCCTCCAATGGAGGAACTATCAGATGTTAAGCTGATAAGAACAGATACTACACTTTGATCTTAGCCATAAGGCCGAGAAGCGATAACTTGAATAGTCTCAATCCTCATCACTCTATGCATCGACAACCATAACTAGTTGTGAATTGTAAGCGAAACAAGTTTGAAAATTCAGCACATGAGTGTTTGTAACGCCTACTGTAGGGTAGTTTACTTAAGGGTAGTTTAATTAAGGGTGCCATCTAATGCACCCCTTATAATTCTCAATCAGTTCAGGTATGACTTCAGGTAAACTGGAAGTATTAGATCGTACATATTCACTCTGGCTTCTCTTCAGTTGTCGAATAAATCTTTCGCCTTTTACTAAAGATTTCCGTGGAGAGGAGCACTCTAATGAGTCTAAATTGAATTTTTATTAGAGCCTGGCGATATTCCTTGCCGGGCCAATATTGAATAAATAAATGTTATTTTGATGGTTCCTCGATCAAAGCGGACATAAAATCGTCGACCGTAGAATAAACATCGGTCTTTATAAACTAAAAGATAAAATTTAAGAAACTCACATGAAAATTTCAAAAGAGTTTTCTATAAAATTCCGCAAATATTTTGCTCGATTTGGAATGTTTTACCAAATTTGGTGTCTCCAGCTCATATTGGGTAGTGTGTGTATGTATATATTTTAGAAGTACCATATGTAATATACATTTGTACATATTTTATATATTAATTCAATAGATGTACATGTACACAGAGCTTGGAGAGGGTTTTATATTATACTCAATAAAATGGGGGTATTCAACTTTGAGTCCTCTCTAAAGTTTCTCATTCTAAACTCTTTAACTAAACTCTTAGATCGGTCAACCCTTTAACTTAATTAATTTTATGAATAACTTTTGTAATTACTTTAAATTATATATTACCAAAACTGTCTTTTTAATATTTCGGTTGACTGCTTTTAGTCGACATATGCATATAGTAGAGTATCTGATATATCAACAGATATTCATTAAAGATTATTGATTATTGGTTATCGATTATAACTTCTAAGGTACAAAGAACCAATGGTATTAAATGGTGAATGTCATTTATTTATTTGAATTAGTATTTCAGAATAGCAAACAACATCTTGGAATTCATTCGATTAAAAATTATTTTCATTCCCCGTCGTTTAGAGCGTTCTCACTTTATGTTATTTTATAAATATGTTGTTAACTAACTTTATGAGAGTTTTTATTTATTGCGAGCAACAGAAAAATTTTTGCATTTTGTTTTGTCATATTTTTTTAGGAAGTGGAGGTAACTCGGCAGGGTTTTCATGAAGATGTGAAAGTTTTGTAACATCCCTCGCTTAGTAATCGCAAAGTGATTTGATTTTGGGCGTAAAAGGCAACTCCTGTGGCAACATGCAAATGCAAGTATCAGCAAAGAATCAGCCACGGACATGGCAGCTGCTGACATTGCAACTGTGTTCCGACTGTTGGAATTTTCTTTCCGTTATTCAGGCTAGCAAATTGTTTTGTCTTCAACGACGTTGCCAAGTTGCTTGGAAAATTGAAATGATTAATTGTTTGGGTTAACTCCTGACACTTGTCTTCGCATGGCAAGGAATCAAGTTGTCCTGTCCTGAATTGATTGCCTGCAGCGCAAAGTTTGAAAATAAAAACACTTTTTATTGACAGCTAAAAATTTGTCTCGCTTATCACAAGTGTGAGCGAATGTGAGTGTTGCCAATTTGACAGGGCCGCGACAGTTATTTGTCAGCTGGTTTAGGGGCCATGCGCTGAAAATGGTAGCAGCAAGTTAAGCCAAACACTTGTACACAGAAAATCTATATTGCAATTTGATTTGTAGCTATTTTTTATTTAAAGAGTAAATTTTATACAAAATTGATAAAATGTATTGTAGTTTTTATTCATATTTCATTAGGATAATTTAAAATTTGATTCAAGATTCGACTTCTTGAAATTTGTATCTGTATATATGTATATTTTAATTTTATCAACTTAATTTCCCAATAATAAATCCCCATTTATCGACAAATTGGATTGGGAACATTTTCCTCCAATTTTACAAGCGCTTAACGCCACCTATTGACAAATTGGTTTCATCAACTTAAATTTTACAATTATAAATTGACATCTATTAATAAATTTGCTTAGGGACAATCACCATCTACCTAACGGTTATTTAGGGCTTTATACTTATTATTCGCTAGTGGCCAATTGCCAAAAGAGTATATGAAATATTTAAGCCTTTATATCCAAAGTACATGGAATGTTAAATTCAAATTTTATTTTTTTTTTCAGGAAATGTATTTTTGAGTATAGATTGCTTAATTGAGGCTTAATGAGGTTAAAATTAAAAAATTAAAATTCTACCGCAGATTAAAACAAATGTTTGTGCTGATAATAAAAATTGATTAAAATGTGAATATTGGTTGAAAACATCGAATATATGTCGACACATTTTCCTTCTTTAACTTAAATCGTAAAGTTTTTGCTATTAACAACGGCAGATAAATTCATTTCTTTAATTTTTGTGAAATTGAGATTTTATACATATTTGAGTTGTTGAAACATTTTACTCCTGCAATTTTACAACCACTAAACGCCACCTATTCACAAATTGGTTTAACAATATGCTTCATCTATCGAACGGAATATATGTTTACTTTTTATATTTATTTATTTTTAATAGTTTTTTTTTGAATTAGTATTCTGGAAACATTTTGCAATTTAAATTTGACAACCGTAAAGTGCCACCTATTAACCAACTTGCTTCAGAAAAGTTGCCATCTAACGAGCGGTTATTCAGGGGTTGATATCTTAGCTTATTTATGCTTATTATTCGAAGTAGGTTGAATGTCTCCGCTAATTGCTTATTGCCTAAAAAGTAGATGGGAATTCTTAAAGCCTCTAAATCTAGCGACATGAAAACATCCTATTTTGGACAGAATCAATCTAAATAACATTAAATTAGGAATATTCAAAGTACCGCCTTTCGGACTTCGTTGGATTTTCAATTCAAATTTAAGTTTCTTTCCAGAAAATTAGTGGAAGTTTTTTAAATGAGGCGAGTTCATCAAATTAAATTGCAGATTAAAAAACAAATGGTTGAAAAATTATCGAAACATTTTCCTCCTTTAACTTAAATCGTAAAATATTTCTTATTAACAACGGCAGAAATATTCTTATTTTCATATACTTTTTTACTATTTAATTTTTGTGAAATTGTGATTTCATACATTTCCGAGTTCTTGAAACATTTTACACCTTCAATGTACAACCCCTAAACGCCACCTATTGAATTTCTTTTGAATTAGTGGTTGTATTCGATATACTTATATATTACAGCTCTTGAAATATTTTGCAATTAAAATTTTACAATCGTAAAATGCCACCTATTAAACAACTTGTTTCAGAAAAATAGCCATCTAACGAGCAGTTACTCAGGGGTTGATATCTTAGCTGGTTTATGCTAATTATTCGGGACATTTGTCTTCGCTACTTGCTTATTGCCGAAAAAGTAGATGGGAATTATTATGGCGACTTGAAAACATACTATTTAGTACAAAATCAATTTGAAAATATCGAAAGTACTTTTATTCGGACTTCGTGGGATTTTAAATTCAAATTTTCTTTTTCCAGGAAATTTATTTCTGAGTATAAGTTGTTTAAATGAGGCGATTTGATCAAATTATATTTGCTGAAAATAAAAATTAATTAAAATGACAATATTGTCTGAAAATATAGTATATATATAAAAAAATTAGTTTAGCAAATAGCTTTATCTATCGATCGGATATATGCTTATGCAGATATGCTTATTTTCTTAAAATATTTTTTACTATTTAATTTTTGTGAAATTGTGATTTCAAATTGGTTTAACAAATTGCTTCATCTATCGAACGGAATATATTTTCTTTTTTTTATATTGTCTCCGCTAGTTGCTTATTGCCGAAAAAGTAGCTGGGAATTATTATGGTGGCTTGAAAACAAAATACTTCTATTCGGACTTCGAGGGATTTTAAATTCAAATTTTAGTTTCTTTCCAGGTTATTCATTTCTGACTATAAGTTGTAAATTTTACAATCCAAAAGTGCCACGTTTTAAGAAACTTCTTTCAGGACAATCGCCATCTAACGAGCGGTTATTCAGGGATTGGTATCTTAGTTGGTTTATGGTTATTATTCGAAATAGTTTGTATGTCTCCGCTAGTGGCTTATTGCCAAATAAATAGATGGGAATTATTTAAGCCTTTAGATCGACGGCATGAAAACATCCTATTTGGGACAAAATCTAAATAATTAGGAATGTTCAAAATTCCTTTTTTCGGACATTGTGGGAATTTAAATTGAAATTTTAACTTCTTTTCAGGAAATGAGTTTTTGAGTAGAAGTTGTTGAAATGAGGCGATAGAACAAATTACTAAAATTTAAATAACAAATGGTTGCGCGGATAATAAAATTTGATTAAAAAAGATTGCCTTTGTTTAGTTTTTATATTTTTATTAATTTGAATTTGTCGTTGGTTAAAAGTTGTAACGAACAGTTTTCATAGCTGGTTTCTGTTTATTATTCGAAATAGGTTGTATGTCTCCGCTAGTTGCTTTTTGTCGGGAAAGTAACTGGGAATTATTTAAGCCTTTAAATATGGTGGTTTGGAAATATCTTGTTTCTTTGGTTGTAGGGTATGTTTAGAAAAAATGTTATTCAGTACAAATTCAATAAGAATGAATTCTTTGTGCTGATAATAAATTCGATTTGAAATAAGAAAAATGTTACCTTTCATTTGAATAATAAAAATGAATAAAATTAAAAACTAATTTATGATAAATTAGTTTTGTCATTTTTAAGGTCAATCCTTTGTTCCAGTATAATTCATTCTGGAAATATGTTGCCAAAATGGAGACCAATTACAAATAAATGAATCTAAATATACACATTTATCTATTCCCATTTTTGTAACTTTTTCCTCTACAAAGTTTATATATGATAAACAGTTTTGTATTATTTTCAAAGCGAAGAGTGTAAAAAACGTAACTCAAAAGATTTTATATACAATATTATCAGTAAAAGTGTCTCAACTGTCTGCTTAGTTATTTGGCTTACCCTTCGGCCCTTTAATTCCCCACGCCCTTCTCACATTTTTGCATCTGCCTTGCCATTCAAGTATCTCTGTATTGTTATTTCGAGGCTGTTTCTATCTTTGTTTTGCATAAATTTTCACTTTGTTTTTATCAAGCTTTTAAAGGGTGTAGGTGTATGTGAATGAGTATGTACGTGTGTGTGTGTATATTTTGCCTTCATTTTCGGTTTTTTGTCCTTGCTCGGCTGAGATTGTTCTATTGAGATAATATTTTTGTATCGCCGTTTTTTAATCCTTTGCCCAATGACTGCGACAACGATGGGGTCCTTTGCCGACTGCCCCCGCTCTTGTTCTATTCGCTACCCTCTCCGTTCCTCTCCCCTTGGTCCACGGTCAGGACCCTGGTTGACTGCATGCACGCGACGCGGCGACTGCGTTCGCGTTGGACATTTTATAGTTATTGCCGAAAAGTCCCTCGATGGTTTTAGCAATTTCTCTGCCATTTACATTTTATTTTGTTGCATGTGTCGCAGTGCATGGAAAATGCGGCTCTATTGTTTTATAGTCTCAACGGGGAGTCTCTCGGCTCTGTTATCAATGCACAAACATGATGTATAGCAAGAACTTTCTTTACATAAGCCAAAAAGAGGAAATCAACTAAGAATACTCCACCAGAGAGTGCCCCTCTCATCATCAACAGTTTAGAAAGAAAAAAAAATTAAACATTTCTTCTTTTGGAATCTCATGATATTTACTGTTTATCAAAAAATCAAATGTCATAATACATTTTCAACATTTATTTATTAATTAATTAATTTAAACTGTCGACATAATTGTAAATAATGGAATCTTCTTCGCTTCGAATATTTTTATTTAATTTATTTATTTAATTAAAATAAATAAAAAAACATAATATAAATAATAAAAATTAATTTTAAAATTTTTAGGAGACCTTGAAAAATTTACGAAATTGTCGCTATAGCATTAAATTAAAAAAAAAACATTACCCAAATTGAAAGGGAGTCTAAAAATTTCCTTTGCATGTTTATTATTTTTTAATTTTTATGTTGTAAATAATTTTGTAATTTTATATCTGCGTTTTTTTCTTGGAATATTTCTTGGGGAAATGCCAGGCTAACAGGGAATATTGCTTCATTGTAATTTCCCCTGGCAATTGATGACGTCATTTGCCAACCTGTTAGAACCTTGACATATTTCGTCCTCCTTATGGAAGCTACCCCTCATAAAATTCCCTTTCCTAAGGGGTAATTTAAAAAGGACTACCCTCGATTGGTGCGTTGAACCAAACCGGCAAAACGAAGGCTAAGGTCAATTGCAGTTGGTCGCTTCCAGTGAGCTTCCATTGCGAGAAATATCCTACATGGGAATTCGCTAAAGGGAAATTATCCAAATGCCGTTGTTGAATGCTGCTGCTAGAATTGCTTCCGTATCCTTACAGTCAGTGCTCGTTGAACAATGATGGCGCGCGGTTCGTCCTTGCAGCGTTACGTTAAGAAAATCCTTAAGAACTTCCTTGGATTTTGTGCGCGTAAATTTGCGTATTCCGACAATGAATGACTGACAATGAAACATTCTTTAACAACTGTGGATTAACATAAGGAATGTTTCTTTGTTTGAGCCATCAAATTAAGAGGGTAAAAGTGAAATAGTGCATTAGAAAATGTTTAGGTATTTGAACAACCAATTTGTGATGCATAATGGCAAAGGGAAATCAGAACACTTTATGCATAAGGAATTAGCTGCCGGGCAAGTCGCCTAAAAATATGCAAACACGTAACGCAAACAATGTGCTAAAGTGTGAGACGGCAGCAGACGGAGAAAAAAAAACATCAAAATAAAAAAAGCCCGAAACACAAATAATAAATGCTAAAATATACACATACTGCTCGACTGTCTAATACCGCGCATATGCGAGTTTGTAAGTGTGTGTGTGTGAGGAGTGTATCGTGGTACCGAAGCGAAATAATCATAACCACCGTACGACATTACAATGTCTGTCGCTCTCGACTGTGGCACCGACTTCCGTTTCCTGTTTTAATGTTTACGTTTTGCGGCTGGTGGCTTCCGACGTTATGTCGCCACCAAATAATCCTGACCTCTCTCTCTCTCTGTGACTGCCAGTGTGTGTGTACGTGTGTGTGTGTGCATGAGGATTTTTGAGCTAATGTAGTAGCATTTAAGGCGTAACGAAATAATAGATAATAAAATGTAACGTCGTCCTTTTGGCTTAGCCAAACACATACATACGCTTATAGGCCCTAAAATCCTTATGAATCCTTACGAAAGTCGAGTCGTTCTAGTCGTTTTTCCTGGTGCGTGCCGAACCTCGATTATTGCGCTTTTCTTTTCGTTTTTCTTGTTGTCGGTAATAAAAATCAGTCGGAAATCGTACAGCACCTAAATGTACGCAACAACAAGCCATCCTCTGCCGTAAATTAGATTAGATGATGTGCCATAATGAAGCTGTACGGCCATTTAAAGGCGAGAAAGAGTGGGAAGAGAATATAGAAGTTGATAAGGAGCAAAAAGATCTTCTTCACATCCTCGGGAAGTTGCGAGTGGTTAATGTTAAAGTTGTTTGTTATTCTGGACAATATTGATGATTTATATATCTGTAATTGGGTACTGCTAGAAATAATGTGCACTTTATAGTTTTATAGTTGGAAGACCGATAGAGAGAGCGCAACAATATCGAAAAGGAATAATTTAAATAGTTAAAAATAAGTTTGATTGAGTTTGATAATAATATACATAACAATAACACTATACATTCATTTTATTGAATACAATTTTAAATTTTGATTGGCCTTAGTTTCTATTAATTGTTCTTCATATTTCCTGAATTTAAAATGTTGAACTATAATTGGAATTCAATATTCAAAAATGCAAAATAAATGGTTCATAAATTATAATTGAGTAGAAAATCTATTACATTCTAATTTAATATATAAAAAAAATTCATTTCGATTAAAATTAAATTAAATTAAAAAATACTCTTTATTCTAATATTAATATTCCTGTACTGAGACCCAGACCTGACAAGTGTTTGCAGAATTTTTTCAAGCATCTTTAAGCATCCATAAGTTTATACAGGTTGCATGCCCCTGGGTGTGTTTGCCATACTTATTATGCGGCAACTGTTGCCAGCGAGGTGCACAAGCTCCAACTGAAACTCAAACACAAACACAAAACGTGCTGCCTAATTTTAGGCGGGCGCAAAAAGAAAACTTCTTCGTCTTTGCGATTCGGTTATGCTTTTTCTTTTTTTTTTGCATTACGTGTGAAAATTGCAAAAGCTGCTTAAAGTCATGTGAAGAAGTGAAAGAAATATGTTCCGCAAATTACTTTCAAGTATATAAATCAATTGATAGAAACCCTTATTCATGACTGTATTGAGGGACTTTTCTTTTTTCAATTCAATTTTCCAGCCGTAACAATTAAAGCCCCAGCGCTTGTCATGCTGCATGCGTGTTTCGTTCTGTGTCTTCACTTCCGGCGCAACCGGAAGTACTCAAGCAAAAAGACTAAAAAAAAATACACGAAACGAAATGCTGTAAGGGAAAAAGACAAACAAATCCAAAATAAACAAACGTTGTCTGCCCCCTCCGAAAAAAAGAAAGCTGTGTGTGATCCAAAAAAAGAAGAACAAATGCTTACGAAGCGGAAATTAAGACCCGCTCCAGCGAGTGAGTCCCAAACAAAGCTGCCAACTTGGTAAACAAACACATGTCTGACTCTGCCCCTCACTCCCACATGTGAATGTGTGTGTGTGTGTAAACAAGCCCAAACATATCACATTTTAATCCGATGTAGTGGAAAATTGCGCAAGAAAATGTTACATAAGAAAATTGTATTGTTTCCCCGAAAAGTTGACACTGAGAATTGATTGTGAACCATTTTTCTATCTTGTTCTCTCTAGCATTAGATCCTCCAAATGGATTAGATAACTTTAAAAACCAGCTGCATAATTAAAATACTCCTGGTTCACCCCTCTAGAAGTAACCGTACCCATCTCTCTACCTGACATTTCAAAACAAATGTATTTTACGTTATATTTAATAGTCCGTGAGATTGTCTTGAATTATGAGTTCAACACGTGACCATATGGCAGTGCTTCTACTGCTACTACTTCTTCATCTCTCGCTCTCTCTGTCTTTGAAATTTATGAAGCTTCAAATACGACCAGCTTGATAATGACTTCCCTAAGCTACTAAACAAGAGGCGTCGTCGTGGTGCGACTTCAACTTTAAATTAGTGTAAATAAATATGCAAAGCTTCTTTGTTTTCCTCGTTTTCTGGAATGTGCAAATGGCCATTTCATTAACGAAGAAGTAAGAGTTGTGCATGTTCCCTCTGCCTGCTGTTCTTATAACTGCCGGAGAGCTTCCGAGCTAAGGTACATATATTGATCAGATGAGTTTTCGTACTTAATGGCTAAATTAAGGAAAAGAAAATTTAGAGACTCGCCAATTTATGTTGAACAGTTTCCAATTTGTTATTCATTTGTCTAGCAAAGATTTAAAAAAACACGAATTCTTCAATTTTTTATTAACAAATGGATATTAAATTTAAATTTCTTTAAATTCAAAATTCGATTTAATATAAAAAAACATTTACAATTTATGAGCAATAGGACACACGATTCCCGTGTTTTAAACGCTCAGTTAAATTATATTATGTTATAAGAGCAAAATTGATTGGAAAATGCATTTGAGAACAAAATCGACGCCTTTGAAATTCACCATATTTTTTATATTTATTTTCATTTAATAACTATCTCAGCTAACTCTACTGATTTTCTTCTCTGCTTGGCAAACTAATTTCCATATTTCCCTTCTGTTTCGCATTCCGCGTTCGCCTATAAATTGTCTATTGCTGTCTTACTTTTAGGCATTTAATAAATTTTATGACTCTGAAGGCCGGCTGCCTTCTGTTTTTTCCTACTTGTACAGCGCTCTGATTTCCTTTCCTTTTTCTTTTAATAAAATTCATTCGGTTCCGTCCTCATCGTCTACGTCTTCGTCGCTGTCCGCCTGGGGCAATGCTCATTTTTTTCTTTCTGCGAATTGCAAATGTGGGTACTTATGCGCCCGCTGCCTGCAAGTTTGTCCTGTTCCTCCCTCACTCACAAACTCACTCATTTTGGTGCTCCCCCAAAGTATGCAACAATCTTTTATATGAGTTTATTATGTATGCTTTTGCTTTTGCTTAAAACATACAATTTCCTCAAGCGATTTCCGTTTGCACTGATGAGTCTTATTAAATTCGAGGTTCTCCTGGGGGCAGAGAATGTGTGGGGAGTGCAGCCTGGATTGGGACGTTAACTATCTAAATTATGATTTTTGCTTGCAAATTGCGCTTTAATTGAATTGAACATAGATTTACTTTGGATTTATCCCAGAAGAGAGTTCCTAAAGAGTCGCTGCATGAAACATAATGACGCTTGCCTGTTGAGGACAAAGAAAAATCTAGCGGCTTTCTTTAAAAGCCTTTGCAAGTGTTTGAAACTGTCATATGCACGAAGTTTTTCCTGCACTTCGTCCCGCAATCTCTTTCTCTAGCTAGTTTGCCCCTTATTTGATTTCGACGACTATAACAACAGACTTTGCCACTTTATTCTACTCAAGCTACCGTAGGGGTATATTGACTTTGCTAAGCGGTTTGAGAATCATTTCATTTCGGTGTTTCTATTTAAAATAATTCTTGATGAAATTATTGAATTATAAGATACTTATTACATATCATCCTTAAGATCTCCTGGAACGGGTCATGACGTCAAAATTGTCATCTATTTCCTAAAAGCTAAAAAGCCAAAAGCTATCCTATATTAGTTTCTTCCCGTTGACCAAAATATATTACCCATTTTCCGATTTTATTAAGCTGACTAAAAGGTAGCAGGGTACTAAACTTGTAAATATGTGAAAAAAAATCCCTTTAAATATTCTTTAATTAGTTTTTCAATTGTCATATTTTATTCGGCGGCTTATAAATATACACATACGTTTTTGGATCAAGTTGTCAGATGCATAACATACTTCGAGAGCGATAGCAAGCTCGATCAGTATGGTTATTTTCATCCGGCAAGGTAAAATAGCTAATCGATGCAGATAATTATAAATCGGAGAACTAGAATATCATACGAGTTATTTGGACTATATGAAGTCTGGTAGATTTCTTCGGGGACTATACTGAATATATTCTGTTGAGTTTTTGTTGACTTTACATTCTTCAAGTCCATTAATAATAGCGAACTCATCTTAAATATTTTTCCAAGGTATGAAATTCTTCTTCATTGACTTTCTGGCTAAATCATGATAAAATCTAATTTATATTGATATTTTTTTATTTTGATTTATAGTAAGCTTTATTCCAAGAAATTATTTAAGTAATTCTTACCCAGGAGATATATTCCATAAATAATTCAATGTTCACTAGAAGTTTACTGGGATCTCTAAAGTCAGTAGGAAGTAAGTAGGAAGTAAGGAAGCACTTAATTTGATAAAATTTAAATATTGATTAATTTTGTTAATTCATTTCGGCGGGATATTTTAAATCTATAAAGCTTTCCTACTTAAATTATTACTTACCTATAGGCTAATCAGCTTCATTGCGGTTTATCCATTTTTATATGAACGTTTCAAATTAAAAAACTGCTGTTAAAATCTATGTATAGGGTATGAAGCTATTCTTATAGTTCGCCTGGTTCAGTTTATCTTCTTGTTTGAGTACCGTTTTAAGCGGGAGTAATGACATAAAGGGGGAGGGGTCGTTGAGTGCCAAAAGAATAAAAGTAAAGAACTAACGCGTTGGCCAACATCGAATCAAAAGCATTTCTAACCAACTTTTGTGGAGAAGTTTGTGCAGGCGGCACAAGGACTGAGATTGAGTGCAAATAAAATGATGTCATGAAGTGGCAGCGACAAACAGAGTTGTAGCTAAAGTCGTTGTTGGAGTGGTATACTACCAGAGGGGAAGTAGGGGGCAGCAATACATGCTCCACTTTATTTCAGCTATCAACTCGTAAAGTTTGCGGCTTGATGGCCGGCAGCCAAGGGGCTGTTGCGGGGGCAGTTACTTAGCAAAGGCTGGGAAAGAGAGTACCTTCGTTGGGGTGAGATGTGGTGCGAGTTTTCTGCATGAACTCATAGAAACCTCAGTCGGCATGCGGCTTTCAAAAGTTGAAGCACTGCAATTACAACAGCAACAACAACAACAGCAACCGCAAACGCCAAAGCACAAATCTTGGCAAGTTTTTTTTCTTTCTTTTTGTCAACTTTACAATCCCTTCTCTCTTCCTATTCTCAGCCTCCTTCCTTCCGGAGGGATGGAAAGAAAAGTATCGAGTGTCGACTGACGCTGTGTGGCTATAGAAACCGAGAGTTGGCCCAAATGCATTGACCCCGAAACGTAGTTAACCATCTGCTGCTGCAACTGTTCCTAATTAGCTTGATTTTCGGATTTCGTTGCCTACTTTACGGCGCTCGAGCTGCTGTCTTTTTGCATTTCAATTAAAAATTAACATTTTAATTGCAAATTACTTTTATACTTTACGGCAGCGCGAAGAAAAAATCAGAAAACTTACCTCACGGCGGCACATAATGAGGCAACCTGCGCTGTTGCTCCTCCGTTTCGATTCTCCAGTCCACTTCCATTTTCAGGCCATTTAATTTGATCATGCGCCAACAATTATGCAACTTCTTTGGGTGACTGGCTCTCCAGCTGTGCAAGAATTTTCAGTTACTTGTTCGCTTGTCCGGTTCGTTTTTCAATTTGCTTGGCCAATAAAACTTTTTCCATTTGCCAAGTATCAGAATACCGTTTTGTTGTGTTATCATTGTTGCTGCATACTTTATGATCATTAAGACCATAAGAATCAGACGTGCGATAATGACATAATGAGTATTCAATCGCCAAGTAAAAAGAAAAGTGGCATATTTTCGAACTTTAATATATATATGAACTGTCAGCTATTTTAAAATACCTTTATCGTTTATTAAGTGTCGGAAATTATATGCCGTTTAGTTATTAAAAATGGAACACCAAAGAGATTGCCGGTGTGCCTATAGATAGTTTATTACTGAAAGTACACACTTCCAAATTAACATCCGTTTAAAGAATACTCTTATAAGACAATCCTAGAAATGATATTCATAAATTTAAGAAAAAAATGTTCATTGCTTCACTTCGTGGTATCAACAAGTGCGGGAGCGATCATTAATATGTATAAATGTGTCTATGTGCAGCACAAATATTCATTACATATACATATGCAGGACATAATTCAAATGCTACATGTTGAACATTTGTACATTTAACACACAATGATATTAATATTTAAACATCTGTAATATCTGTAAACATGCAACAATCCTACATAAGAAAATATTTTCTGAAAATTAAATCTTTCAAAAGCAACTGTCCTCATTATATTTATGAAACAAAGCTGAAAAAGAACTGTGAATATCGTGTTATAGTTGAACATTTAGTCGAGTACGTACATTATATTTAGTTGTTTTATTCTATTGATTTCAGCTGTACCAGAAATTGACATTTTCTTGTCAAATTCATGCATTCTTCAGGGCTGAGACTTTTATGATTGTAAATAATCTGCTAGCTCCCGCACTGGAGTAAAAATCATTTTTTTTAAATAGAAATTCGAAAATAATTTAAATTTCTTTTCACTAATTTATCTTAAAGCCGAAAATTTTAGTATCGCGTTTCATTTAATGTGAAGATCTAGAAGTTTCCTGGGGAAACTAAAGCGTAGTTTAGGGCGTTTTGTGCTCACTTCCTTCTTCAGCACTTCCTTTTGGCTGTTAATTGCTTTTGTAGACAAATTATAAAGCGGTCGAGTGTCCGTGGCTGGTGCCGTTTGTGCATCACTCAAAAACAGACAAAACCACACCCTGGTCATGACCATGACTTTGCTCAAGGGCTGCCCAACAAACTCAAAAACAACAGAGTTAAAAAAAAAAAAAATAAAACAAAACAAAACAAATAGAAAACTCTTGCCGGTTGCCCAGTCGTCAGTTGTAATTTAACTTTGACATGCATCAGCTCAAAAATCCAATTACAAAACAAATGTACAAAGCGTGGGCCCTTTTTTTCCTTTGGCCACAACGGTCTGGGTCATCCAGCTAAACCCCATTAACGCCTGTGTAGATATTTTTGTGTAGCGCAATGGAAAAAACAAATATAAACTGGCCATAGAGACGAAGATTTATGAAACCATTAATTTTATGAAACGCCTAAAAAAGGAAAAATATATTATTAAATTAAAAAAGTGCAAAGAAAATAAAAAAAAGAAAAACAAGTGCAAAATGTGCAGCTGGATACTGTCAGCTTAGGGCAATGAGCTGCCATTATGAGTGGAAAAAAACGCGCACGCTAAGCAGGACTCGCAGCCAAGGAACATGTCCAGTAGTCGTGGTAAGTTGCCGCTGCGTCCCGATCGCAATGCCAACGAGGAGGAGCAGCAGCAGCAGCAGCAGCAGCAGTATCAACATCAACATCATCAACAGCAGCAGCAGCAGCAGCAGCAGCTGGGCGCCAAGCCCAAGACCTCCCACAAAATGGCCCACTCCCGGACTGATAACCAGCTGCCCGGGCCAGGGCCATTGCCTGCCGGACATGGCAACTACATGGAGTTGGAATTTAGCCAAGTCGAGGCAGTGGGTCGCAGTTTCAGCGAGCTTCCCGTTAGCTATGCCACCAGTATTGTAGTGCCAATGGCTTATCGGGAGCCAGCTCCACCCACACCACCACCGCTGTCTCAGATACCTTCGCGTGAGTCGCGGCTGCTTCACTCAGCGCCCAATACACCGAGTCGGGGAAAAGTTGTGTTGAGCAAGAAGGAGCGCAAGGAACTCAGTAAACAGTTGGGCCTCGAGGAGCTGGGCGTTAGCAGCTCAGCACAATCTAGCCCTTACAAGGGGCGTGTCATGGAGCTTAAGAACTGCATAGCACGTGGACTTTTTGCCACGTTGCATCGTGGCTCACAGAAGTCGTTGCAACCTCAGCAGCAACAATCGGAGGGCAGCTCTGAAATGCAACTGAGTCAGGAGTTATCCCCACCGCCGCCAGCACCAGAATTGGCCAACAACAATGAGGATGATGCTGAGAACTACAGTGAAAAGCTGAAGAATTTGCCAGTGCGTCAGAGGAAGGCTGCCACCTCGCACATGGACAACTACTGTCTGTTTGACCCAGTGGATTTCATCAATGAGAAAGCGATGCGGTATCCTAGCAATGCAAAGCATGGACTGCGTGATCCGCTGTTTAGCTCCAGGCAGCATTTGGTTTGCGAGGACGATGAGGAGCTTGTGCCGGAGGTAATTTACGATGTCGATGAGCTCGAAGAGACCATCATTATTGAGACTTCGGGGGAGGCGGAGACCGAAACGGAAGCCAGCGCCTGTGCATTGTCCAGCTTTGAGCATCACAATTACTTTGTCATCGAGCCGGGTGACTTTGAAATGGAACCATCCATCTTGGATATAGGTATACCGAATCCGTACAGCAACGAACAGCTAGTACAAGCCAAGCTTGAGCAACAGAGTTTGGACAAACTACTGATTAATGAGTTGGAAACGTTGCCTAGTATGTCCAACAGCCAGGAGTCAAAGGATACGGAAACGACCTCCACAGCACTAGTTGAATCATCCACATCCACTAATTCGGCTAGCTCCAGTGGCAGTTCTAGCACACAACAGCAACATCATTCGATGAAGAAGAAGCTGACATTTCTCAATCTGTCGCCCTTTCGTCCAGGAACTAAGAAAACCAATCAAAAATGCAATGCGGAACAACGTGCCATCTCGGAGCTGGTAACCTCCGATCACATATTGCACTTGCAGCAACTGTTAAAGCAACAGCGCAAGGATCAACGCGCCCACACAGTACCCATCGAGTCCAACTATGTGTTGTTCAATCCGGGACCAGTCCCCAGTCGCCATGTCCAGTATAAGATTCGAAAGTCTAGACCACTTTCGACGCACAGCGATGCAGACAGTGGATTCCTGTCACCCTGTTCCCCGGATGAACTGAAGGCCAATCCTAGCATTCTGGTGCTGCAGCAATGCGACAGCGTTCAAGGTTATATCGAGGTGAGTACAATGCACACTGGACTATACTATATTTCATGTACCATCAAATTCAGATCTATACTTTTGGCATATATCTATATAATCCAATTTGATTTCCAATTATCTAAGTATTCTCCCATCCTTTAAACTTACATCGATGTTTACTGCGATATTATAAATAGACTATGACCCATAACACATAACACTACATCCCGAACATTAATATTAATCCAGCTTTCATATATATATATTTTCTACCTAATTATTTGCATTTCTGTAAAAATCTTTTGAACTGCCGAAGAACATTCCAAGCGAAGAACTTCCCTTAGTATGAATCTTTGTTAAAGTTATAACAATTGTTTTTATCTACGCCAAAATCACCAATTCAAAATGTTTCCTATCTTAAGTCGTTATAAATAATATCCGATTTGAAACCTGCGCGAAAGCTATTCCACAACGAATCCATCTGCACCCCATATTCGAGTTTTCGCATATCTTAAGCTGGTAATCATTGTGGCATGTTCAGTTCGCACTTGTCGCCATTTGCCGGCTCACTTATCTTAACGAGCGGGCAACTTAACAAGTCTTATTATGGAACTGGAGCCACCCCGCGGGAGTTACCCAGCGTTGCTTTTATTCAGCTGCTGTACTGAGAGGGTCGGCCAGTGTCAACCCTGTAAGTAGAAATTATCAAACATCCATGAAAGTGCAGTTTGGGCTTAGTCAATGCAGTGCAGCCTCTAGGGGAGGCTGCTGTGAAACTAGCAAGGGTGTCGGCGGTGAGGAGGTTTGGTTCTGATGATTGCAACAATTTTACTGTTTTCTTTGCTTCAAGTGGCTGCTGCTCCCATCGGCGCCTCCGGGGAGCAATCAATCCTCGCGTTTCCACTGCGCGCTTCATTAGTTTTCTGCGCGCTACCAAACATTAGTTCGATTGTGCTAGAGAAAGTAAATGATATACAGAGAAATAAATAGAGACAGAGAGAGAGAGAGAGAGAGAGAGAGAGAGAGAATAAAATAGAGAAAGAGAGGGGGTATTACTTTTTACACAGCTGTGCAACGTCTTTGCGACTTTTAATGGAATTGAATTAAAACTGTTTCCATGGCTGCTGTATACTGTTTCTGTTGACTTGCCACATGCTCTTTAACGAAAACCCCAGCTGCACCAGAGCTTGCCACAGGCATTTTGACTCATTTGTAAATTGAAATGCGTTCCGTCAAGAACGCATCGCCAACAAAACGACCCAAAAGCAACTTTTGCCTCAGGCCATTGTACCTCTGGCATCAAGTGTGTAGTCTGCTTTTGGGCATTCAATGAAGTGTTCCAAAAAGTGTTTCGAAAAGTGTCAAGTACAGTGCTTTTCATATTTGTAATGGAGGCAGTGAAATAACTGTGGAAGGGTGGCTGGGGTGTTCCAAGTAAATGGAATGTATATTGATGCACCGGGGGGTAACTACCAGCTCAAGGTTAATGGCGTTTGAAGAGCACTGAGAAAGGGAGAAAAGTGGATGTGGACAATGGTGGTATGAAAATAAATTATTGAAACAGAAGACAGGTAACAGTTGTTAATATAAGTAGCTTATAACTCACAAATAATTCAACGAGCAAGTCAGTCCGTTTCAGATCATCAATCTCAGGACTAGAAGAACTAGAGAAAGTTTCCTTTTATTTGATTATTTGTTGTTGCAAATAAAAAGAACATTTTTATTTCCGATGTTTTTGTTGTCACCGACAGTTTAGCGGAATATTTTTGATTGTTTATTGCTCTGAACCATGTGTGTTGCTGCTTCGGCTGCCACGCCCCCACTCATTAAGTCAAAGCAAACAAAACGTAAGCAATTTATGCAAAGCGACACATGGCTCGCTTCCACTTGGCGCTACAAAATATCATAAATTTCTAACTTCCTAGCACTGTGCTGAGCCTAACCCAATGTGGTGTAGCGAGCGCACATACGGTAAAACCCTGATATAAAGTACTATCTCTATGTGTGTATATGTGCAGGTGGGTGTTAATGCTTTCTAGCTAAAAGTCTCAATTGCAAATTGCAACGGCACTGAGGCATGCAATTTCCGAACAACAAAACAGCCCGACGGACATTATCCGGCGACGACGGCAACTACGTTGACATGCTGCCCAACCCGATCCCCTCCCACGCAACGAACCCCTGCCGCCATTGAAAGAAAGCAGTACACGAGGCGCTAAGCCGTCAAATGTCCTGCCTGGCTGCCTGCCTGGTTGCCAATGGGGTTGCTCTGCACCCATCGTGGTTTGCAATGTGCCCAAAATATTTCCCATATCTGAATTGCAGAGGGGGGAGTTGTTAGGGTAAGTCGCGTGTCGCGGGCTATTTTATGTGCCTCCATCGCACCCTGCCAATGTTGCTCTGCATCCGTCTCTCTTACCCTCTGTGATTAGTCCAATAAGTTGTAAAAAGTGTCGGCTGAACGATGTCGAGGCGATTATCTACTCTGTCCTTTATTTCGATAACTTTTTGATTTATGAATGGCAATAAATGTTCACTGTGCACTTTATAATTATGTGGCGCCGGATGGTGCACAACCCATACAAATGAAATGAAATCCATTGCCAATGCCATATGCGCATAATTATTCTACGTAATTTTTTGTTGTGCAAAAAAAAAAAATATAAATAAATAAATATGTGAAATAAAATATGTGCGAGCTGCACCTATATGTGAACCTCTCAATTCTCTGCAATTAATTCAGTAAGCATTTTGGACTGGAAGAAGAGAAAATAAAGAGCTTTCGGAAAAATGTATCAAAAATTGTAATGCAAATATGTAAGAAAATTTAGTGAGACGTAATCAAATTTCTTCCTCCCTGAGCTAAACCTTATGCAAAAGTAAGTACCAGGCCGAAAGGAGAAAGACAGACCATATAAGTTATCCATATTCTTGGTCAGTATCAACAATCGAGTTGGCTGGATACCATTTACAAATTAATTAGAAGCTGAATGTATTTCAATATTTTCTGAAAAGAATATTTTACATTGATTTGTCGCCCGAGCAGGAAGGACTTGAATACTGGACGCTTGGATTTTACATCAAATGCTCTACCGACTTATTAATAATGTCGAATCAATTCTAAACTATGAAACTATGATTTTAAGCCTTCCACATTTTTAGTTTGGGCTCATTGACATGTATACAAATTTACACTCGAGCTTTGGCTTACATTTGATTTTAATATCTTATTAGTTTTTATCTTATTATTATTTTAAGTGCCACGATCAACATTTCATTATATAATTTTTATCGCATATCAAATAGCTTATATACCCATTGCTAATAATCGAGCTCCATTGAAAATTGTAATAGCATTGAAGAATATGCAACAGTTCCCCTTGATGGTTTAATTTTATCCTGTTGGCGAAACTATTTTAAATGAATTGTCATCTGGCATAAAAACCTTAACGCATGGCAATAATGCATTTGAGCTGATAAACAACAGCAACTGCAATTGTAATTGTTCAACTGCATCTGCAAATGTAGCTGTCAATATGCTGGATATGCCCGTTGGTGTATTAAAGTTGAAGTTGCAATTAACTCCATTTTATTTTCATCACAATATTTCATGGATTCGTGCATTTAAGAACGTTTATAAGTACTTTAAAGTAGGTTCACATACATATACCTGGCCATTCTATAGATGTCTACTTACCTTCCAAGTAAATGTCCTCCTGCTTTGCAGATATACACATGTAATTTATATATTTTTAAATAAAAATTAAAGCGTTTGTTGATATTTTTATCTATCGGAAAGAATTTAACTTTTTATTCCTACATTTATATAGTGAGTATTATCATAGTCGGACTACTATGTTATTTACAGAGTATCAGAGCTTCGGGAAAATAAAAATAAAAATATAACTTCAATCCTCTTTTCCCAACATTTTTGCCAGTTGGTTGATTTTAATAATAATTTCATTGCAACAAAATTATGTATGAAATATATACATATGTATGTGTGCTTGTAGAAGTATGTGTGTAAGTATTAATTTTGTGCGTTAATTTTATGGGCAGCTGGTCCACATTACCAACGTCTGTTTCCCGGAACCGCTTTATACAGGAAAATGTGCAGAGAAACTGAACCGTTTAAGGGACCATGGCGTTATTAATGCACATGCAACGACAACGACAACGACAACGACAACTACAACGACGACGAGGACAACAACTACGACGACGGCGACGGCGACGATGTTGATGACTTTGAGAACAGTGTCCTCCACAAGAGTCCTCCATTTCATATTTTGCTCCACTTAAAGTTTTCAATTTGGTGCACTATCAGGGGGGATGCGTACGCTTTGGATGACGGGCCTCGTTTGGTCCACTTTATTTAGATGGGTGAAGGGGCAGAGTTCGGGACAGGGACAAGAGGGAATCAGTGGTCTCTGTACGGGCTTTAAAGGCAGTCAGCCAAGACCAAGACCCAAACGCAGTCCCAACGCAGCACTGACAGCTAAATGCGTTGCACTTATGCTTAAAACATGTCAGACGCTGTAGACAGCACTCAAACGGACTTTCGGACGGAACCCGGGCAGAAATAAACCTCTAAATGGGAGGGAGAAGAAGGAGGACAGTTATATAGAGTCTACCATATGCAGTTGAAAAACTGCAGAATTTTTGGCGCATGCTCACGTTATTTAATGCTTGCAGTGAATGAGTCCTTTGGCCAATAAAGATTAGATGCATCGAATTAGAGGTTTCTACAGCATTGGTTGGCGTAGCACACGGCATATGGAATAGGCTTTTGAGTATTTGGAAATTTGAAGCTCTAAGTGTGAATTTCTTAGACCAATATCGAAGCCACTGACAATGAATCTCACTGAACAAAACGCAAATGATTCCGGAAGTATACTGAACTTAAGACGACACTGAACTGGGAATATTAACTTCTGTATTTCGAATTAGGAACATATCTTAAGAAATAAATCTGAAGTGAAAGTCTTCATTGGGATTAAATACTTATTATAAGATAAGAATATGTAACCTATCTTTTTTTTATTAAATTATTATTTAAGCTTGAACCTGTACTTATTAGAACAACAACATCTGCGTCTCTGAAATTTTGGAATAGGCAACTTAGTTGCGTTCGGAAATCTAATTATTTTTGAGCTCTCCTTCAAAAGTCTTTTGAAATGTAATATTGATCAGAGTAATATTCAAAACTCCAAATTGATTCTGGTCTCTTCTTTAAGCCAACAATATATTGGAAATTGAAAATTAACTGCTGTATTTATTTTTTCAATAAATTACATTTTTCATATTATAATTATGTGTGTGTGTGAAGTCAACGTTACCTACTAAAACATATTTCCAACAAAAGTGTATAAATTATATTCTAACTTATATATTTTCTTACCATTTACATTTTTGAGCTATTTTTTAGTAGAGAAAGTTAAGTTAAGTATCAGCATTATCAAGTTTTAAGCATTATTTTTCAATGATCACGAGATTTACAATGTGCTCTGAACTGATGGCAAAAGTTTTTGCTTAGCTGTTGCCTATCCCTCTTTCTCTTTTCCTCTCTTTCTATCTTATTCCTTCATTGCACTTCTACTATGCCTTGCTGTCGCTCTGTGTGAAAAATTATAGCCATAATTTTTGGCCACTAACAAGGCAGTCCGGGCCTGAAAATCTGTAGTGCTCTATCGCACTTTTGGCCAAGTTCCGTTTCTCGAGTTTATGTACCCAGCTCGTTGTAAAAGTGTTTTAGTTGTTGTTGTTTCATGTGCTGTTGCATACTTTTTGGCGCTTAATAAATATTTTAAACTGCTTTGCTTGCTTCGGCATCTGCTCATTTTTGGCTTATTGGCAAATTTATTTATTAAATTTGTCTGCGGGCCGAAAGCAGTCGGTTGGTTGCACTCTCTGCAGTGGTTATTATTGTTGTTTGTTTAACTAACTAATTAAAAAGTTATGGTCGTGCATGGCGTATTTATGAGCTGCCGTTAGCCTCAAAGTATGCAATTAATTTCGAAAGTCAAGCTCAAGTCAACGCACAAAACTATGCGCAAACACAAAATTATTGCATTGTTGCATTTCCCATTTCTTAGAAAGCTATTTGCATTACCTTTTAAACCATAACGCATTGCCCCAGGTTGTCTTGATGTAGCTGAAAGGTAAGAAAACATGGCAAATAAATCAGAGCGGCAAGAAGCGAGACAAAGATGCCATTGAGTATTGCCTAGAGACGCCAAGAAAAGTACGCACAGAGAATATGAAAATAAAGCCGAGTCAGGGAAAAAAAACATTGCACAGCTTATAAATGGGAAATCGCACAAAAAAAGTGTTGACTTTAGCCCAAATTATTTCACGGATACCCTAACTATTTGAATATAAACTGAAAGGTTAAATCCATATGAAAGAGAGTTATGAAACTAATAGAAATAAATAGGGTTTATAATTGCATGATCTTTGAGCTTTTAAAATACTTTGCGCATATTCTAAGATTTTCCATTCGCATTTTATTTCTTATGGCCATTTAAAATTTGTAAGAAATACGCCTTTATGTGTAATATAGCGTATATATATTCTTGATCACTCAGTCTGTCCCTCCGTCTGTCATTTTGCACATTTTGAAAACCTTCCTTAATTTCCTAGCAAATAAAAAAAAGAAACGAAAAAGATTTTGAAGTTAATATTTAATTAATTAATTTCATTTAATAAATGAATACTCTTCCAACTTTGCTAGCACTTATAGAAATCGAAGCGAATACTATGTTCATGATAACTACTTAACGTGTAGTTGAGAAATCATACTAAAATACGCAAAACTTTCTAAATTAACTTAGGTATTTTATGCTTGGGGCCAATTGCATTTGAATTTTCACATGCTTCACTCTCGGTAAGTAAAATACAGCTTGCATAACTTTGGGCGTAGCTTTCAGCATGTACAATTTATGCAAAAAGAACAAGAAGGAAAAGTAAACAAAAAGAAGAGAAAAATAAAAAAGAGGACTACAGAGAAAAGGGAATGTGCAAAATCTCTTGCATTCTACAATGAGGTTGCATTCGATTAAGTTTTCTTGTTGGTTTTTGTTGGCAAATAGTTATGAATAGCATTAAATGTTTAGCTTAGTAAGCTGTCAAATGCAACAAACAATAAGAAATGAATGTGCTAATTAGAAGAGACAACAAAAACAACGAAAGAGCTTAACAATTGGCTAGAGAAATAGACATTTGTCTGGCATTACTCCGTAGCCAAAGTGATAAAAGTTATAACAACAAAACAAACACAAGAATTTATGATGTGAGTAACTCCCCGTCCTTATCCCTATCAACCCGAGGGAGGGCTATCAATAACCTGAGGGGACCATAAAACTAATGCCACGGTCTGGAAGCAGAATGTCACGGGTTTAGCTGAGAGAAAGTTCTGTTAAATTAATAACCTGGTTTACTTTTTTCCTTTCTCTAATGCCCTCTCCCTTATTTGTGTGTGTGAGTGTGTGTGTGTTTGTGTTTGTGTATGGGGTTGTCCACATGCTCAGGGATTTATTTGCCGGAAATAAATATTAGCCGCAGTCAAACACACTTAAGCCTACGACGGTGACATCACTGCCCATTTATAGTTTTACAGAAGGGGGCAGGGGCACTGTCACGGGGGGCAGGCGCTTACAGTGGGTTTTACACAGGCTTAGACCATGGTTCAAACACACACACACAGTGCTATATGTGAACGGCATTTGTTGTTGCTGTTGTATATTTTGCAAGGCGCGTCGATTCCCATAATTGATTTTGTATTGGCTTACCCGGCACAACAACGGAAGAAGGGATGCTTTCTGGAAGACCCAAGCAACAAATATGATAGGGGGGCAAGTTGCATATTGAATTTCAAAGAGTTTGCAGTGCGCCGAAATCAAATAGGTTTGTGTGTGAGTATGCATGTGTTTCTAAATTAATTTTCCAGCTAAGATTACCAGGCATAACAACTGTCAAGTGCAGAATACATATAAGAAGACTCAAAGCGAACTTCACTCATAATCGAATTGAGCTCAAATCAAATTTTAAATTTCACAAAAATACATAAAGCTAAAAAGAAAATAGACAGAAATGTTGAGAGTTTTAGATAAAGTACCCGCAGGGTGAGTGCTTGTATACCTATAATAGACCTGCCGTAGACAAACCCGGAATATGGTTGGTCTTGTTTCTAAGCACAAAATTGCAAAGGGTGTACTATTGAAGCAAAGGCAAGGAGAGTAGCTTAAGAAGTTTTATGGATTATAGTAATGATTAGGGTGATTAAGATGATTAGGTAAGAATGATTAAAAAACATATGGCCAAATACCTATTGAATTTTAAAATAAAATAAATCAAAGAAAAACAATACTAAAAAAAAGTTAAGTTAAATTAAATACAATTTATTTGTCTCAAATTAGAGATCAGCTAAAGTAAAATTCCAATAAAATGATAATAAATATAACTAAACATGCACTTTGTGTGATCCCTTGGCTAAATATATAAATAATAAATAGAAAATTACTTATATCATATTTAATTGAATATGAAAAAAGATGATCTATGAATTTCTTCACTATCACGGTTTATAACTGAGCACGTTATAACTGAGCATGTTATAAACTGTGAGAGTGAAGAATTTCATTTATGCAAAACAGTGCAAAAGAATCTTCTCATTAAGAGAAGTTTTCTCACATATACTTATTTATAGAGTGTAAGAAGTATTTGTATGAAAGGGATGATCCACTGTCAATCAATCAAATAGTACTCTACTGCTGATGTATTGACACAAAGTAATAAAGTGATTGCTTGAAATTGCAATCGATCAATTTCTGTGGCAACCCTCGCCAATAGCAGGATAAGCAGTAGCAGTAGCAGAAGCAGAAGCAGAAGCAGCTTCCAACCACCAAACAAAAGGCTAAACAACAAAGAGCAAATCGAGCTGTTCCTATTGTTGTTGCTGTTCTTGTTGTCGTTGTTGTTGGGTGCATAGACAACAGAACACAGAAGCCCTTGGCTCGAAGGTAAATGTTGCACAGGTTGCCATTGCCTACGCTTCTGTCTGTTGCAGCCACCGCCCCCGCCCACTGCCCACTGCTACTGATGTACCCTGGAGTGTGTAATAATTTGTTTTTATGCCTTTCTCATCCCCCATCCGCCATTCCACCTCTTTACCCTCCTGAACCAGTCTATAAACTATGCTGCACGGCTGTAACCACCAGGGAGCTGCTTCATCAGCTTCCTTCAGCCAACCGGCTGATCTGTTGCGAGAAAGTATAACAAATATTTATGTTTTGAGCTGTGTTATTAGATTTTAATTTCTTGCACCCATGGAAATGAAAGGTACACCCCTAAGGAACAGCTACATCAGCTCCTTCCCCTGCTGTACTCATCCCGTGCCAACGAATGTTGGTGGCATTCTATTTGCATTTTGAGAGGGTGGTAAAACGAATTGTGGCCCCTTTTATGCTATCTGCCCCGCATTGTTGCAAGGTGTCATGGCCAGTAATTGAGTATGGTTTACGCTTGTGTCATCATTTTGGCATTTGCTGCAACTTGCAAATATTTGAGTAAATGCCTTCGTTAGAGTTTTTCTTAGTATTCATTTCAATTTCTTGGTTTTTGCCACTATACAAATTTCTGTTTGGCACGTGATGAAAGTTGCAGGGAGTAGCAACAGGCCGTAGCAGCAGCAGCAGCAGAACCAGCAGCAGCTGTTTCAACCACTTTCCGCCTTTCTCTACTTTTCATTCGGGGGTTGTTACAAAATGACGTTTACAAAATTACATTATTAGAAATTGATGGTTTAGTCGAGGGTTCGAGTTGCGCTTTTAACTGTAAAACGTTTGAAATACGTTAGTCGAGAGGGTGGCATGCGGCAAGTTGGCAAGTTGGCAAGTGGCAACTGGCATTCCATTAAAAATAAAAAGCCAGAAATATGTCAGCATCGCTCTAATGATCATCAGTTGTACACTTACCCCCGAAACGTTACATAGAATGGAAACATGGAATGGAAATGGGTGTCGGCAAGATGCACCTACCATTAGCTAAGAGAATTTTTAATAATCTCACTTCTACATTTCTACTGGTTTCGCACCGTTGCCCATTTACTAAGTAAATAACACATTTCAACAGCGACATAGAAACCGAGCTCAACCTCAATGCAACTTGTCGTTACCACGCGTGTTGCAGCACTTGCCACTTTCAATTCCACTTCCCCTCTTACCGTCTCCAAATTACTTTGCGAAATTCAACAGAGTTTAAATATGTGCTCATCTCTCCACGTACTTTTCTCGTTTCGTGTGGCTCTTTGTGGCATTTAAGTCCATTTTTATATATTGAATGAAAAAATGGTGCAAAAACAACGTGGATGGTGTAAATGATGCCCCAAAAAGCTTTTAAGTTTCTAAGCTATGGAACTTGAACCATACCAGGTGGGCAGTTTGAATAGTTTCACTAATGGAAAAATATTTAAAGCATTCGAGTAAAAGTTCAAATTGGTAAGTGTCGATGGTGGAATTAGCACAAATAGCCAAGAGTCTATAGAATAAAAATAAAAATTATATATTTGAATTCTAATGGGAAGAATTTTCTGAAGAATACCTAATTTAATTGACTGGATGAAAAAGAGAGAATAATTAAAATGATGTATATATGTAATATAATAAATAATCTGCCTTTCCAATTTATCCTATGTTAAACAAAAAATGCAGAGCTCTTTTGTAATAATGCAGCCCACATTTCATAAAAATTGAAATTGTCATCAAACTTCCCTCGATAAACGAGCATCAACTGAACTGTGCTCCTTTTTTTTTTTGGTTAGCATACAAGAAGTAGGAAATAGGAAGCTCTCCGTCCCACTTTGGGAGGTAAATAATAGTCACAAGGTATTACAGTTTTTTGTGTGCGGCGGTTTGCATTGCATAAATGCTGCTGTATTTGGCATAGATTTGCATGGCAAATGGCAAGGGCTATAGGGAAGGGGGAGGGGGAGGGGAACAAGTGTATCCACAGCAGCTATCGACTGGCAACATATTGCACTTGCATCGTCAGCGACAGGTTGGCGCCCAGAACTTCCGTTTTGGTCAGGAGCCATAAAAGAAAAAAGTATAAAATGCCATTCTGAATGCCCGTTAGGAAATAGACTATTTGCATGAGCTAAGACCCGGAAACGGAGGGTCTCTGGATGTCTTTTGATAAAAACTGGAGGTACAGGTGACACTATTGTTAATTTAACTGTTTGTGTTTTATATTCATTTATCTACTGTAGGGCAACTTTTCTGTGACGTGAAGATTTCAGAGCAGTCGCACACTATTAATCAACTTGATTGGGCTTACTTATGGGGAAAGAGGGTGGCCCATGGGCAAATGCGTCGACTGCTGCCTCCTGTTCTGTTCTGTTTATAATTAATGTGCAACACGCTGTGGGGGAGGAGAGTGTCTGCCATGTAAATCCCCAGACGCGACTTGTGTCTCGCCTGTTCTTCCTGTTGCCTGCTAATGAAACGTCGTCAAGTTTTGACACCAAAATTGCAGAGAGTCGTTGAAAGGCAATCTAACTTGCAGCTAAACTTAATAAACACCCAGCGAAATTGCAACTGCAACGCAGCCGAAAAGTTTTCATTAATCTTTGCTCCCACCAAGTCGCAGTTAAACTCTTAAACTTTGAGCTTATCAAAATGATTTTGGTCAAACTTTTTGGCTGGCTCCATTACATGTACGTCATTTACACGCTGTCCACAATTAAATTGAATTAAGTTGGCAGCCCCAAAAAATAACAAAAGCCAATGAATTACCCAGCACCTGAGCATCAGCAGCACAAAGACTTTGGTCTGGTAAAACTTCTTCGTTTACCGCTTGTCAAATTGATATTTGATTCATGACCAGCGCATTTGTCAAGTCATTCATCTTTCTCAGTTCAAGTCACAACCCGCTGGATGCTGCTTGGTGGTTCAGTGGATGTGTGTGTGAGTGAGTGCTTGGGTGGAGCTAACCTAGGTACTCAGTTTTATTTCGTGACGAATGGGCCATTGCTGAATGGCAGCCCTTTTGCTGTGATTTCTCGCTACGCCGCATTATTTTAGATTAAGCTTAGCAGAAAGTTTATTTAGGGTATCTTAACTAAATAACAAAGTGTGGAAATTCAGATATATATTAGATATGGAATTTAAATTTAAATGTATAATATATTTATCAACTTATTTTAAAGTCTCTCATTATTATCATTTTCAATTTACAAAAAAAAATATTTAACTTGACTTAATATATAACTTAACATATTGATATTTACATAACAAACTCACATTCCGTTAAGAATTTTGATATTTACATAACAATAAAGTAACTTCAGAAAATTAGTATATATGTATATCACAATATAATACGAGAACTCAAATCTTTAAATTAAATTCAATGTATTTCTCAGTAGTAGTAGTTGCTTATAATAACATTTTTGTGAAATTTCAGCCAAAGTCGATTTTAAATCAAACCATATAAATTCTAAAGTAATTGTTTTAAAACCCAATGTATAATAAAATAAATAGTATTTGACTTTTATACTTCACATCGAATTTGAAGAATATCTAAAAGTCGCTGTTCCATTTGTAAAAATGGAATGGAATGGAAATGGAAATCTACCAAAAGCAAAATATACAGTTAAATTTCGAATGATTTCACTTAAGCGGTAGCCGCAAGCCCTAAACATATTAGGCGTCCACAGGGTCTCGATGGAGGCAGGAGACAGGTCGTCGCTTATGCCGCATCATCATGGGCCAGTTACAGTATAGTTATTATAGCTACAGTTACAGGACCTTAGCGAGACGAGACTTTGCTTGTTGGTAACACGCGCACGTAATGCTTGCTCTGAAGAGAGGTGAAGAGGGGGCAAGTAAAACTTTTTGTATAGGCTTACGTTTCATTTTTGCACGATTTGTCAAGTCAGCGGAAATCGTGGCAAGCCTATCAGCGTGGCATAAAATTGAAAAATTGCTTTGCGTGCCACCTGAAATAGTCAAAACTTATGAAAAAGTCATAAAATGCGACTCGAGTTGGTTATTTGTGTTTTTCTTGTTTTGTTTTCCGCTTTGATTTGTGGCAAAGTTAAACGCAAACTTGCGTTTCCTTTTGTGGCACACAAGCAACAACTAGCCGCAGGTGGCATCCAGCAGAGTTACTACAGAAGTTCAACAGTAGTTACTACTACTTCTGAAATATGGAACTGTCAACTGCAAACTACTACTACTTAGCCTAGTCAAATTGTAATGCAAATATTTTCGTTGGCCACTTAAAACTCTTGGCCGGGTTAATTAACGACATTCTATTTCGTTTGGCCAACACAAATAGTCAACAAATTTCAGTATTTCACTACCCCACACCCCCATCGGCGTTTACACACCCACAAAAGAGGTGGCAATGCAATTCACCAAATAAACATTAACGTTTCGCCTGGGAATGTTTAAGTTTTGCCCGTTTAAATAGGAAACAAGGAAGTGGAAGAATAAGTAGTAGGGTTGAGGGAAAATAATGCAAATTAAGTGAGATACAAAATACAGAATTAAATATACAGATAAAGATAAATTTATATATTATATATAGATATTATAGCTTAGAAAGATAGAAATAAATGAAATAAAACAACAACAAATAAAGCGAACTTTGGAAAATTTAGCATTTGTATGTTAATTAAAATAGCTTGAAAAAAATAAAAACATTTTCTAAAAGTTAAAGTTATTTGATCGAACATTTGGGAAGTTGATAGTGCTACTTGCTATTTATTGTTTAATTATATCTTTAACATTAAGAACACAAGCTTTGGCCGTTGCGCCGAGGTTAATTGTTGATTACAGAGGTATTGAGAAAGTGTCGATGTGATATTTATCGAATTAGCTCCCTGTAGATTGCGCATTGGCAGACCGTAATAAACATATACACTGTCTGTACTAAAACCATGTTACAGTTGAGAAACTAGAAAAAAGCTTAATCCGGTGTAACAAACCCACAGAACTCAAGGCATATATTTCCGATTTCTGGTCTTTTCTATATCTAAGAATTCAGTGTAGTGAAATCTTATTGTTGTTATTCAATAAAATAAAGTTCAACATAAATTAAATTAAAATAACTGCCGGAGAAATCAGCAGCTACATGTTTTTTATTTTACTGCTACTCATTCAAATCAATGGAAGACGCATAAAGATTTTTTTGTGATAGAAGAAAAGTACGAAAATCGCTTTCCCCAGATCTCTCAGATTGTCCCCGCGGAATATATACATTTAGCTTATTTGTCGCATTGTGTTTGGTGCGTGTTAAAAAATAATTTCCCCAGATATTTTGACAGCACGCATGAGGCATGCGGCATGCCCCGGCTAATAGGTGGTAAAAAGTTTGGGTTTGAGTTGCAAAACTTTTGGGACAAAGTACATTTTTTTGTTGGTGTTGTAGACGTTATTCGACAGTAGGCCGTAAAAGTTTTCGTTGTTTTTGTTGATGTTATTTTGCCTCAGTGTTTATTTACTTTAATGCAAAGGAGCGTGTGTTGATTTAATTGAGCCAAATATGTTATTGGACCATCAACATAATTGGTGGCCTGACCAAGTTGTGCAAGTTAATTATTTGCTTAGCTCGTGGCTCGCATACAGCGTTCCCTAAAAGTATGCTACGAACTGATTCCGTATTGCCTGCCAATTGACTACGTGAGTTGAGTAGGAGTTGAGCAGAAGGGGGAGTTGGGAGGCTTTCCATATTAATTTTACATTTTGCGTCGGCGGCATAAAAATAATAATAAATAAGAGTATCGCTTAAATTGTTTACTCAACCTCACAATACTCTGTGAATATGTATTTGTGGTCCATTTCCACACATTCTCAGTTTCCCGTTAGGCTAAAGCCCCGGAACGTGACCCGGACCCGGTACCGAACCTGAACCCGAACATTGTTTGTTTAACTGTTGTTGTTATTCCCTTTATGTGGGAGGTTGCCCAAAATGAAGCTCACTCAAACTTATCATTGTTCGAGGTCTGCTCTTTTGTATGTAGCCGTACTGCTGACCCCTTATACTGCTCTTCCTGACGCCCCTTAGCTATCTCCCGCAGCTCTCCTTCTATAGTAAGTGTTGCATGTTTTCTGTTTGTTTTTTGCTGCTGTGGCAAAAAGAAGAAAAAAGAAATTGAAAATTTCGTTAAGCTCAGCGGCAGGTTTTTTGGGTACTTTTGTATTTCCCATTTCCCATTTCCAGCTACTCTGCGCCTATTTGTGTAAACAAGTGAAAGTGATTTATGCATAAAAACTTCAGCCTATACAACGACCTGTCACAGAGACAGTCCTGACCCTCCCCTCATGCTCCTATTCCTGAGCTTTCCTGCCTACGACGCTTCGTATAGCTGTTGACTCAGGCGTATGATTGTTTTGGAGTGCTTGGATTTATGCTTCTTGCTGGGCTACTATATTGAAATGTATTTCTATACAAGAAGTGCTATATGTAAGGGTGTATGTGTGGGTTGAGTGCTTGCTTACATAAAACAATTGAAAATTTAATGGTTATTAAAGTTTATAACATTTGTAAATAGTTCGAGCACTGTTAAATATACGAGATAATATTTGTTTTAATTGTTGACACTCACACTGCTTGCAAGTAACTCAGCAAGCAGTGCAACTATTAATACATTCCTTAATAACTTGTGTGATTTCTTCATTATCTAGATCAGCAAGTAAAAATGTTGACTATTCGAATCGACTTGCAATAATGGAAATATTTGGGTTACAATGAATAATTTTCACAGGAACTCCAATTGTTTCGAGATAAAGGGTACGATTGAGTCAGAAATTATGGAAGCTTGGCGTGTTACGTGTTACATACTACATCTCCACATGACTATAAGACCCAAATTACAGATAAATAAATACTTTATAAATATAGAAGCGTCCGTTTTTTAACTGCAACTATTAAACAAATATAATTATTTAGATTCAACGAATGAACTTAAGTACCTAATCTCAGACCGTTTAATGTCAAACACTTGGGTACTCTTAGGTAATCAAGTATGTAAAGCGTTCGTTTTATGCCGCCACATCATATTGGCGAGTACATAGTACTCGGAATATCCGTAACCATTCAAAGTAATCAAGTATCCACTCACAAGCACACAACCATACACAGAGGGCTGGTCAAACAAAAATAGCTTCAACCAGGTCCACAAATTAATTTAACGCCCAATTGGGAGAGGGAGCACGAGGAAGGAAAGGGTCTGAAGGGATAAAAGGGACTGCTAAAGCTACCAATATCCACTTCAGCTGCAACTCATATGACGAGCTCGCCCCAAGTCGCCCGTTGCCGGCAAACATTATAATAAAATTAATCTCCATTTGTTGAAGGGGCGACTCCAAACAAGTTGATTCGGAGTCGCAGTCGCAGTCGCAGTCGCCGTCGCAGTCGTCGTGTACTTGAACGCTGCAGTCGCTTTATTAGCGTCGAAAAGCTACTGGAGCCAAAAAGTAGCAATTATTCATTTTATGAGCTTGGCTGAGGGTAGCATGTGAACCATAAAAATTAAAAATTAGCCCCAGCGAGCTGAAAGGGGATTATATAACACGCATTTGATGTAGTCAACAACAAGGAGGAGCCACCCCTTTCATGAAAGGCAAGGCAAGAAAATGAATATTTATGCGACAACTCACGTCTAGTTTGTCCCCCATGGACGGCAATAACAATCCCTAAGCCCCTGTTGGAGTTGGAGAGGAAGCTGGAGTTGGAGCTGCTACCATTGTTATCAAGCACATGTCAAAATTTTCACAAGGATCAGATCAAAAGGAGAGCTGCCAAACCAGGGAACCTGTGGCTGTGTTGGGTCACTAGACGTCGGCTTAGTTGGGTTTTGCGGCCCATTTTTGAGGTGTGACTTTCAGCTCTTGCTCCAATGGACACATGAGCAGCAACTGCAACATTTTAAATGGTCTCAGACCCAAGGCGACGGGCATGGGCTACTCAAAAATTAAATCCAATTATCAGTTTAAGGCCACTCGCAACTCCGCTGCGACCAGACAGACACATGTGCGAGTGGGTGAGCGTGATTGTAGATTGTTGTAGATTGTGGCGAACACACAAACAACAACAATTATAATACAATTACAACAACAGCAGCCAAAGAAGTTTTCTAATGCAACAAAGTTTCATTTTAATGAGAAACTTTTGCATATGCAACCCTGCTGAGGCCTCGATGAGGCCGTCCAGGGTTGCCCACTCTATAGAATTGCACCGAATACAATGTTTGTTTTAGTAAGACCAGCTTTGTGCAACCAGACTTGCCTTGCGGTAATACATGGAAGAATAAGAATCTGTAGAGATAAATATGATCAACATGTTATTATAATCTATTTCTAATTTTTTGAGATTGAATTTCCATTTGTACATTTTTATAGTAAGTTTTATCTTTCTGTGTTAACTTAAAATAAGTGCAACTTTGCTTCCAATCGCAGTTCTTAGTTCTTACTAACTTATTCAGAGGGATTAGTACATTGCTCGCCCTCTCTGAATGAACTTGAGTTGTAGAAACATGCTGTTGATATTTGCTAGACAAGGATTTGCATTCAATTATGGACTAGAGTGATTCTTAAATACGCCAGGACTTGGTCATTTGTTATCGACCGTCTTAAGGTATCTTTAATCTTGGAGATAGACATTTGTTAGTCAGCTTTAATGCAGACAAAAGCTTTCACAAGGACTCAGCAATCAAGAAAGAGCTTAAAATAAAGCAATGAATTAGGATTTGCAGGTAGCTGAAAAAGGGCGCATGAAAACTTACAAACTTACATTTTACAATTTGTTGCCTGTTTACAGCGAGAAAATGTAGGCAATGTTTGCTTTCAAGCAATTTGTTGCCCTTCAGCAACGATTTGAGCAGTTCTTGCAATCCGAGAAAATATCTTCTTTCCTTCATTTTTTATTTGGTTTGACCTCAGGCACACACATGCCCCAAAAACATTTGCATAAAAGTGGGCAACCCAGAGATCTAGGCAGGTTAAAAATGCTAGAAATGTAAATAAAATCAACAGCAAGCGGGAAAGCAGCAGAAAAAGGGACAACAATGCGAAGTAGCAGCAGGACAATACAAGTACAGTAAAAAGCAGACGTTACTTGGCGAGCAACAGCAATAGCGTCGACAAAAGCAACGGTTGGTAAAACGGAAAAATATCATTCTAAAACGCTTGACAGCCACTTACACATGTCAAACGCAAAAGGATAACGAGCAAAACGGATATTAGAGTATTAGACAGGATGCTGTGTGACATGGCTCGTTCCCCACCCATACCCCCCATCCTTTGTCCTTCCTCTGGAAATGTCCGGCAGCTGGGCATAGCTTAACCTTTATTTCTCCTCAGCTGCTCCATTTTCAATAGAAAAAGAATTTTGGGTTCCTTAACTAACCCAGTAGGCGCTTGCATATCCAACCAGAATTTAATACCCTGTTCTTGGTAAGAAAGTGTTTAATAAATATATGCGAATGTGTGTTGTAGGCAGTGGAAATATGAATCTTACGTAATCTGAAAAAAGAACGGGTATTAACCTATTGACCTATTTCAATAATGTCTCGAATCTGAGAACAAACCTTGAACTTCGTATTTAAGCTATTTACAGGAAAGCCAATAGTCAAGCACTGTCTACAGAACTTGCCCTGATTTTGTTACCTAAAATTCCAAACAAATTTGTAATTTTCTAGAGTATTTGAAATATACTTAGTCAATTAGTAGTCCAACATCACCAATTTATAGCTAATTGCTGTTTATTTTTACTCGAAGTAATGTTAGCCAGTTGGTAACTTAATCCTCTTTTGGCTCACAACCCCAAAGGCCACTAATTAGCTTGCTGTTGGGCCTGCTGTTGCTGTTGTTATTATTCCTATTACATATTTAAATGAGCTCCAATTAGCGCTCCGTATTTACTTGAACCCTGCTCGCATACATAAGTTATATAATAATATTAACGTGTTTTATCTTTCGCTTCATTTATCTCATTGCAGGTAAGCCGATTTTGAGACGTTTCCCATTGAGCCATTGAACTATTGAGCACTCAGAGTGTGATGTTGATAAGAATGAGGTTGTAAGTAGCTTAACTGTTCAGGTAAAAAGACATCGTTGAATTGGCAGTGGACTCTTAATATTATTGAAAAGCATGAAATGATTTGTATTGTGTATTATATATATTAAAGACTAATTAGGTATTATATTAAGTATGCAAATATATGTTCAATCAGCAAAATTAGACGACTCCATTAAGCCCTATCACTGACTAAAGTCTCTTTTATAAACTTAAAAGACTTTTGAAATATTTGGCGATTTTCCATCTTCAATTTAGAGGAGACATGGATAAGTACAGACATAAACTTTCAACAGACCGATTTCAAACACTGTTGTTCAAGAATTGTACAGCACTGAAATCTCAAAATGATGATAGTGATAGGCCCCACATAAGCATATATTAATTTATTGTCAAAAACAAATGAAACTCTAGTAGCATTTGCCTAAAATCTTAAATATAACTTTTTGGAACCCATTATAAATGGTTTAAGTAACCATATAAAATCTAAATTTTCTTCGTGAACAAAATGTTGTCACAGAAGTCGCGTCAAGGCAGGATGGCACACAGACGGCGAACACTCTCGATAGGTGCAATAGTCTTCCTCCTTGTCTGGCCATTGATAATGCTGTGAAATACTTGAAGTACCAGATGGAATAGAGGATGAAATTAGTCGAGTACCAAGGAGATTGTAATGAACATGGCATTGTGATATATCCAGAACAGAATGTGGGATAAATAAAGAATATTTTGACTAATGTATAATGACTGTACATTGTGAAGTGCTCCAGAAGTCTGCCTGGGAGTTACTGTACTTAACGCCTTAGTCTATACTATGCTTTTTGAGCTTCAGTGGCCCGCTCTGTTCACCTGTTTCTTGTGCATACATTACCGTCTCATTAAGCTTCACTGTAGCACTCATTAAATTTATACATATTTAATTGACTTTATGACCAGACTCAGACACACACACTCACACAGAGATGGCTCAACTCGGCGCCATGAGGCAGCATTCTACCCTACTTAGCGCATCATAAAACAACAAACACAACAACAACGAATGCTTGCAACATATTTCTTATGTATGCTCACACATAAAGGCTTTAATAATGATGCAGAGGACGGTGCATCATGAGGCTCATAATTATGTGACATGCAACCGCGGAGCATGTCGGAAAGTGGAATGCATAAAGTTTAAAATAAAAATGCAGTGCGAGTGGCAAAAAAAAAAAAATAAAGCGTAAAAACAAATAACACAGAATATCAATCAGCTTAACTACCCAATACCCTGTATGAATAAATACCCTGTAGTAAAGTTTAATTACACACCTAAATGATCTTGGTAATTGGTGGTAAAGCAGGCATGTGAGTGTTAGAAAATAAAAATTTGCATTAAATTCCATTATCTTTGTATATGTATGCATACATATGTGTGCACTTGCAAATACAAAATACAAAATGCTGTCGATTCTAGCCATTCAGTATTATTTTAATTATTATTCATTTACACCTACAGCCTTAGCATATACGTTTCCAATTATTGCATGAGTACAGGGTATTAGAACAACAACTGCATTAACAGTAAGTAAATCAGCAACGGGTTAAGCCCCATCAACTGTCAACACGCTCGGGTCGTTGGGTCGTTGGCAACAATGTTGCTAACGACATGACACATACAAACTTTCAGTTTGCAAGTAATTTGGATCCTTGTCAGCGTCGTCGCTGGTTTTATTGATGTTCTGGGAACAGTTTAATAAGCATGTGATTTGTTGGATTCACACATACGAGAAGTTCTTCTAAGGGGAATAGAACACAGTGCCACCAATTATCACTTTGATGTGCATTTTAAATATAGGATTTACTTCGTATTAAAGTATAGCTTTAAATATTCATATAAAAAATAAAAAATAACATTATAATGAGACCAAACGAGAGCCGCTTAATTATCGGTCCCTGTTCCGCATCCGGCTAGCTGCCATGTGTGATAGCAGTTTCCCGGCTTCCGCCTGTGATCAGTCAAAACTTTTCCAGCTTTCCTATTTTTTGTGTTTTCTCCTTCTCGTTGCTACACTTTTTTGCAATTAATTATGAGGCACGTTGACATCTTGCCAGCCGCGTGGATGCTGCCGCCACACCACTCTCCGCTATTTTATAATTTATTTTTAGTGCCAACGCGAGTTGCACGTTCCCTATTTTGTCTTCGACATTTGGCGGCGTTGAACTTGACGCAATTTATTTTGTCAAAGATGCGGAGGCAGCCACAGCGCTGCAGACACGCCTAGTTGCGTGCCATCGCACATGTGCCTTATACGATTTTGTTTATAAATAACAACAAATAGCTGAGAGAAGAGTCATGTCTTTATGAGGACGCTGGGGAATACCCACAACGCTACCTCGGCCTTTATAAATTTCAAGGTTTTTGTTCGATCTCTTCAAATCATAATTAAATGTACTTCATAATCGAATCATATATATTTTGTAGTTTGTGGCGTCAAGCGTTTGAGCAAGTTCGATCAGAAACTGAGTGTTGCATCAATGCCTAATCTATAGCACAGGGTACTTTACAGCTGCGTGCGCTCAACTGTTGTCTTTCTTGCTTGTTATTAATACATCATTATCAATACATTATATGGTCTTATATTATTCCATCACTTAATCATTAATTATTGCCGTATTGCTTTGCAATATTATACATAACAATGAAATATTTTAACATTTAAAATTTCTTTTTTATTTATACATTTACATATATTTTATTGATAAAATATTTTCACAAAAATATAATTGTGATATTTAAAGTCGTAGTACATACGAAAAGACTTCCCTAGAAATATTTCCTTGTCGCATCTGTGTTAGACTGAAGAAGTTTGTTGACTTCTCATACAGGCAATGTGAGTTTATTTGAAATTTAATTTTTCAAGAGCCTCTCTATGGCGGTGTCCTATAAATAGTGTTGCCCCCTTTGGATATTTTTTTGGGTCTCGGTGCAGAGTGAAACTTTATTTTTGTTTATATTTTGTGTTAATTAACACGAGTAGTTTACTTAATTAAGCGTTAACTCTGGCCGGCCGGCAATCAGAACTTTGTTTACGTCTGCGCTGTGGATTTAAGTGTCAATTGGTTTAGATTTGAGGGGTATCTGTGGGAGAGCCAAATTGTGGAGCAATAATATTTCTGAGAGTAACCACAATTGTATGCAATATATGGCGCTGCTTTCACGCCTTATTAACTGTAATTAGTCTTCATCAGGTCAACCTGACAACATCAGCAAGTGCAACAACACTTTGCAATTTTCTGTGGCAACAGAGAAAAAGAGAAAACACACCTAACAAGACAAGGCGTACCCCCGGCCCGGCCCGGACCCAGACCTAGACCCCATAGCCACTCCACACTGTACCACAGTCACATCCACATTGGCATCCAGGCCACTTAGTTGCTATGTCGTCCATGTTCAGTGCTCACCTCCTCCTGTGGTTCAATGTCGCTTCAGTAGCGGGCGTGGTGAGGGATGGCGACCGGGGATCTTGGGACGGTTTGACGCCGTCGCTTGTCAACTGGCAAAATTTTTTATAAAAATAGCGTGTTGCAATAGCATAAAACAGCAGCAGAACAGGGTAGCTCCATTTATACCTTAGTTGTAGTTGTTGCCATAGTTGTTGGCATAGCAAACGTTTCGATGTTGTGAAAAATGCTGCATATATTTAGATATAGATGCACCGCCTGGTTGCACATAGTGTATTAAAAAGGGGGTTACTTGTTTGAGAGATGGAATCAGAGCAGCTCGGCAACCAATTCAACGAACCATTGTAAATAGTGCCAAACTTATTATAATTCAATTTAGAAATCCGATTAACAATTATTGTAACCATCACTTTACCGTTCCCAACATTAACTTAAAATATTCTTTACTCAACCCCTTCAGCTGCTACGTCTGTGCAACTATGACATTGCAATTTTTCTAAACAATATGCACAATTTTTCTGCCAGCACTGTCGAGCACTTACTCTATGAATTTGCATGTTGCCTGCAAATTGTTGCACGTGGTTGTTGCACATCTAACTTTGTTTCTATATATTTAGCACTAATGGTTACAACGCTAATTTTACCCTGGCTTGACAGTTGACTTCACATAGTCATGGAGATGGGAAAGGGAAAGGACATTACTCTCCTCCTGCTGGCTTTAAAAGGGTTTAAAGTGTCGGCTGAGTCAGACGGTTTTCACTGGTATTCATTTCTACTTTGTGTTGTTGTACTAAAGAAAAATAAAGAGCAAAATAACCCAACAATTTTAAGTTTAGTAATTCATTAATAATCATCGTCAGAGTTCAACTCAAACTAAATTAAAGCTGATTCCTGTTTTTCAGATTGTTTAGTTGAGAGTCGAAACAGTTTTATTATCATCACAATACTTCAATTTTGATAAAGCTGCAGGGTATTAAGCTGTTGCGAGTGCTCGGATAACCTTCTTGCTATAAAGAAAAATACATATTACTGAAACTGAAAACTTTTCAAGTCTTATGCTCTGATATTGTATTTCATTTCCATTTTTTGTTCGCTGGCCATTGTTTGTTTTAACAGACGCACATCCATCTACTGAATCACCCAACCAACTCCCCTCTGCTGGCAACCATATGAAGAACAATTTCTTTCTACAACTATGCATTGTTGTCTTTATTTTTGTTGTTGTTGTTGTTGCTGTTGCTGTTGTTGTTATCGTTGTAATGTTAATGTTTTCTTCACGACATTCGTTTTATTATCTTGGGTACTTGCTGCCGTTAGCATCTGGTAGACGTCGTTCTGGCTCCCCTTTCATTAAATCTAATTGTTTATTTTGTAATTTAAATATTTTTTGTATACCGGGTAGCCAGATTTCATATTGGGAGTTTGGGTAATTGAAAATCTAGTAATGGTCTGTGGCTGAGTGGGTGAGGTCCTATTTCAAATATTTTAACATCATTTTCTACTGACTTAATTCAATTTAATCCATTCCCATTTTCAAATTCTATTACAATTTGTAGCTATGTGCTGCAGGTTTTCGAATATGTTGCTGAACTTTTTCGAAAATGTTGCGAAGCACTTGACCAAAAATAGATTACTTCTCCCCGTTTTCTGGAGGAGGTTCGCTGAGAAGAAAAGTTCGTCTCTCAGTCTGTTGGCGATCGCCCGAGTGTTGACTGAAAATACGGAACATACGTTGCCCGCGAGTAGAGAAAATCGGAAAATAGAAACGCGTGCCCTGCATTACCAACACCTACCCCTCAGAATCCCCGACGTTTTAGCAGCATCGCGTGTACGCGATTCGGTTCATTGAAATACGCGTGGTCGTTGCCATTGCATTTTAATGAATTAATTGACGGGTTTTTCTCTTTTCTGTGTGCGTGAGTGTATGTTGTTCTTATCAAAAGCGAAAATGTAGTGCAGCCAATGGTTTAATCAAGTGGAATTTATGTGCTTCAAATAGTGCAGTTAATTAATTAAGTGTTCATATCAAAACATATAAAAATAAAAAATGTTCTAGTTGGCAAACTCTTTGCCCTCCGCGTCCTCTTGCCCCTGCTCCTGCCTTCAACCTACTGCCAACACATTAAAAGCATACAAAATTATTAAATGAGATTTATGTGCAGATAAATGGTATTGCGACCATTAATAAATCACTTTAAAAAGCTCGAAACACAATTATAGTAAATTCAACTTTCATTAAATTGAATTTTAATAATGCGGTGAAATCAACAACAACTACAATACCATAGTTTGAATACAAGTTGAGTGTCTAAAAGAGTTGACCAAAGCCTGTTGATAATGTTAAGTAGCAACGGTTAATGTATGTGGAAAACTAAAAGTCAGAAATAAATAAATAAATATTATAAAAAAATTATAAAATATGAAAAAAAAAACAAACAAATCATTGAATTACAATAATTTTTGTTGTATTCTTAAAATGTGTCTTCTTTTGGCAATGATTTTTAAACAAATTGAAATCAGAAAGCTTGCCATGTTGATAGAGACTGTATAAGTGTAATGAATCATTCGTTGAATACAATTAAGAATATATTTAAAATATTAATTACTAATTCGATGTTACGTAAAATAGCACACGAGAGATAATAATGATAAGAAAAATTAGTGAATTCTTTATTAACTATAGCTTTCATAATGAACTACTTTAAGCTATTCATTTAACATTTTTAAATTAAACAATAAACTTTGTAGTAGTATTTTCAAAGATTTGGTTAATGAATAACAAATCTTACTTAGGCTCAAAGCTCTAATTATTAATTATTTTATTCATATTGCACACATAAAGTGGAAAATAAACGAGCAACAGTAACTGCTTTCAGCTTCAGCAGATCTTTTTGAACCTCTCTCAAACCCTATTTTTAGGACTACTAATGAGGCCATTATGTTCGGGTATTTCTCTCACTTTTTCCCTTTTTTTGTGCTGCCATTAAAGCTTTTATTACATTGCCGGACTGAGATTTTTTCTAAGCAGCTTGATATTTGCAGGTGAAGGATAAGAACGAAAGGCTGTGTCATAATTCTCAATAATTTCCTTTGTTCGTTTTGATTGAGAAGAGTATCTGCTAGTCCAGTATTTGCCTTCTTATTTCTTATTTTTGGAGATATTTGTCTGTGGCAAACTTTGATTGTTTCCGCCCAACTCGAGCAGTTGTTATTTGCTTTCAATTCAAAACGCGTACAGTGCGTATGAATAATACGTTTCCAAAAAGGGTTGAATTGGGTAATTGTAACGCCCTTTTCTCCACCGAATATTCTTGGCGTCAATTGCAGGTGACTCATGCCCGTTAACTTGGCCGAACACGCAACAGCGTTAACAGCTGTTAAATATCTTCCATTCGTGTGGCGTAGTAAGAAGCCCAGGGAATAAAAATGAAGCTAACACCGCCCATTTTACCCGCTGATTTGTTGACGCCTTTTAGCGGTAATTAAATAAAAACTTTCTTTCCAAAAATGTGTTGCCGCATAATTAATTGAAAACATAATTAAAAAGGGAAAGCTAAGGGAAAACAACAAGAGGTTTCCTTTTCCCTTTGATGCACGCCTTCCATTTTTTGTTTATATTTTTTTGTTCCTTTTCCGCTTTATTTGCAGGTCGACAAAGTATATTGAAAATTTAATGCCTGGCTGCCTTGGTATCCTCACTTTAGTGTCAATTTTCTCATTTTCTTTCAACACAAAAGTCACCCAAATTGAATTTCGATTCAGGAGTTTGAGCCGTTCTCGGCTATTTTTAACTGGGTTATCGATTGGAAGCCATATTCTTGCTTTTTATGCCTAGTAATTTCTCAATATTATTCTGTATAGGCAGCCGTGGGCTTTCAACACACACGTGCCGCACAAAGGCAGACTCACATGTAGCAACAGCTGTGTTCAATTGCCCGTGTGTCCATTGACTTGACCACACATATCCTATTCCAGGGAAAGTATCAGTGCGTGAGCTTGTGTGAATCCTGCGTGTACTGCGGTCAGCCTCGATGACCATTTGCACATCGATGGCACTCCGCTTTAGCCAACCGGTCAACTGGTCAACTGGTCAATTGGTCAAACATTTTTTCTTTGCAGATTTTGAGCAGAATTAGTCGGGCAACTGATGCATTCGGCAATTTGTTTAATGCAGCAAGAAAAGCAATAGAGTAACTCGGTGAAATTATTTCATTCAAGCGGCAATTAAGTGAGTCCCTTAATGACTCCGATATAAATATTAACGTAAGTGTAATTTTATTTATTTAAATGATATAAGTTCAATTTTATGCAATAACGATTAAGAACTTGACAAACTTTGCAAATTTTGACTCATCTCAAAAACCATGATTAGTTCAATTCCATAGAAAATGTTCAATTATAGGTTATAGTATAGAAAGAAATGAAAAATGTTTATAGCAAAATCTTGCCAATAATAATGTTCAGAAATGTTTTTCAGCTACGAGTGATGGAGAAGGAATAAGATAGAAATTAAAATTGGCTTTTAAATTTCTTCAATTGCCAATAGTCAATATAATATAATATTTTTCATGAGTTAGTGTTCTAGGGAGCTTGTGTTACCGACTCGGCTTTTTGTTTTCAATTACCTACAGTTTTGTCGCCTTTCCGCAACTAATTCGAACACTTAGCTTCAGCTGGGACCAGGGTTTGGGTTTTAGCATCCACAGCTACGAGGACTCTTACCAATTGCCATAAAATGCCAGCGGCACTTGAACACAGATACGTATAGCCCAAACGAAAAAGTTTCCCTAACTGTTGTTGTTGGAATGTTTATCTTTATTTTTTTGTTTTTGTATTTTTTTGGTTATTTTGTGTGATGGTCTTGTTGTTGTTATTGTATTTTGGCATCGTCTGTCTGATGAGCTAGGGGCGCCGCAAGTGGGTCATATACATTTTTGATGAGTTGTCATTATTAAATGCGACAAACCACCCGTCCCCTTTGTCCACCCTCGCCATGGCTGTCATGGCAATCGTAAGGGCGGGGCAACAGGAAACGATGGCTGCCAAACTTTTTGCCTAAATATATATGTATATATATATATAATTTATTTATGTGACATTTGACAGGCAGTTTTTGTTGTTGATTTTTGTTTCAGTTTCTTTTATCAACAGAAATCATGCCCTAAATATTATTTATTTATTTATATTTCTTTTTTCGCAGTCGCTTATTTATTTGCTTAGCAGAAGTTGTTCTCAGTTTTGAGGCACCATAAAAGAAATGAGGCGAATCGAGAATTGCCTCTATTAATTGTGACAAAAATTGTTATCAATTAATAGAATAGACACAGACAACGACAGATATCAACAGTAAACATCGCATGTGGTCGATTCTATTCCGTTCCTACAGTTCTATTTAGGCTCAAGTGGGCGGCGAAATTGCCACAATAAATTTGTCTGTTTTGTTCACTTGACACACCTACGTAATGTCAATGGAACAGACCCTGGTTAGCTTTTGAAATAGTGGTTGAGTATACTGTAAATAGGTCTCTAGTTTATTAGATCTTGAGGGGTGGGGAAGTGATTGTAAGTTAGGTTTTTAAGAACTGTAAGAGAAATCTTAGGAATCTGAAGTCTAAGAAAGGTGTAGAATCTTCAATTCTGAAATGTGAAACGCAAACTTGCCTAAGTTAGAAATTTCATTAAGTTTTAGATTAATACTATAACTAAAGAGAGTTAAGTTTAATCAATTTTTTGAATTGAAGTCCGAATAGTTCTATCGAGGTATTATCGAGAGGTCTATCTAATAGCTTGCGAAGAATCTAAATATTTTATTTTGTCTATTAAGACTTTATGGAAGCACTGTTTACAAACAATTTGACAACACTTTGTAGTACTTTTATACAAAAGATTAAGCCCAAATGATTTCACAGCGACAACCCTCAGATGGACGCTGTGCGAGAACACATGACAACTCAGTTGATTGCGCCCCATCAACATGTTGCCAATCAACCAATCGTTTCTCAAGTCTCGTAACGAAATCAAAGGCACTGAGCAAAAGGTGCCATAGATTGTTTTGACATTGCTTTCAAATGTCAATCATTGGGATTTTTCTTGAGTTTCTTCTGTCATGACTCTCGTTGACTTTAGCAAATCGAATTGTCAGATATTTGTCGCCTCTTCCATTTGGTCAAATGCGATAAAAGTCGATAATACAATCAAATTTAATGAGCTTGGAGTTAGGAAATGTGCCTAGCAATGCCTCGAGGGGTGGCTCTTCACTTTACGTTACTTATGAAAGCAATTTTTGGATTAGGCCCAACAGGTTGTCAGTGGTTTCCAGTAAGCTTATCGATTTCACTATGCTACAAGATTGCTAATACCAAATTGTTTACCTTAAATTTTAATTTATTTCATTATTAATTGAAAAATGAGTATTTAAATATATAAATACCACTTTGTTAGGCAACTGGTTCTAATGTAATTGATAGTTTGTTAATAATAACGATTAGACATAATAGATTTGATATAGTGGTTCATTTAATTCAAGAAAGATTTTTAAATCCAATACCAATACCAATTCACTTTAAATCCTTCCACCATGATATTTATATGATTTATATGTTTTTATGTATTTTTATGTAATAGTCTTTCGTCTATTGAATGATCCACCTTTATTGACTTTTTTGTTACCTTGTGTTGGTTGGTTGGTGTAAACACACCTGAATGCGCTTTAAATGTCGAAGAGTCGTAAGCCGTAAGCAACTGGAAACTGAGAGATAAAACATACATCGACATATCGACCTTTTTAACTGACGACGTCAGACGACGCGACGGAGCTGTCGTTCGATTTAGCATAAATTTTTCGATGTTGTGTTAAGACTTGATGCTACTTTGCCACCTTTCAATGTGGATGGCGTCGCTTCTGTTACTGTTGCTGTATGCAAATTCCAATAAACTAAAGTACCCAAGACGCGACATTTGATAAAGAACAGAATCGAAGAGGACAGAGACAAGATGAGAAACAACCCCCCAGCGGCATTTTTCCTTAGCATTTTTGACAAGCTATAAAATTTTTATCAGCATTACTTTTATTTTGACATTTTACTGACATTTCACAAAAGTACTCGAAGCCAAACGCCTCCAGAGTGAAACTTCTACCTCCGCGCTACCTCCACACACATACATATACACATACACACAGAGAGAGACACACGGTTGCACAGACCAAGACTCGTATGAGTCTAGATAAGAGCAAAATGGTGGGCAGATACCTTTCTCAATTGGGCGTGTCACATGGGTGGGGGCAAGTTTTGTGTTTCGCTAGCGCTTTTTCATTTACCAAATGGCTGTTGACCTTTTCCGTGCGACCAAATTGATTCCAGCACGATTTGTCAACCCCTCTTTGGGACTACAACAACAACAACATTTAACTAAAATTTATCAAGCTAACAAAATTGTTTACCTACAAAATCTGTAGCGAACAGTCGCTGACAAGGGTGTCAGCTCCAATTATGCATGAGACTGGGCCTGCCAACCTGTTGTGAAGCACTTTCATTTTCAATTAGTTCTCCCCCAAAAGTGGGCGTGTGACTTTCAACGCCTCCAACACAACATGAAATGGGCCGAGCCAAACCGGGCCATGCCACGCTGGCCTGTACCTTAAGGTTGTCAGCTGCTGAAAAGGGTAAAAGTAACGGCGCTTAATGTTTATTATTATTATTGCATACTTTTGGGCGGACGCCACCGCCTGGCCCCGTTGATAAGCTTTAATGGGTTGCGGTGTTTCAATAAAACTTTATCATAATTGACATTTTAATGGTGTTGGCAAAAAAAATAAATAAAAAGGAATGAAGAATCGTGGCATACTTGCTAGCGCTTAAAGCTGTAATTTTATATTTATGTAGCTGTAGATGCGGGCTTAAAATGTGTCCAGGGTCTCATAAATATGACAAAAGAAAAAGTACATAATGTGTGATAAGTGCCCGGAAAAACTGGAAGATGTGTTACCAATTGACACTTAGAAGCGATATAAAAGGAGGAATAGCGTATATTCCAAAAGTATGCTCTAAGAATCTTTTAAGATAAAGGAATGCATGTAAATAAACTAGCTTCAAATTGTTTTTTGTTTTTAATATTATTTCAGGCAATGTTTTATTTTAAACAAAATAATTTATTAAATTATCAAAAGACTTTGCAGCTGATTTTATAAATAGTGAAATTAAAATAGCAAATCGAGAACAATCACAGCCTTTGGAAAACAAATTCTTAATGAGAAGTGAAATATTATACATAATAAAGTGTTAAACAAAAACCAGCAAATAAATATAATTGAATTTATTGATAATAAAAATATTATCAACTACAGTGAATCTACGATCTATAAGTAATAAAGTGAAAATTAAATTAAATGTATGAAATGATTTTAATAAAGTAAAAATAAACTCGATAAAAAAAAAAAAACAAGGAAATGATCCTATTTAACATTGCGGAATGAATTGGAAAATGAAGTTGTGATTTACGTAGAGAGGATGTTGGCTCGTTGCGTTAGTTACCAGGGCTCCTGCGATAATATCAATGGCATATTGACGCGCGACTATGCAAAGGTTTGTTCCATACATATATTTTCCTCAAAGGAAAAAGAGGTACAGAGGAAAATGCAGACTCAATGGCTGCTCTGAATTGATTAACCAATGAAAATGGTTTACTCTACTACATTTCACTCATAACACTAAACGAATTTTAGTTACATTTTGTCGCTCTTGAAGAGTGTTGCGTGAAGTTGCCAGGCATGTGGCAGCTACAGTTATAGGGCCCCCTTCATGAGAGGTCCTTGCACATTGCCCACACGCATGTCAAAGGAGCAGGAGTAGCCCCGAGCATCTGCTCAGTATCAAGCAAGACAACTGCACAGTTTATTGTTGTTTCGTTACAGTTGCATAGTCGAGGCAGAGTCATATTCAAAACAAAGCTGGAAGGGCAACCAGTCGATTCCTTTGCTGTTTGTTATGGGTGCCACACTCGGTTTAGATACCCAGGACAGCATATTTGCGGCATGGACTTAGCCAGTTTTCCAGTTTGCCAATGCCAATGCCACTGCCACTGCCACTGCCAGTGACAGTTTACAGTTGCAGTTGCTGCTGTCATTGTTGTTGTTGTTTGTGTTGTTGCTATTTTTCAGAAGCAAGTTTTCACTTTATTGTCCAAGTCAAAGCCAAAGTCCAAACCTGAGCCTAAAACCCTTGCAAAAGGGAGACAGCAAACAAAGCAACAACAACAGCAATACGGAAAGGAAAAAATTGCATAAGCAAGCTCACAGTCTAGGCCAGGCTATTGTTGAACCCTTTCTACGCTATCGCATTCAGTTGTTAAGCTCAGTCGTAACTCGGCGACAAATGGAAAACTGACTGAGCTGCGAGAGGGAAAGGAAGAAGGAGAATGCGAGTTAGGCAAACAGACGGCAAACAGATAGCAAAAGGACAATGCTAGCTATTTTTATTGCCAACCAAGGCATACATAAAATGTGTCGCATGCATATGGAAGACAGCCTGAATACAGGGATAGGGATATGCCGGGGATATGACTCGGAATTAGCAGGATGAGCTATAATAAAAACTACGCAAGGATGTGGCTAACGATGTGAACAATAGACAGAGCTCTCTCCCAAATGATCCACAGCAGCAGCTGCAGTGCAATACCAAAGAAGCATAAGAACTATTGTATATTATCAAGTTTCTAGTAATTATATAAAGAAATACGACCAACATAATTTAATGAAAGTTCAAACTACAAGTTAAGCGAAATGTTGGTTTGTATAGCTAATCATAATATGTAGTTTTAAAAGAAAAGTTTCCTCGAACAAATTCTTATTGTTATGCATTCATGTCTGAGCCTGTGGAGTAAGAAAAGAAGCATCATTCGATATTATTTCTGATTAGAATATTATCAATCTTCATCTGAAATGATTAAGATCCATCTCAGTTAAGTGCTATGTGTTTCCTTCTCTTCTATTAAAATTTATCTAATATATTTAAAAATATAAAATATATTTAATGATTTAACATAACAGGAAATAATATTAATTTTATTCTCAGTCACATACATCTCATCGTAATAATTATATTATAAAAACACGCCCAAACACACAGTACCACTCAAGGCTCATAGTCCGACTGCCTCACAGTTTTGCTTAACGACATTCAGAGTTATATTAGCCCGGAATTTAATTTGTTTGCCTAGAAAAGTGCAGGCTGTCAAATATGAGTATTTTGTGCATATGTTGTCTGACTGGAAGAGATTTTAACTGCTAATGATTTCCTGATAACCAGCCAGAGGGCTTCCTCAATGCCAGCTGGCTACGAGTTGTGCAACTTGTGCAACATGAGCAGCTGTCGGAAAGTGTCCAAAGCCTTAATTACAGCATCTAATGGCCATTTAAATGTCGTTTGATATCTGCAAAATGCAAAACAAGTACATTTTATGCAAGCTCCTAACTACTATTATCTCCTTCCTCTTTATAGATCTACACAGACTGGGCCAACTATTATTTGGAGCGTGCGAAATCCAAGCGTAAGGTTACGGACTTATCATCCGACTGCCGCGATGGTCTCCTACTGGCCGAGGTCATCGAGGCAGTTACCAACTTTAAAGTGCCAGATCTAATCAAGAAGCCAAAAAATCAACAACAAATGGTGAGTAGAGACTCCTTTGCATTCTTATTTTAGTTCTACGATTAGAATCTAAGTGTTTGAGACGTGACTTAAAATCAAAACTGACTTGGGTTAAGTAAGTTTCTCGATAGACCACAGCCGGTATAGTTTGGGCCCAATATAATAGTTGTTACTAACGCCTAACCTTATTATAATTACAGTAAAGGTAGACAATTAAGATATATTCAAATCATTGATTATTTTATGCACTGATCTCCAATTAACTATTTTTAAGAGACGCTCACAAAGCAGCACTTTCTATTTGGCAATTACCTAACCTTAACCTTACGCTTAACATTAACCCTACACTTTTCTGCTGTGTCACAAACACACACACATCCATTTGTAAATTCTGTCCTTTTGTTGACTTCAACACCAAAAGTTCCAACCATTCGCGCACGTGGGAAAATCTAAAGCTTGAATTATTCAGCTATCACCGCATGAGTCACTCGTTTTCCTTCTTGCTGAAAATGCGTTAATTGTTTTTTACACACACACTCATACCCAGATATTCATTCATTAAAATAAAGGTGTATGTAAGTGCGGCCCAAAGTCACATCAAACGTGAAAAAATTTTCACATTTTAGTGTGTGTACGAGCCTGTGAAAAGCAGCGCCGTGTTGTAACCGCATTTGGTTTTTATCACCCCTTAATATCGCACACCAATGGGTATACATAACATTTTCAACTACTATAGAATTGAGTTAAACTTATGTGGTATAAAAGTGGTAAATATTTTCCTAGTATAAAGTAAAGAATAGGAATTAAAACTATGGATAATGTTATTAACTTTAATATTGTTTTTAGAGCTCAGATGTCATCATAGGCATTTGATGGATTATTTTGACTCATAAAGAATTATTCAATGAATTAATTAAAGAATTGGAAAGTGCTTAAGGACTGATTCCCACAATAGCACTATTAATATTTGGTCAGCTCTAGTAGAGAGTATTTAATAGTCAAGAACTCATCGTACCACTTATGCCCTGTCATTACAGGGTTTTTCATTTGAATAGCACGTCAAATCGTCAACCTGCTGACTAACTGACTGTCGTTCAGGCCGTGGCAAACACACACCCAGTTTTTACCCCGATTTTGTTTGCCTTTTGGCTGGGCGTTGTACGGGGCGTATGCACAATGTTGTGTCACATCTGCAGCATAATTCACCCGCGATCCCTGATTCGATTTCCGAGCTGCACTTCACTGCATTTATGAAATTTAAGCTTTAACTCAAATTATAAGTACAACTTTTACAGCTGCTTCGCATCGTTTTTAAATTAACGCTAAGAACAAATTTTTCTTTGCGTTTTGTCTGCAATTGCGTTTCGTTTTATTTCGTCTGGTACGTGAGCGGCGTTTTAAGAGTCGAAGTAAGCGGCGCACAGAAGCAGACTGTGCATTTTTTCAATATAAGCCGGATGCCTTGAGCCTAGTTAGAAGCACAAACAAAGGCGTTCATTCTGCGGCTGCTGGCTTGGCATATTTATACCCACTACCCATTGGAAATGGATAAATAAAGAGGTAGATTGACATTGGGTGTGGTCTGAAGAATGCTTGTCTCTTTCAGAGTGATGTGGTCGAATATATTTGACCTAATTAAGATTTAACTAATTTCATTTACAATTTAGAGATCCAAGAGACAATATGGAAAAGAATTTCAGTTCATAAACTCGAATACCATGCGGGAAATATTTCGCCGTATTCGGCAGCAGGAAAAGCAGCACTGGCCCCTTCTAGCACTTGTAATTTGGCAGCCTATAAGTGTTAGTGTGGGTCAAAAGACTGCTAAAGGGTAGTACCTCGTCGAGCAGGCTTGTCCTAGGAGCTCTCACTTGTTTTTTAGATTTCCTTCTTTATTGACGTTGCGGCAAGTTCATTGCCGATATATATATATGTATGCATCTATCTCTCTCTTTGTGTGTGTGTGTGTTTGTGTGTTTGTGTGTTCAGGAGCGCACACAGAGTCCATGAAATAAAAATTTATTTCAACTTTGTCAGTTTTTTGGTAACTGACGTTTTGCATATTAAATAGAAAAAAGAGTGCGAGGGAGAAACAGAAGGAGATTGCAAGAGAGAGGGAGAGTCTTTTGAGAAAATGATAAGCTCAGCTAAACGTGCGATGTGGCACGTGCTGCACCAAAACCTGACAAATTGGCAGTGCGCCTTCAAGTGGGCGTGTCTCTTTCGCGTTGACGTATGTGACATGGGCCCCAAATTGAGTTAGTTGCACTGCACTGCATTTTAGCCAGCAGGAGGATGGTTTAAAGAGGGGTCCGGGATGGGACTAACTGCCACTCCAAGCGCAAACTCAATTTGGCAATGGCTGAGGAGGAATTTTTCAGCCAAAATTAGTCGGTAGCATGCGAAATGTTTTTGTTCAAATTTCCTCTTGTGGCATGTCAGTGTGTGTGTGTGCTGCTGTTAGTATGTGTATGACAAACACAGCTCGGGGCTCTATGAATATTTACAAATACCTACGGGGAGTTTTTCTTGCCAACTGAAAATGCAGTGTGAAAATTTGCACAGTTTCTAATAATGAGATTGGAATGCTCTATGGATACTTTCGGGATATATCCAAAAATCTGTGTAAGCATGTTTGGTCCATTAACATGTATACTAATTCAAGTGTGTACCTAGAACATTAAAAAAATTTATTTGAAAATGATTCTAAAGCAATTGAGAAGTTAAACGGGCGAATTTGCAAGTTATAGTATTTTCTTGGTTCGGTATTATAGTATCTCTGGAACTATTGGAACGAAACCCTTAAACTAAATTTGGTATATAGCGAGGGAAATGTATCTATTTATTTAATATTGAATGGAATGTTATCAATATGTTTTGAGTTCTCAATACCAATCTTTCCGTATTTCTTCTCTTTAGGTCTGAATTTAACGGCCATAACTTATACTCTGCCTTCTGCTATTGCAGGCTTCACATTCAAATTAGTATACTCTCTTTCAGCTTTTGGCCGGGCTTAACAATGGAAAAATATCCTGGTGCTACCGATGCTGCTGCTGTTGGCCGCATTTTCCATTTCAGTGCAAACAAACAAAAGCAGTTGGAAAATTTTTCCCATTTTCATGACTGCAGCTTGGCCATTGTTGCGCTTCATTTTCAGTTTGTTTTTCATATTTGCACGGTGAAATGAAAAATCAACGCGCTATCTGAGACACCACGCTGTACTCCCTAGTCCTAGTTGACTCACTTGCTCCTTGGGGAAAAAGTCAGTTCAAGACACATTCAAATAAATTCAATAAAAACAAATAACACGCCGCGTCGAGTTGAGTGTAGACTAAAGTAAATTTTATCAACTTTTAAATCAAATATTAAACTTTTAGTTTTCATTTTCGTTTTCTTCCTTTCTTTGGTTCACTTCAAAGTTTGTAATAAACTTTTTCTCAGTTTCTTTTTCTGCCTTACAAACTTTACATGCACTTTTTCTTTCAAGTTCTCCATACCCTTGCTTCTTCTATCACCAACTTGCAACACGTACTACAATTTTTTACCACTTTGGTTTTGCTTGCAACGTTTTTCTAATGAGTGACGACGACAGCAGGTCCTGTAGTCAAATGTGAGTAAAGTCACATGCACACAGGATTTAGGACTCGGGCAAGTGCAGCAATAAGAGAAATATGTAGAAAAACGGAGAGAGAGAGAGTGAGAGAGAGAGAGAGAGAGGCAGACAGAAAGAGAAAGAGGTGGAATGCAACTCTTGAAAAATCAGCGAAACGTAAAAGTGTTCAAAGTCAGCTTTGACAGCGGCGCTGGAAATGCATTAAAAACAAGCGGGAAAGTTACAGTCGAGGAGCTCGACAGTATAAGACCCGGTATTCGTATCTAAGCACTCATACACTACTTATTATAATATAAATATAATAATTTTAAGCACGAAACACATGTCTAAACAAAAAATCAATTATAAAATCAACACTGCAAATATTGTGTAGATAGCAAAAGAATTCTACTGGGATTCGAACCTAGAATCCCACTATACTATACTATAGTCTTACTTCCCTTTCATTGTGCGTTTTGCAAATTTCTGCTTATTTCAGTAATTCGCTCTGATAAGAGTGATTGTCACTCTTAGGGAAATAGAGATATTTCTTCTTCTCAATTAGTTAATATTTTCTCATATATGGCTAAAAATAATAAAATATATGTAAACAAAGAATAATTTAAATAGTAAGCTATTTATTAATAACTATTAAAAATATAAATTATAATGCAATGGATCCGCAGAGTATATTGTTGTTGTTGCACTGAATAAAGCAATTGTTTGCCGTTGTAGCTGCCAAGTGTCTTCATTCTATATGCTCTAGAAATAAGTTTTTTTTATTTGCTCTTAAAGTCTCTAGATCTAAGTGTTCATATGACAGACGGGCAGAGAAAAAAGATATGGCTATATTGTCTCGGCTGTTGATTCTGATCGGAAATAAATATAATTCATAGTGTCGGGGTGATTCGGTCTAAATACTTATTAGTCCCTATGCCCTTCGGGTACCGGGTCTTAAAGGAAACGAAAATTCAAGGAACCAAAGAAGCTTTAAAGCGAATCTAAAAACAGTTCTTGATGCATTTAAACTGTATTTAAAAAAAACCTTGGATTATTAGGATTAAGGAATTAAGAATTAACTAAACAGCATCTGCAATAAGATTATTTACTTATTTAATTTTTGAGGTGATTGAACCAGTTTACAACTGAAAATAATTACAACTCAAATGACTTATTCAAATGTTTGTAAAAAAATTAAACTAAATGAGCTAATATTTGTAATATTTAAGTCGTTATATTGAGCATAAAGTTAGAAGTTGGCAATTAAACTTGCTTTTCCAAAAAATTGATCATAAAGAGAATACCACAAACTGAATAAATTCAAAACTAGTTCCAACTGCAAATTTGTGTAACATCTCCGACCCTATAGCCGATATGTATGTATTCATGATCAGCATCAGTATAGTATCCTAGTCGATATACTCATTATCGTCTGTCTGCCCGTGCGGTAGTCCACCTGTCCGTCTGCCCGTCTCTTCGACTGCCCGTCTCTTTCAGTTTCCGTTATCGATATAGTTAGCTATATCGATTTTATTAATATCAATATACATATATTTTTATAGACAGTCTTGCAGGAATCTATATTGTCTGCCCTTATATTGTTTTCTTTAAGCTATATTTTCTTAGTCGTTGTCTTGCTCATCATCTCTTCGCCTGTTACCTGTTGCCATCCGTTCTCCTTTTCACTCTCTCTCTCTCTATCTCTCAAAACTTAAAATTCAAATATACTCGTAAATGGCAAACAGGAGGGAAAAGGCAAACTCACACACAATTAAAAGCACTCGAACACACATGCACGCTTTCCAATTAAATATGTAAATAACATAAGAGTAAAAGTAAAATCTTAAAAGAGAAATTAAATCAAAATAAGCTCCGGCTGCGTCTTATATAATTGGCCATTTTTGGTCTGTCTAGAGCTTTATTTCCCTAAGTTCTGACTTTCTTGTGCAGCTTAATATCCAGTAGAACTGAGAGCGTGTCGTGACACGAAGTATTTCGACGTATCGATGAGTTTAATATTAGTTAAGAATGAAGTACTACAAAAATTGCTCTCATGTAACTTGAACAAAAATCATACGACATTTATTAAATTATATTTATTTTCTATTAAATATGAACCATACTTAATATTATTATTTACAATAGTTCAGTTATTTATTTCGTGAATTGTCGTGTTAGTTTCGTGCTGGTCAGTCTGAGCACACGCTCAACTCTGGCTGATTCTGTCTGTTGGATGAAACGCCTTTGTTGCCAAATTGCTATTGTAATAGGTTCTTGTTATCTTTGTTATCATTGTTGTTGTTCCTGCTGTTGTTGTTCTGTGTATATCTGTTGTTGTTGCAGTGATTGTCTTTATGATGTTGTTGTTGCTCTTGTTATTGCTTGTCTTGGTCGATGAGCTGCTTTTGAGCTGCCTTTTGCATAAGCTGTTTGCAGTTATTAACAGTGAAGAAATACACAAAAGTCAATTATAATGTAATTAAAGTAAAACAATAGCTCGATTAAATGCGTTCAACTACTTTGGCCAAAGAATTTTCTAATCGAGATTGTTGTTTAGTCAGGGATGAATGAGTTTTTATATTGAATATGACTGCGTTAAGCTAGAGCTAAAGTTTATTTCAAGACTACAAAACAGTTTGCATTTAAGATGTTTGCCACGTTGATTGATCTCAAATCAAATCTCAACTAATGCGGATTATTTATAAATAAATAAATTGAATACATTTCTTAACTTAGGAAGAAGTTCAAATGTGGAAGCAAATAGCAAAAATGATTTTTGAATGTTTTATTAGTGTTTAATTAGTAAAATTTCTCTGCTCACATTCAAATAAAACACATTTTCAAAACATTATTGTTATTAGTGACTAATTCTTATTACATTTTTTTCATTGCTTTTAAAATTGTTTTAATTTTTTCTTCTTTATTAATAATTATTAATATTAGTATGCTAAGGTAGAAACTGCAACCAAAACATGAGCTAGATATTTTACTAGAAATATTTCCTGCACATTACCCTTAAAGAACTGCTTAATGAAGTGATCCATCGACTGGTCTTTTAAAGATTTTAATATTTATTTTGGATCGTAAAATAACTGATAAATAATTAGTTTAAATTCTCGAGCAACATAAGGTAACAGCTTTCCCTTGTTTAAACAGTTCGTTCGCTTTCAATTTGTTAACGTTATCATTGAAGCACCTTTGCTTTTAGCTATTCAAATGCGGGGGAGGTAATCGTAGCACAGCTTCAGTTGATTTCAATTGGTACGAGGCTTTGGGGCATAAGACTCTCGAATGCATAAAATATCTTGCAATATCCTCGTCCCCTTTTTTGATTTCCCCTACTGCAGGACCTTATCCTATCAGCCACTTGCAATGTTCGATGTGTGATGCAGAAGCTGACGTCGGCTTTATCTAAAATGAAATCTGCTTAGGTAGCAAATGGCGAGGAGACGGCGAAAGAGTTGCCACCAGAGGAGGCACTGAGTACAGGCAACGTTAGCTTGTGCCTCGCATTGAAGTTCGTTGAGGCAACAGTTTAGTATAGTTGTAGTTTCTCTTTTTTAAAACAACATTTTTTATGTTATTTTTTATTATCTCCTGTTGTTTTTAATTGTGCAAACAATGCAAGGCTTTTACGGCCACATTAAAGTTAACAATCTCAAAAGGAGGCAAGTAGAACGAAGCTTTCAATTGGCTAAATTTAGTCGACTTGCACAAGCTGCCATGCACAAACAACAACGAGAAAATCTGTGTTGCAATTGGGAGGGAGAAAAGTTTTGCAACCACAAATCAGGCGGTAAAAACTTCTGGTCGGCCTTTTGCACGTGCTGCGCCCATAAATTCCGCACACAAATTAAGTTTCTGTAGGAGCGCGCAAAAGAGGGTGGAGCGGGGGCAGCAGCCAATCAATGGCCGTGCCACAAGTTGCATAAATTAAGCGTTGCACGTGAACGTGAACAGCAACATCAGGCAGAAGAGAATGAAAAAAGTCACAGAAAACTTGCAAGTACAGTTGCCACATTAAAGTTGAGTTCCCTTCATTGTTTCCGTTACCTCATCCAGTTTTTATTCCAATTTTTCAATTAGATATTTTGATGCATTTAAGCCTATAAGCGCCGGCTTCATAAAGTTCATTATCGAAAAGTTTGTTAATCATACGAAACAAGCGACAAACAAACATTTCATATGGAAAGGAATGGAAAAGCAGTGGAAATAATCTTTACTAATTAGTTTTTTTATATTTATTATCCAACTGAGCTACAATTGAACTAGCATATGTGTTCACGGAGGCATTTTAAGTAACCTTCTTATTATTGCCACACCATTAAAATAACATACTAAAATCGATCTAAACTTAAACATTAATTGAATACTATATTTATTTAGGTGAATTTATAGTATATTTATTCCATCCTGATTTCGATTACACGTATCGAAATTGAACGTTATAATAGATATCGATATGACTATTTACACGCCAACTAATTGACTTGACTTAACTTAATCATAAATATGCAAGATTAATCATAAATATGCAAGATTAAGTTAAGTCATGTCAATAGTTGGCGGGTAAATAGTCTTATTGATATCTATTATAACGTTCAATTTCGATACGTGTAATCGAAATCAGGATCTACTGAGTAATTTTAGATGTGCATATATTAAGTAATATTTAAGTAGCGTATTTTATTGTTTTCTTGTTAATCGCATAAGCTTATTCATATTAATTTTCCAATTGTATTTCATCTATATATTTGCACCCATTTAGAAAAATTAACATAACTCAAATATATTCGTGAGTTTGTTAAGTGTTTCTATCGATATCCTATTGTTATATCTTACTCTCACTCTCATGTTACATAAATTTACCGATGTATATCGATAGCAGTGAATTCGCTGGTTGTTATGGCACAGCCAACAACAATTGTCCCACTCTCATTCCGATAGTTGTTGTTATTGCCGTTGTCGTTGTTTTTAATGTTTTCCCTTTGGTTTGGTTTGGTTGCGCATTCGTCAAAGTTTCGCAAAGCTTTGCTAATTACAAATGTAAATCCCCACACGAAATGGGTATATGTATGTATGCTTGTGCATATGTGTGTGTGTGTGTGTTTGAGTGTGTAAGGATGCTGGGAATCAGTTGGAGCTTCTGGCGTAGCTCTAGGGCTTCAAATGATGCTCAACTGTGACCAGAGTCTGCGATAATTATCAACGAAGGGACAGAGGACCCGGAGCACGGTATTAGCCAGAGATAACTAGCCAGGACATGTTTAAACTTGTCGCCTGCTGTGTGGCTTCTGTTGTGCTAATGTATTAGGGGAGATTTTAAGAGTCTTATTCTCCATTGTTGTTGTTTTTGTTGATATGGCGGAAGTGCAATACACTTCAAGTGGCAGCCACAGTCCAGAATTGTGTTGAAACAAATTTTCTATTTTCGGTTGCAAAACTCTTGCCGAGATTCACGCACTTAATTAGACACGGCGTAGATCGGATTGGATAGTTCGTTCCTTCCCCTGTCGACTATTGCTCCACCTCGAATTCTAATTGCAGCTGCCAGCTTGCCAGCCTGCCAGGCAGTCGGAATTGGCCAAGACTTCAAACGCTGCACGTTCCACGTTCCACGCCACACGGCCGACCTCATTTCCCTTTGGCTCGCCACGAGATGCGATGCTAAATTTAAACAGATCCCAAGTATTTTACTACTTACAGAAACCATACACATACATATGATCATGTATTTATGTACACATTATATGGTATATTGGGAGATATGTAAATATACATATACACTTGCCACGCGAGCACAGGTATTTCTTCAGATTTATGAACATTATTGTGCGTCCCAGAACTGCTGAAGGCCAAACCAAGAGATCGCTGTAATTTATTACTCAGTTGGATTATCCCTGGACCCGTTAACCTGCGAAACAAATTCAAACGAAGCTAACTGTCTTAACGATCCACTGAAATTTGTAGTCCATATTGTGTAAACTCTACTTGGCGTTAACATATAGTTATGAATGGTTACGATCTGTCGCTAATCAAATATGCATAACCAATACTTCTGAGATATTTATAAGAAATTAGGTATATTTATAATATAATATTTATTCATATGAAATATGAACATTATATACAGTCGTTTACTATAAAAATATAATAATTAAATCAACATTTATTTGACTCAATTCTTCTCATATTAATTTAAAAAGAAAAGATCGTTTTGAGTTCGATAAATATAAATGATCAGAGTGTTAAACGCATAAATCAAAACTGTGACTAAATAATTTTTTCAAGAGCTTTGTGGAGTAATTTTAATTGGAATATTAGATAGGATGAAAATTTATTAGATATGATGAAATTGAATTTATAAAATATATAATATAATATAATATAAAAATTGTTATTAGTGGTTATTAATTAATAAATTGATATTTAATGTAGCATAACCAATTCTCCCTGCGGAACTAAAGAAACTATATAATCGATTAACAATAATTATTTAACAACAATTATTTATATAACTTCAGTTGCCTCTATAAATCACACTTTTTGAGAACAACTGTCACAACTTGGCCTACTTTCAACCAGCTGTAGCTTGAGCTCGACTATCTGGAGACCCTTGAATAGCTTATTGTGTTTCTTCGAGTTGCCTCGCTTTGTAACTGCTTCACGTTTTTGCAATTAAAATTTATGAAACTATTGAACTCGCCAATTTTTAATGAATGAATATTTATGCTTATTCATTTGGGCTTTATTGATTGCCAGCGAGTTGTCAAGTCGTCATGTCGTCAGTCATTTTGCGAACCAAAATACTGAAAAAAAAGCCCATCAAGAAGTTATTCCTGATGCGGAGGCTGTGAATGGTTGCTGCCGATGACTTATTGAAAATTCCGTTTAAAAATTGTTTACTCATTGCGCTCAGATCGACTCAGTAGACACAAAAACACACTGGCATACACATACACGCGCTCGTGGACGCACATACCCACAATTGTGCGATCAACTGTCAAGAAAATAAAAATCAAAAACTGAACAGTCGAAAATGTGTTTATGTCTGGGAAGCAGCAAGCAAAACAAAATCAAAAGCAAAAAGACAAAACAAAGCAAGAAATATGAAAAGATGGGAAAGATACAAGCAACAGATCAGCCGCCAGCCGATCTTACTCTCTTGCTACATTTCCATGGCAACACTAAATGTTGCTCAACATGTATGCTGGCAACATTCCAATGCTGAGCAGCATATGGCGGGAAATGATTTAAATTTTAAAATAATTCAGACTTAATAATAATTAATACTCAAGCTTATTTTTAACATAAAATGATGAGATTTCAGAATATTTAAAAAATGTACATTTTAGGCATGCTTTCAGTTATGAAATATATCGGATGATAACAATACTTTTGAATATGAGATGCTCTATAGTATACTTGGAGGTTTACATTCATAAAAAGACAAAAAAAAAAAATAAAATAAAAATAAAATAAATTAACAAAAAATGAAGCCATACATTCTGTCTGCAAATGGTTGCTATCAATTCAGCTGTTTTCCAGCTACAAAGCCTGCCAAACGCTTAGCAACATTAAAAGTTTACTAAGCAGCGAAACAACTCCCAACAACAACAAGTAACCAGTTTTCGCCAGCAGACAACACACCCCCGCCAACAGCTGGTCGAACAGCAACAGCAACAACAACGCACGACAAGAAAACAATTGTAGCATCTGGACAAGCACGATCGAACATGACCGTACGAATACGAGCCAATCGAGACAAAACGATCAACCGTTTCGACTTACGTTACGATCATTCACGAACTTCTTCTGCAGTCGGCAACCAACTGTTGCTGCCGTCGGTTGTCAATCGTTTTGCGTTTTGAATTGCGCACGTTTTAAAGACGCGTCTGCTCGAACATCTACAAAAAATAAGTTTGTTTTGTTTCGGATCAGCTGAGTTTTGTTATAAGATGGTGGATATATAAAGCAGCTGATGACAAATTAATGTTACGATTATATGAGCAATAAATATGCTAAAAAATGATTAGTGTGCGAATAAAGAGGTTTAATTAAAGGCAGCAACAACTATTTATAGAAATTGTCTTATGCTGATTTCATTCTTATTTATTGAAGAAATTACAAGTGGAAGATGAAATTGACTTAATTGTGCGCGTTGATTGCTTTAAATGTTGCAACAATTAAAAATTTTTAAATCGCCTTGGTCCAATTGTTCAACTTCATTTACTTGCTGCTTTTAGCCACTTGAGTGGCCCCCGTATGCGGGTCAAGTAGCTAGAGACGGAGCTGGCTATCGAGAGAGGTAAATTTTGTTGGTTGCTCAATTTGGAAGATGTTTATCAATTTTCCGTAAAATAAAACTCTAGAAATTAACATCAAATCAACATAAACAATGACGAGTCATAAAAAAGAGAAGTCAACAGCACGCATGCCACAGAAACTAGACCCTCATCGCAACTAACCCCCTGGGCTAATTATGATGACACCAACTGTCAAATGTCAGGCGTGAGGGCCACGCCTTCTCCGTAGATATATTACCAACTTACCTGCCTACGCACAGTTTTCGCCGCGTGTTTATGTCCTTTCTCTAGTTGCATGCAACATTCATACATTTATGACTTTCACTGTTGGCTCTATCCTCGGTTTCGAATTTAGACTCGGATTCAGTTTCGGATTCCTTTTTGTCCCCTTTTCAGAAGCAGACCTTTTGCCTTAACCTTTGCCTCGCCTTTTGTCGTACGCAACAATAGCCATAACAACAACGGACACCATTCATGTACATTCATACTTAACTTGGCCTTTTGTTGCAAGGCGTGTGTGGCCAAAATATAGTACGAGCCCATATTCCAGTTAAAAGTGACACACAGATATAGATAGTTCAGTTTACCTGGTATATACATAGTTTAAAACGATGAGATAATAAGAGATAATAAAACTATAAGCTGTGTTCGCCACATAATAGGAATTTTTTAATGCCAGTATTTTAAACAAATTAACTATGATTCGATTTTCTTTTCTTTTACACGTGTATTACTCATATTTCTGTAGACTCTAGTACTTTCTATGCAATTTTTCTTGTTATCATAACTTTTGGATCATCTATTCAGCGCATTACGCCTATGCCCATTTACTTATTACCTTTCTTTTGCAATCTTTCATTTTATTCATGACTGTTGTGAATTTTTCATATTTCTAAAGTTTTTGTTGTAATCTAATTCGATGTATTTCTTTCATTTCATACATTTCACTGAATTTGTACCTTGTTTGTTGTCGTTTTATAATGTTTAACTCCATAGAATGGACCAATATGAGATGTTGGCCATTAAATGAACCATTCGAGCTACAAATTACATAATTATAATTACCTTTATTGCGATTGTTGTTGTTACTGATGACCTTATTATGGGGTTCCCTGTTGAGGCATTGTTATCAACGCCTCGTCAAAATTTTAATAAACTGGCACCATCGCCACCACTTCTGTGGCACTTGTGTGGTTTCTCTGACTCTCTGTGGCAACTGGTTAGTCAGTAGCTTTGGGTTGGTAAGGTCGCCACCCCGCTGTTCGTTGAACCCAAAGTCAATGCCGGCTATCAGTCAGTCAGTCAGTCAGTCGGTCAGTCAGTTAGTTAGTTGTTTGGCTTAGACCAGAGTTAGACCAGCTGCAAAAGGCGGCTAATGAGCGTTTATTTATCAATGACAGCGAGGTAAGAGATTGAGATAGAGATAGAGAGAGAGAGAGATGGCAATTTTGGGCGATACATCACGGCCAGTAAGCCAGGCTTAGCTTTGTGACTTCTCTGTCCTTTCCCTCTCCACTCTGTGTCTCCCTTTCTTTAACGTCATAGAGCTTAGCTGTTTATTAATATAACAAGATTTGGGACACATTAAATTTAATTTCTGGATAATTCGAACAAAGCCACCGTCAGCATCAAGCGCACGATTCAATTTATTGGTGTTGTTGGTTGGATTCTGGCCGTAAGAGTATATGGTATATACCATATGGGGACTTGGAGTTGCAGCTGTCAGCTGTTGGCTAGACAGAATTAGGCTTTTTGTCTAGCCAAGTAAAACGACAGCCGCTCTTGCAACGGTTTTTGGACTTTGGCCTCGAGCCACGCGTTGCCTGCCAGTGCCACTGCCACATGATGAGTCACGATTCCGAGTGCGTCCATGTGAGCGTGTGTTTGCTTCACTCAACATGTGGCATGAAAAAGCTGTGCAAGGTTATTGCTTCAATTGAGAATACAAGCTCCAACATATACCTAAAGATCAATGTTGCACTTAAGAAAGAGACTAAGAGTATATTGCACTAACTAAATAACAAATAGAACAAATAATCAATGGAACCAACTACTATATTATACCCCCGCTTGGCATACCTAATATTTTGTCCATTTTTACACATTTATAATATACCTACTATCAATAATTGTAAATATTTAATAGTAAAAAATAATATTAATTAGGATATTTATCATAAATTGAAGATCTTTTTTGGCAGCTGTTGAATTGACATCAAATTTAGCTAAGCATAAATTAGACTTATCTATGTATTTCGACCTCATTTAGGAACACACTTCTAGGGCTTTCATAAGTTCCACAGCGCCCTGCTAATTGAGTCTAAGAGCAGCCCAGCTAATTGGCAAGACAATTTATGGCTTTACAAATACTTTCCACACCTTTTGCGCACATGCCAAAAATAATTGGGCACAATTGAGCATTGAAAATGTGTTTTGCAAATTGGACAAATGTGTTGCGGAAGTTGTTGAAGACTCAGTTAGGAGACCCGGACAGAGTGTGTGAGCAAGACAGGGCTGGGAAGGAGGAAGAGCGAGAGACAAGCAACATAGAGACAAATACCGTTGCCATTTGTCGTGCACAAATCGATTAGAAACGTTGCGAATCGAAAGGCATGCTGAAAGTTTTGACCGAGTTTTGCCATTGGCATTAATGTGCGGACTAACGTTACAATGTAGCTGCCCGATTAGCAGGCCTTAGATGAATGCTTGGCTCCGGCCAGGCCAAGTGCAATTTTGGACTATTTGTAAGCGAATTTCATTTCAAACCCAGTCTACATTGCGTTGATGCTGCTGGTGTAAGTTTACTTGAAGGAAATACGAAATACACTTTCCTTCCCACTGAGAATTGGAAAATTTACATAGTTTACTGAAACTGACATTTAAGAAATTTTAAAATCAGATAAAATCGGTTTAATTATAACTCAAATTTGCAAAATAATTACTCAAATGCGATATCTGAAATGTATATAAATAAATGTAAGCATTAAAAATTAAGTTTGCCATTCTACCAGCCAACATTATTTCACTTCATCATTTATATTTAATGTTATTTCACTTTTGACACAAACCACTTTTTATAAAGTGGATAGAGGGAATATTAGAGTTCAGAATACAGGGCTTAGATAATATCACCTCAGTACCAACTAATGCTAAAATTTGACTCTTTTGAACCACAATCCTTCTTATACCTTAACAGGCTTCTTCAATTTACAGGGGGGCATTTAGTCAAATACATTTTACCTTGACTTTAGATCAGCTTGAACACATTCTCTGGGCTTATTATTCCCTTCAACATTTTGGAGGTCAGGACCACAGCTCAGCAATATTTTAGCAGCTCCTACAACAGGAACTCCTGTTAGGATTCGCCCAAAAAGTATCGTTTAATTCGAAAGAGCTACCGCATCGATTTATGATTATGATTAAACGTATTTTGATTGTCGGTTAGTAGAGTTAGCAATTCCAAAAGAGCAATCAATTCTTGCCGCTTTATAATTAAAATAAAATTCGCCCACGAAACAAGCGAAAAAGGAAGTAAAACTTTTGGTTGAAGTTTGCCGCCAACAGTGTTGGCCCTTAACAAGCCCAGACCGCAGGCAGAAAATAAATGAAATCAAATAATTTGTTTACTTTTGTAAGAAATGTTGGGGCTGACCACACAGATAGAGGGACAGACAATGGGACAGACAGACAAACAAAGCAGAGAACAAACCGTTGCGTCGTGCTAATTTGTAGCGCCCATTTCCGTTCATTATGTGATTTTTGGATTCGTGTGGCATGGTGTGCGGTCCAGAGACGCCACAATTAGCACTATAAAACGTTTCGGACTCGGATGAGCCATAAACAAAGCTTTAGGCCACGGCCCTTGGCAAACTAAAAACCGCAAATAAACTGCGCCCTCATTGACCTTGACTGCAGCCCACGAGTTGGACTTCAGATGGACGGACGCCCAAGTGCAGCAGCGTCAGTCAGAGCCTGGTTAACTGACTCATTCAGCTGGACAACAACCGACAATAAGAATGAGAACCGGTTAATCATTTGGCCGGCGAGTTCAAAAACCTTCAACTGAATTTGTTGATGAATTTATTCGAATTTAATGCTATCTACAACAACAACAACAACCACAACAATAAGTAGGGAGACGCGTGCCGCTTACTGTTACAAACTTTTGTTGTACAACAAAACTGTTGAATTGCTGAGCCCATTAAGACAGAACAAAACAAGACAAAGGGCCGAAAAGCTAAAGCCACTTAAAGACACTTAATTATAAGACACTATATATTTTGTCGACAGTTCCCAAGAAATCAGACGAGAAAAATTCCGCACAGCGATGTCCCTGTGACAGAACACAGCTTTATTACCTAAGCTTAGAATACTTGTACTTCTGGGTTTTTGTATACCCTGGGAAAATAGTATTTCATTTGGATCAGCAAATGTGGAATGTGACTAATTTTTTAATAACTATCATTTTATAAAGTTCGGCTTATTGTAAGGCCCGAGGGACCAAAAAAATCTCAAATAACGTAAGGAACGTAATGTAAAGTAATGATTAATAAATCATTAAAAGTGATTCTATATCGAATTTGTTTTAAATATCAGCTCCAATATAAGCTGAGATATATCCATAAGTCTGTCATCTTTAATCTTCCACTTAACACTTTCTTTATCCGCTTTTCCTTTCTTATTTTATATTAAGTAGTCTCCATAGATTCTATACCTACTTTCCCCACACTCTTTTGCCAGCTATAACTTTATATTCAAAACAATTTGTCAGCACTCAGAGAGAGGAACTTTTGCTGTTAAACTCCATTAAAGATATTAAGGATGTTTCCGTCTTAAGTTGAGCTTCTTTTCCTGCTGCTATTTCGGTTATATCTTGTTCTTCTTGCTCTAAACAACTAAAAACAACTCTTGGAGAACTTTCAAGAATCCCGCTCAGCTCAGTTAAAGTCCACTCAATCAGCTGAAGTACGCATTGTTGTGCTCTCTCTTTCGTCTACTTACATCTTTGTGTTAGCTTGTGCTCTCTTTTAGTTACTCCGTTACTCCTTTGACCCTCTGACCTGTACTTGAGCGTTATAATGTTAATGCTGTTGCTTTGCTGATTGCTCAATGGTCACTTGCAACGAAGCTCATTCATTAAACGCCATTGACTGGCATAGAGCGGGAAGGGGACTAGGGGCGACGATGGGGGAGTAGTCGCAGCTGCAATCTGTGGCAACGTGTCTTATCTTTTTATCGCTTTGGCTTGCTTTTTTATTGTCTGCCACTTTGATTCGCATTGTCCGCATGCGCTTTTTTGCTTTGTATTTTTTCGTTTTGATACGTGATGAACATTTTTTCGCGCTTGTCTTTTGATTGAAGAGGCGCAACGCGCAGCGGAAATGTCAAGCGACAGCATAAGCACAAGCATAAATCTTAATGATGATCATCTTGCTGAACAGTTTATGATAATGAAGATGACGCAGACGAAGACGAAGACCCAGCTAACCACCCACATGCAACCCGATGGTAACCCGACGGCAATCCGACAGCTTGCAGCTTACAATTGCAACTTGCAGCTGTGCGTCTTATTTTTCGCTTATGTAGCACAAAATTCTTTTTTGTTACTTTGACAAAATGCACCGCCCACGAGATTTGCTAAAATGTAGATTTTATTCAGATCTATTTCCATGTGGGTTTTCCAAAACAATTTTGCAATTCCCAGAAAATGAAATCTGACTAATTATCATCTACTACCGCTTGGCTTGGCTATATACCGCGATAACGGACATAAAATCTTCAACAATTATTTTGTAATAATAAATAAAGCCTTTATACAAAGGTAATTGAAACTAAGATTAAGAGAGCTATTATTTATAGCTGTATACAATGTTTATTTATATTGTACTAGATAAAATTCATAAAATTTATTTGTTATTCTCCAATAACTGCAAAAGAAGAAATATTAAGTAGAATTACTTGTAGATTTGATCAATACTCCAAACGATCTACATCTACATGTACAAGAAAAGAACAAAATTAGAGAAGAGTGCAGTACATGCAGATCAATATGATAGAGAGAAACCCAAATGATGTTCTGTCTTGAGTATAAGTTTCAATAATTTCTGAAGTCAATTCCCCTCCCCCTCCTGTTTCTTTCTCCCTCTCTTACGCTATCTCTCATTTCTCTTTGTCTATCTCTGACTTTCCGAACCCGCCAAGTTTCACTGATTAATATGCATAATTTGCTCGGGCAACACATCAGATCGTATTAAAATGAATAGCGCACAATCAAAATGTTGATTGAACACATTTAGCATGGGAATTTGCACTTTGTCTGGATCTTTGCCAATAGGATTGGCCAATTCACATGAAATTAACAAGGAAGAAAGTCGTTGGGCACATGCGTATCCCAATACCTGATGCCCAATGCCCAATACCCACTCCACGATTCATCCAATCTTCAATCCGCCAAACTGTTGCCCTCTCCGTGGGCAGTCACGCATTTGGCGATCATAAATCTTTGGACAAGGCGTTGAAAAATTGTATGAAATATGTTGCAACTGTTGGGGCTGTTGCGGCTGCGCCTCAGTTTGTAGCACTGACTCCTCACAACAAACTTGTTGTGGGTTGGGCCTCTGGCTGAAAGGTAAAGGCAAAAAGGCGCCCTGGTTTCACTATTGTTATAGTACCAGAGTCTACATATTCGTTTTTTTGCTACTCTGTTGCTCAGTTTCTCCGTCATCGTCTTCTCCTACTTCTTCTTCTTGGTATTGCAGGTCCCACTTATGACTTCATTAGCAGTCAACAAGTTTCGAGCCTCTTGTCGAGTGTTTGCAATTAGCCACGCTTCATTGCCGACAAATCAGTTGCCATTGCCATGGGTTATTACTTGCTCTCTACTACTGCTACCCAAAAGACCCGTACCCATAAACATGAGCATGTAGTGCAGTTAGAGACATTCATTAAGATTGACAGGAAATCATAAAATATAATTTGAGGCCTTGTACTCTGATTGACTTGGGATCTTAAGCTAATTGAGACGCGTTTCTCGGTATTTGAGCAAAGCATTGCTTTTTCGACTATTCTGAAAACTAAAAAGTCGTATTTGCAACCGAATACTGTAACATTAGGCGAAACTTGCGTTGTTTAGAACATTTTGTGGAAATAAAGATTTGTTTCTTACTGTTTTAACAGAAATACCAGAGTAAATTGTGTTTACGCTAACTGTACAAAGCTCAGCTTACCTAATTACATTTAAAGCTTGGATGTTTGGGAGTATAATTCTAATAAATATCTTGACATCTGATAGCTTAACAAGCTTTCTTTGTTTAAATTTGAGAACTAAAGCAGATGTACTATTATTAATAAACTGTGAATTAATCAAAAATATACGATAAATATGTGTAAAATATTATAGATATTCCGACTTCATATTAAAAGTTCTCAACATGTGAATCTACTTATAAATAAATCCGTTGTCGTAAGCAATAACTGCTAAATCTCTCTAACAACTTAAATATACATATATTTGCTGTACAATTTTGGGAGATAACTATGTTATCAATAACTCTGATATACAGCTCAACTCTGTCCCGTTAAGCATGTTTTCAATAAGAGAACTTGAGCATAGTTTGCCTCATGCTGAAAATGCAGCCCAGTTTACATTTATTTTAATGGAAATTAGTTGACTGCATTAGTCCAAACTGAGAACTCTTCAATAAATTCTAATTAAATTTACATGGCAATTGGCAATACTGTTTCCTCTCCACGTACCCGAGACTCCACTCTTCCAGTTTCCACTCTTATGTTTAGCAAATATTTGTCAGTTGGTAAGTTGACAGCACCAAAAACCGCAAAACAAGCAGTTCTCGAGAGAGAGAGAGAGAGAGAGAGAGAGAGTGAATTGGTGGGAGGGAAAAACATTGATGAAGGAGATGGGACTTAACCAAACTAAAGAGGAGGCAATGTATAATATGGCAGTCTGGTTTTAGTTCCTGGTTGCAGCCTCAGTTTCGAGCGAGATTCTCGTACAAACGTACATATGTATATACATAAGTATGTATGCCTGTGTATATGTCTAACATATTTGTCCTGCACTGCCGATGTCTGTTGAAGACTCCTCTGACTACACGTTGTTAATATTGACATGACAAATAAATTGGCCTACTCGTTGCGGTAGAGGAGTTGGGGCAGTTGGTTGGAAGCTACTGAGGTCGCCTGCCAGGCAAACAAACCTCAAAATAGTTTGGCAAAATTATGCATTAATGGCAGCAGAGCACTGGCCCGAGGGAGGGACAGGGGGATGCTGGGCTGCAGTTAGCTGGATACGTGCAAATAATGCAGTTACAATTGTTGTTGGCCTGGCCAGCAACAACAACGAAAACAACAGCAGCAATAGCGGCAGCAGCTAATTTTGCAGAGAGCCGACAAACTATGCAAGCTTCGACGATTACGACGTCGACAGGTGCCAAAGGGCATCATCTATTTCAGAGCACATCTAACGGCACATTGCATGCACGTATGCACACACATATACACACACGTATATACATACATGCACAGCTGACAATTGCCAGAAACAATTGTTAATTGCATTTGCTAGTTGTCAACATGACCAGGGAAACTTGTGAAACATTTTTTATGACCTCAAGGGCAGTGCTGTGGATATGGGAAACTCCACGTTATCCGTTATTCAGTAGATTTCATGAGCTCTTTCGACAATTTCAATGTTGTCCAATCAGTACTCACTTAGTAATGCCATTCACTCCCTAACGACAATGGAGTTGCACTCAATTTGCGGGCATTTCTTTCTGATTAAATAGAAAACATTAACCATCGCCAGCATGGCGAATTTGTAATACCATGTGTAATGATGGTACAGGGTCTATGACAGTCGGACTCGCTCTACTACAGTCTTTTCTTCATTGTCAACAATTGGAACTTATACTAATCAGACTATTCCTTCAGAGAGACCAGTCCCAAACCTGACGTGCTCTTTGTGGGCTTACTTAATTGAACGCCTACGTGGCAATTGCAATGGCAACAACTTTAAAAAATACATATGAATGCATATATATACATTCATATATATATATACTACGTATGTATATATGTAAATGTATTGCACTGTAGTTGTATTGCTGAACACTTGACACTGACAGTTGCACGTTGCGCATACTGCGTTGCGCTTTGCGTGTTCAAGAGGCAAGTCCAGCTCATTGTCCAGAGTCCGGGTTTGGATTCAGGCGTTCCACACAAACGAAAAGACGAACAGCTGGACAGCTGGACAGCTGGACATGTTAACAGCAGCGACAACAAAACAGCAACGAGCCACAACGAGCAACAACAAAAACAAAAACAACAATGACTGCCAAGTGTCAAAGTCAATATGCAAAAAGGTAGAGAGACAAAGTTAAATGTTGACAGTTGAGAAATGTAAGCTTCAAGGATGTGTCCAGTGCGTGCGGGCATGATATACGGCTTGGGAATTTTCTGGACTAGAGACCTCAGCATCGCATTGCGTGTGAATCAATGGATAGAGTAAATGCTGATGAGTGTACCACGTCATGGCTGCTTGTGGCAGAGTGTGCGGGCGGCAACTAGTCCTATTTAGTTAGTCGATCGATTCTACATTAGTTACAACTTGTAGTCCTTTTGTTGATCTAAAACTAAAAATAATTACTTTTGTCTTCTACTACTATTAGTAGTTGTTCAATCCATACTGGTGTAAACCAAGCCTGAATTAAGTGACTTTGATTGAAAATAATATTGTTTTACGGATATATTAACTTTGAATATATGAAATTATTGAAGCACCTATTCAGCAAGAAGTATCTACGCTGAGAAATGCACCATAATTATGAATTAAATTTGATCTGGAAAGAGGACGAACAGCAGACAGATGGACATGGCTCAATCGGCGCGGCTATTGATTCTGATGAAGAATATATACTTATATAGTTATCAACTTTGCACAAAGGACCATTGTTTGCCTATTTTTAGTGGGCGCAGGGTAAACAAATATTATTGTTAGGGGCTTACATATCATAGAAATAAGTGGAGGATTCCATTTTCAAATGGTGACTGATAGAAAACATTTGGGAAGGAGTCTCGATTAAATTTCACTAACTGAAGATAAAGTTATATTGCATTTCAAATAAACAATTTTATATAGTTTTAGCTGTTGATTTTACGTGTATTATACATTTGAACAAGTTTTAAACTTACTGCACTCCCAATGAAGTCAAACTTAATCAAATCCATTCATTGGCGGCCGTAATGACAACATTAAATAAATATCATTTCACTTTAATGGTTGTACTACCAGGGCACATATTCATATCAAATTTTATATTATGCAAATTGCATTTATGGCAATTTATTTTTTTATATTTATTTTTTCCCGCATTTATTTTAAAATGCTATCAAGCAAATGAAATTTGCGTGCCCGATGCGTGGTAAATTTGATTAATTTTGCATGCGTAAGTTCATTATGCACAACAGTAATAACAACAACAAACTCAGTGTTTAATGTAGCTTATAATTAAATGTTTTCATCGCCGTGTTGGAGTCGTGTTGGAAGGTGGAGGGCGTTTTGTTTGGTTGCAAAGTAACCGCCTAACGCAATCTTATAACGTCGACGAAGTGTTCAAATGTCACAAATGTATCTATATCCATACCTATGCTCATATCCGTTGGCAATACAATAGCATTTGGTGGTGGCACACCCCTATAGGTAAGCGTTTCTTGCAACTGCAACTGCAACGTTGGCGTGCCAAAAATTAAAGCACACGCTGACGGCGCTTCGAAATGCAAATTTAACGCCTTTTGAAGCAATGGCAATTGCTCAAAGACTGATGACTGTCTGCTCTCGATGGAAACCTCTGATTAGGCAATAAATGGTGACCCAGTTTTAAGGCTTTAAATCTGAAATCGAAGACCTAACCTAGCTTAGCTGAGAAGTTCATTTATCTCTGGTATTACACCAGTCTCCGCCTGAGCTGCAAATGGAAACCGTATAAAGACGTTGCATTACCATAGGTATATATAACTGGTGTCTCTCTTTGACAATTTATACAAGATAACTGATATTTATTGGCAAATATCAATAGTGAAAGCCACTTAACAAATACAAATGTCAGTACTATAGATACTTGTTACTTATTTCGTTTGAATTTGCTTACAACCTAAGTTGTTGTATTGTTAAAAAATGAAATTAAGCTTTTAATTATCCCATATTTATTCGGTCAAAATATCTATTTAAACTATATAATTTGGTTTCTAAGCAGGTACCAATCTGAATGCCCATCTACTTATCAAATTTGTTTCCTCAACCGGTCGCTTTCTATATCCATAAGCCGACTTCCGTTGGTGCCGTCTCTGTCCATTAGCAGCTCATTAACTTGGCGTAAATGCACAGCAGAACCAAGCGCAGCTGATCAAAGAAACGCTTTTTCAGATATATATAAGTGGAACACAGACAAATGTGGTCAACTGGGAGGCGGTCTAGAGTGGATGAGGGGGCACATCGAATGTCAAGTTCAAGCTAAAAACCGCTGAAAACAATTCAAATGAGCAACTATTTCAATTGTTGATTGATTTTGATGGCTCTCGCCACAGCTGCGACCGAACCAAAAAGGAAAATCAATAACAAATACGGAGCTAAAACAAATACCGTGACAAACAAGAACGCTCTTGTCGAGAGGGCACGACTACTCGATACCCTGTATGCAACTACATTCATATAAATATTAAAACGCTGTAAGATATGTACTTTGCAGCGTCCTTGCTATCTTCATCGGTCTTAGGCCCGATGCCATGTTAAACTTATTACATTTATCAATTCATTGTTTATTACTAGCAATATTGCGACGATAACTTTATAGTCTGATAGCTGATGCAATATATCTCAGGTATTTCATGGAGCTGAATTGGACGTGAATATTTAAAATATATATTCCCAAATCTTGAGCAACAAATTTTTTTAAATGTTCCAAATAACTTAATAATTGAATATATTTCTCACAAAAGTAGATTTAGACTTGTAACGAAATTGTCGGCAAGTGTTGATAAATTCCAAAAATTAAGTGTCGCAACACTCATCTTTTGAAATATGAAAAAGCTAGCAGCTATAAGCGCGTGTATGTTTAGCTCGCTCACATGTTGGCAAAGCACAGCGATGCTTTTTTCTTTTCTGAATAGCTCTTTTATTATTGAGCCGATCTTTTTTCAGTTTTTATATGTGCTTTAAAGTAGTTATCTTTAAGCGCCATTTAGGAGTTATCCAAAACTTGATCTGCTTATGGTACAGCAACCCTTAAGCCATATTTCAAGTTTCATACAGTCAAATGGAAATGACCTAATCGAATCGGCTGTTGATACTGATCAATCAATTTTCATGCACACAGGGTATAAAAACAAAAAGAAGAACACGTAAATGAAATGCAAATAAAATGTGGACGGAACATTTTTGAGTTTGTCACCTGAAACCTGAGCTGAGTACGTTGACGATTGACACCTGTTTCCAGCTTGTTTAGTTTCAATATTTCATTTGCTTGCACAGTCCATTTGATTATTTACCTTCTGCTGTTGTTGTTGTATCTACTGTTGTTGTTGTTTATTTAAACAACCATCGATTGACGAGTGAATGCCTGGCGAATAACGTGAAAATTCACAATTCACGATTCATGCACCGCTGCATTTTTAGCACAGCACCTTGAACAACTCTGGGAACGGATGTGAATTCGCCAGACTAAATCTAAATTAATAAAAATATCAAATTCTCGAATACAGCTTATCAAATATTATTCTCTCTTTACTTTTTTTTGTGTTTTTTTTTTCTTTTTTTTTTTTTGCTTTTTTTACCTGTCTGTGGGATCTACGTGAGCCTAGCCCTCGCAGCATTTTTTTTCGGATTCAAATTTTATGCCTCACACGTTTCACATCCAACCTAACCGCAGTGAAGCATTTTTCTGGTTTCTGTTTGCCATTTTATTTATGAGCATCATAAATATATTTCTTCTTTTTAGTATACTTTAAGTACATGCACACAAACTCGGATAGCTTCTTATGATTATCTTCTGCACAGTCAGATATTTGACAGACCCCATCAAACACAAAATGAGCTGCCTGACAAATGGCACGTGTTCGTTCTCCTTTGACTTCTCATTACGACAAAATATTTGAGTACATCAACCTGTTACCTTGCCTCAGGCGAGACAATAGCAGCTGGGCTATACACTCTTCCGATATTTTGATACGCTTTCCGTTCATAATCATATGTGAAGAAGTCATTAATCATATAGATTGTTGCAACACAATTGTAGACTATTATATTCATGTTGCCTCTTTTTCCATTGATTAAGCTACTACTAAGTTAACTAGTTAGCGAAAATTATTTTTATTAACTCAAAAACTTTTCATTAGAGACAAATGAGTTCTGAGTACTTACTTTAACATCAATTTACTAAGGTCAAATGGTAGATTGTTAATGTGGGCTAAAACGCTATCAATAAAACTATACAAGATTTGATGCCATCCGATTCTTAAAACAACAACATTACTCAGATATGGCTATAAAATTGGTGATCAATAAGTATATTGATAGAGATTGCTCCATTTAATTATTAAAAATACATATTTTATCTGTTGGTTAAAAGTGATGGGGCTTTAAAACTATGGAATCGTAATATTCGTAACATTCACGCAACTATTAAGCTTTTGTGCTATTTTAGCGAAAAGAAAACAAATGTCGCTTGTTTTTAGTTAAATTAAAAATGAATATTCAAACATTGCATTGTATTTTCAACTGCAATCCAATTTGAAAGCATTAATTTCATCATGCAACTGCAACTAACTAAATAACAGTTAGTCATTGACTGTGTTTTTTTCTTATTTTTCATCTATGCATACAGCTTCTACACTCTGCATATACTGTACCACACATAGCGTTGGTGGGTGAATGGTAAAAAACAATGATTCCAGTATGTCAGATAGCCAAAATAGAGCAACAAAGGCAGTAAGCTTGCTAACATATACATACATAGTGCAGTGGCATTTATGAGTTTTGAGGCAAATCAAAGCTGCTGCATCTAAATGCATTCGAACAATGACTCGATATGGAGATAGTTGTTGTTTGTTTTCTGTTGGTTTCTGTGAATGTGTGTTTGCGTGTGTGTGTGGTTATGTGTGGCTATGTGTCAATGTAACTGTTAATGTGTTAGTGTGGCTTAAACAATGCCCAATGCATAAATAACAGCAAAACTGGCGAATCTCAAACAGCATGGGCTAAAAAACTGGCATGTACAAAAGCGTATCTAATAGATACACGCGCCATAAACTATGAAAAGCGTATGCTTATTGCAAACATTCCCCCTCGTCCCCCACCCTTCTCTTCTACTCAGTCATCCCCCGGGCCCTCCCTGAGGCATCCCAGTGCCTCTGCTGCAGATGAGCACAGCCATAAAATATCAATTTCGTGTTACAACAAACGCCAAAAACGAACGTAAACTTGTGAGTCTGCTGTGTTGCCGGAGGTGCGAAGCGAAAAGGGAGAACATGATAAAATATATATCGAGAAAAATGTATAAAAAACAGAACAAAAATAATTGAAAATGTATTGCAGTAAAAATAATGCAAAATAAAGAGAATATATGCGATAGATTGATATATATTTCGAACAATTTATATAAGGAATGTGACGCATATGAATTTGCAAACAATTGGGGCTAGTTTTGTATGTATTTCATGTTATTTAATATTGGAAGGGAAAATGAAATAGTTTAAAGACTTTTATAACCAAAATTTCCATAGGGGACGATACAAACTTTGTAGTGAAAGAGCAAGTAATAAAATTTAAATTATAATAATGTATTCCTCATAAATATATCATTATTCTTTGCTTTGAAAAACGGCAACCTAATTACAGAAGTCACACTCTGCCAAGTTAATCCAGGCAATCGAAAATATTTATACATTGGATTACTTTTTATTTATTTATTTAAATTCTTTTTCACTAGCGCTTGTTACCTAGTTAAATTGGGCAATAAATGAATATTGTGTAAGAGCAAACCATTGCCAGTGCCATCTCTATTTAACTGTAGTTGTTTCTATTTGTATATCCTCATCTGTTACTCATACATTGTCACGATTCTCATCAATTCGAGTATTGCACTCGTTATCATATTTCATTTGTCATTTGTCATTTGTCATCTGCCATCAATGTCATCTGTTTACAAATATTTGTTTAATTTGTTTTTAATATTTATTCAGTTGCAATTAAAATGCATGAAAGCTTTAAAAGTATTGCGTATTTTTATTATGATACGAAAATGTTATCAATAAAATATATCCATCCACTTTCTAATTTTCTTCTTCATTTACTTTGCTCTCTTTCATTGCAGGTGAGTGAATGTTAAATTATACATGAAATGGGTATGAAAAATGCTTCGTATAAGTAAATATTTTTTTAAAATATGTGTACACATATATAACTATTTTCATGGGAATTAAAATTTAAATAAGGCAACTCGTGAAGCGATAGTAATTTAATTTTGTTGCTGTAAATATATGAAAACAGGTGAAACACAATCGACGCACTCATTAGTTGTATGCAATGTTGCATGTATTTATGCACCAATTTTCGGACAGCGATTACAATAGGCAATTAGTAAGCTAAAATGCTTTGGGTCCTGGCCAAATATTATCATTGGCCAATGGGCTAGGCTTATAATTAATTTTTGTTTACTCATATTCAATTCAGAACGCTGCATTTGGCTAAATGCTAATGAAGTTTGGCAACATTGCTTTAATCAAATCATAATATAATAATTTCTCTCTCTCTCTCTCTCAATTTGTCTCTGTCTCACTCTCTCTTTCTTTATCGCTGTACACAGACGTTGATATTAGCAAATATTTTGATGCAACATGCAATTTTATTTCCAATCTAAGCATTCGCTACCTGAGGTTAGTTGGGTGAGAGGGGTTTTAAGTGGGCGCTACTTCGATTGCATAACTTAAGGCGACAAGAACGACGCTCCAGAACCCTTCAGAGCCACCAAAACACTGCGAAAAGTTTGAGTATAATTTAAGACAATTGAATTTAGTGATTCAACTTTGTAGTATTTTATAAATGTACCTTATAATTCCTGATATTCTGTAAGCTATAGCTGAATGTATGTAAAACAGGAGACATACAATATCTCTCTCAGATGCCAGCATTTGGGAGTTTCTATGATTTCAACTATATGCCACATTTTAAGAAAGCCTTCCGTTCTTCGCTGAAACATCTCAAGCCAGTTTCTCGCAGTGTACTCCCGTGGCACGTTTGCTTGCATGTTTTTCCTTTGCCCTGGCACTTTCTTCAGCCATGCCACGCCTATGGCGTAGAAGCAGCCACCAAAGGGGCAACAACGACAACGCCGTCACCTTGGCATATCAGCAAAGCAAATCTAACTAAGGTAGTTGCTGAAGTAGGAGGGGCAGCGGCAAGGATGGGGCAGACTTACAGCATGCTTAGCACTGCGTGCAATTTGTTTGCTTATGTTTGCCCGCCATCCCCCTTCTACATCGATCGGCTCAAGCTGCGACAAACTTTTTTTATACACGTACATATATATTTGATGTTTTTTCGCGTTTGCCAGTAAATAATAATAATAATAATACCTACATATTTAAATTGCCCCACTGTTCGAGTGTATGTGTGTGTGAGTGTGCTGGTTTGCTTGTTATTCGCTTTCATTTCCTTGACTTGGCTGCATTTCCCATGCTATTGATAGCCATATCCTGTTGCTGGCGTGGTCGTTCTCTGCATTTTTATGAGGACTCTGCAAGCAGCTTCCCATTTTTCTCCTCGAGTCGCCAACGACTTGCCAACTGTCTCCCTGGAGTCTTATCAATATTTCACTCTTTAGCTTTTCATTAGTAGAATTTATATTTATAAGTCCTTCCGTTGCTACAGTTGCCCTAAATAGTATCTGAAGACCATTAGGGAGAGGGCAGGGCAGGGGGCAGCATGGTGTGCCATGGGATGTGGGTGAAGGCCCAGGAAACTTCTCTCAACTAAGACTTCACATTGTGCATTAGCTGTGAGCCTGTTCAATAACATTTTATAGCAATCAATTTAATGCGCCACAGCACACGCACATTGGCACTCGCTGGACGTTGCTTTGGCAACACTCAACAAGAGCAGGTGGAGGGGATAGGGCCAGACGCGGCAACGGGAACGGGAACGGGAACGAGGGGAAGCCCTAGCAATGATAATTGTGTGTGTGTGTGTGTGTGTGTGTATACTTATGTAGGATGCACAAAAATTGCCACAATTACACGCTCACAGAAATCTTACTAAATGTTTCAACACGGCAAATTCTATAAAGCAAAATTGCCGAGAAACGACCGCGAAAGGAGAACAAGACGCAGAGAGAGAATAGCGACAGGGAGGCAGACTGAGAAGCTGTAGAAAAGCTAGACAATTTTCATATTGATTTATTTTAATTTGTATATACTGAGAGTATGGCTTGAAATTAAGCAGATCGATTCATGACTTATAGCTGACTTCCCATTTGAATGATTTTCATTTCTGATATCATATAATAAAAATAATAATTGAGGATATAGATATTTATATAAGTTTTAATTTGGAACGTAAGTCGATCAACTCAAACATTACGAAATTCAAGTAACAAATTTGTTTCGATTTGTTTAACTGAATTGTAAGCATTGTGAAATTTATTTTTTTTTTGACTTAGAAATCAAATTTTTGATTGAGTTTCTGCTTTTATAGAAGAGATCGCTGAGGTGGCGATGCTTACATTCTTATCCAAATATACAAATAGCAAGATAGAGGGTAGTTGCTAGTCCGGCTAGTTTAATTGTAATCACAATGTATCTTAAAATTCAACATTTCAACACTAAAACTGACCACCGCATTTTTAATACATTTCGCAGTCGAATTGTTGCTCCTACGTGCCATACGCTACCAACTCACACGCAGACACTCACAGTCACACTCACACTCACACACACACTCACACACACACATACAATTACACACGCACGTAGACACATATGTCCAGTAAATTTCAATTACATTTCCTCAGTTCAATCAAATCGCAATCGCAAATCGTCTTTGCCGACAAACTTTATTCTCGCTTGCCAAAATTGACGTGCAACGCGCGTGTTGCACTTGCAACCATTCGAAAATTGAATTTACTGACCAAGTTGCACCACCCCCACCCACACACCAATACCAACTCGCACCACATCTAATGATTGCCTCCGAGTTTGGAGACGGAGTTTGGCAATCGCATTTCCAATTTCTTATCGTCGTGACTCGACGACAATTGTCTAGCGTTTGACTGAGCTGCTCCTGTTTGTTGGCCACGAAGGACACTTGAAATTATTGAAATTGTTTTGCCATTTCGCAGCACCCCAACCCCTTTCCCTTCCCTTGTCCGCCTTGCCTTGCCACAGCCCATTTATCTGCAAGTCCTTTGTGACCCGTTTACTGCACTCGTCTGTGATTATCGCCCTGGAATTTTCTCATTTTGAGTGATTCGAAGTATTTGTGGATTTTGGTTATTGATTTTCAAATGGCACGTCAAGTGCCAATGGAGCTGTCTCCTCTTCTTCCCCGTAGCTCCTCCATACATTGGATTCAATCCAATTGTCTGTAAGTACGCTCTTCTTTTGACTGTGTGCGTGGGTGTGTGTGTGTGCATGGTTTTTGAGCTTTTAATTAGTTGCTAATTTGATGGAGAATGCATCATTCGAGTGGCTTTAATTGCAAGTACTTTGACAGCTGCCAGAGAGTGCGAAGTGAAGTAAAAGTAACCCAGGGATACAAAGAACGAGTACCGATGTAGTAAAGACACATGAAAATGTAGAGTATAACAAGAAGTACAAAATATACAGACGAAATGTGGCTACATCTCAGCATATCTTTCAGTTTTAAGGAAATATTTGGGATGAAAGACAATGAGAGTACAGGGAAATCTTGTATAGATAATAAGTAGGAATACTTGTCAAGTTTCAGTTAAAAGTTTTGTGGAATTTCAAATTGATAGCGCGACACGGAATATCTATTTGATAGTTTTGTTAGTTGCTGACATATACAAAATTTATCGGTATCTATGGATGGTTTGATTGGGATTAAAGTCTAAGGTAATTTAAGGTTTGGTAATAGTTTATGATGAGCGCCACACTGAAAAGTTTGAGATACTTATAAATAAAGAATACACTCAGAATGTGTTGTGAAGTTTCAATAAAATTGAATAAGTTTAATTGGTTTGTGCGATTTAAAGATCTGACTGTTATATATAAATTTACATCATTTTTAAACAAATAAATTACTTAATTTTTGTTCACACACCTGACGAACAAAAGTGAGGCGGTCGAACTGGCCGACGACATATGGAATTTATCACTGATTAAAGGAGTACATTTTTATTGCGAAAAAAATATTTAATTCTCATAATTAACAAGTCAGGAAGCTACAGTCGGGGTACGACTGTGGGAGACTCTGAACTACAGCACGAGTTTTTGCATTTGTCATATATATATATATATATATACGAATTTCTAAAGAAATTTGGTTATTGCTTTCTCTTGAATTCTCAACATTTTCTGACAAATATGGCAAAATTAATATTATATGTATATATAAAATTAAAGTAATTAATTTATAGTTATTAAAAAATGTATTTTGGAATTGTCAGCAGTGGGATTCGAACTCGCGCCTTTGCGGCGTTTCTTGTTGTTGTTGTTCTAAATAAAGCAATTTTGGCCGCAGAGGTGCCATGAACCTGCTGATCATTCATTCCTTAATATCTTCTATGTTTATGAACCGATCGTGCTTAAATTTTCAGAAAACGTCCGAAATAGGACATCCTCCATATGTGCCAGATCTGAATTAAATCTAAAGTCGGTAGCTTCAGTAATACGTTTTTTTCGATTTGCGGGGGCGGAAGGGGGCGTGGCAAAAATCTAAAACAAACTTGATCTGCCTGCAAACAATACACGTGTTGTCACCAAATTTGGTTACTCTAGCTCTTATAGTCTCTGAGATCTAGGTGTTCATACAGACGGACAGACGGACAGACGGACATGGCTATATCGTCTCGGCTGTTGACGCTGATCAAGAATATATATACTTTATAGGGTCTGCCACGCCTCCTTCTGCCTGTTACGCACATTTCGCTTTCGTCAAACCTAATAGACTGTGAACTTTTAGTTCAGAGTCTAAAAAGAGGCTTGGCCCAGACAAAGCAGAGTGAGATAGAGACAGAGGGCAACATATAGAGACGCCTACGCTGATTTATGGGATGCGCTTTAAAGAGCATATAAATCAAATGAAATGAAATTCGTGTATTTTCTTATTTACTTACAAGTGCATGTATATAGTAAATATGTATAAATAAACTGTCATATATACTTATGTGTGTGTGTGTGTGTGTGTGTGTGTGTTAGATCGCGTTCCCGGTCAACTCTTTAGCACCATTATCAAAAGGCTTTGGCTGTGCCTGGTGTTGTCCTTCGCTGCCTTCTTTGTTTGACCGCACTTAATCCAACGGCAAGGAGGAAAATGCACAATAGCTGAGAGAGAGACACAGAGAGAGAGAGTGAGAGAAAGATGGGCATATAGGGAAAGTAACGAGAGGAAGAGGTAAGCGAAGCGCAATGCATTTTGCGATAAATTCGCAACGAATTAAATGGAATCGGAGACCATAAATGGGGAATTGGAAAAGGGCGGCAAGTGAGCGGTTGGAGGGGAGGAATGATACTGCGATGACACAGGGTATGAAGTACTGACTGACCACCAACAATGCACTGAGCATTCGAAAATTCTGTGCTCTTGCCACAGACCAACACAATGATAGAAAATCGAAAAGCTGCGAAATCGCTCGCTTGCTTCAAGAATGCCAATAAAAGGCAGCGCTGCTTGCTTTACTGCTGGCGTCGCTGCTCGCGCTGCGTCGCTGGCAACTGCAGTGCCCAACAGCTCAGTGTTTCGCTGTAATGACGTTGTGTGTCCTGGCAATAAATGCCACTTGCTGTTTGTTGTCTTTATTCTGTAGGAGAGAGTGTGAGAATGCCTGTAACACAGCTGCCTAGGCACAGTGTGGCCACAACAATTTCATCGGCTTCAATTTACTCCAAAGGATTCCAAATCGGAGGTCCATTTGGGAAAGGGATGATTGTTAAATTTGTACGATTGTCTTAAAATTCATTTTTGAAAATCAATTATCAGGTGCCATCCGATTGATTTATAAAGTCATAACAATAATCGCCCCACTGTACAAGCTAGTTTCATATAGTTAAGAAACCAGTTGGATGGTAATTGACAACTTAAATGTGATCGACATAATTTGCATCTATTTGCAGTATATATTTATTTATTTTTATTTATTTATTTATATTAGGGTTGTGAGGGAGCTAGAGATGAGAGTTATGGGAAGTGGGAAAAGCTATCACTTGTGCTTGCATATAAAGAAGAAACACAGCTACTTTTACTTTTGAATTTAACTCTTGTTGGGTTTGGCTGTGAAATCATTTTAAGATTTTGGTTGACTCTTCGCTTGCTGCATGCAACAGCAGCTGCTGCGATTGGAGAAGTCGCCACAAGTGCTGGGCAAACGTATGTATCTTTGGCATATGTGGCAACTTGCGAGACATCGGGCAACTGCAAACAGCCAACAGCCAACAGAAAAAACAGCCAACAGCCTACAATTGTGGCCTGCTTGACTTTTGTGCATTACGTAAGCGGAGAGGGGCTTCTGCTGCACTTGCCCCATCCGTTGAATGGGTTGCAACTGTGCCACACACGACTCCGCGCTTGCTCATTGAATGATTGCAGAGTTTGCTACTGATGTCTGACTATGACTGTCAGTATATATATGTATGAGTGTGTGTGTGTGTGTGTGTGTGTGTGTGTGTGTGTGTGTGTGTGTGTGGTGGAATGAAGCGCAGTGCTCTGTTTGACACTTGCAGCTGTCAACGCGGCACTGATTGATCGATTGCATACATGGATATGTGTGTGCGTGTGTAAGTTTGTGTTTGTGGGTGGAAGGGAAAAGCAATGATAAACTGGGCCATAGCATTATAAGACGAACTACAGACTAAATGGGGGGAAAACGTCACTACAAGCAAAAGTAATGTAAATGAAACAAGTTAATAAAGTGATGTCTGTGGAATGGCCATATAATTACCAATGGAATGTAAAGAAGTAGGAAAAGATTTAAGAAGTAAAATAAATTATAATTATATCTGAATATCTTCTTGAGTAAGGATCTAAATGTTTGAAATGTAAGGCGATAGAAGGGCACTTAAATCATTAAATATGATTTAAACTATGAAACTATATTAGTTAATCGCGATAGAAACTCTTGTGAAAATATTAGCATTTCTTAGTTACACAACTTGATGCCATACAAATCAGTTCAGGTAAATCAAAATGATAACTTGTGTGTGTATTTATATACTTAGCTATAATCTAGAAGTTTGAGGTGGGGCTCTTGTGGGAGTTGCTCTTGTGTTCCTACAGCTTCTTTTACTCTGTACCCTGTACTCATTAAAAATAGGGAAAAACAGGAAGAAGGAAGCGGGACAGACCCTACAAAATATATTTACTTGATCAGTAACAACACCCGAGTCGAAATAGCGTCGATCTCAGTGACTAGACGAGACAGAAATCCTATGAATGCAAATCAATATCTAAGTATATCTTCCCTCCCTCCCCTTTCATAGTCTCTTTTTTTAAGGTCGCAATCCGTTCACTTCTTCGTATCAATATTAATTGACATTTTGCTCAAAGTTGGGACTGATTGATGAGTGACTTAAGAGCTGTAGTTGCTTTTGGGGCAGCTAAATTGTTGTGGCATTTTGCGTATGTGCTGCACTGAGCTGCTATTGAATGCTAGCAATGCAACTTGTTGCAACCGCAAAATGTTAAACTGTGAGCCATGCCACCAATCTCTTTTTACTTACATCCCGTTTTTGACCTCATTCGCAGCATAGAAACTGACGCTGCCGCTGCTGTAGCTGTGGCTGTGGCTGTTGCTGCTACTGCCACACGAAATTAATTTAAATTTATTGCCTCAATTTATAATGGTATTTGCCAAAAATAAACGTTGACAGCAGACGGCAAACGACGTAGTTCAATGTATCTTTAAGATACTTTTCTCGCTCACACTAGCCCATTCTCATCCCCATCCGCAACCCCATCCCCATTCCATTGAACTTGAACTTGTCGCTTTTTGGGCAATTGTTTGACAAAGTCATTGAGCACAAAAGTTTTTTATAATAGCAAACAGAATTCCTAGACTAACTTATAACAAAGTTTGTCTCTCTTTTTTCCCCATTTCTGTTTCATATAAGTTTACAGTTAGCTTTAAAGTTGAGCCTCTCAACTCGTTAGAGATTCGGACTCTGATTCTGACTCTGACTCTGACTCTGAGTCCGAATCGAATCGAATCGAATCGAACTCGGACCCGCCAAATTGAGTACACTCAGAACTCAGACAGACGCTTGTCATTTGTCTGCTGTCATGTCAGTTGTCAGTTTGATTTTTTGACTTCTTTTTTATTGTATTTTTTAAATTGTAACAACTGCTATGACGACGTCCACAATGTCGAGAAGTAATATATAAAAACATATATATATGTGACAAACAAAAGACAAATTGTGCACTGCCGAGAGAATTTTTTATAGACTTTGATATGCCCTAGATATGGAAGCAAGGCATATGCACTTCGACTTCAGATTGGCATCGCTAGGCTAACTTATAGTCACTCAGAAAATATGCGGAATGAGGCTGTAAGATTTGCTCTTAAGTATATTATCTTTTTTATAAAATAATTAATTTCATTTGTTGTCGAATGAATCAAAGTAGCACTCGTCATTTGAAGATCTTAAGGAACTTCTATATAATGTAAACCTCAGAAAAGATTACTGTCAGCCAATTGTAGCCTTGTAAATGTAATATAGAACTTAACAATTTGAGGATAAAATCAAATATATTAATAACATGTCCTTTATTTTAGTTTTTTATATCGATAGAAGATTAAATGATTTCATTTGGACTATATGTAAAGTGGAGATGCCACCCATATATAGGATTCGTCTTAGTTTCTTTCTAAATTTTCATTTTAAAAGAGCATTTTAATGTGTAATATTTTATTGTGTCCAACATTTTTTTGACTCACGAGCTGTGCTACATATTTACAACAGTTTGACGACTGAGCACTTTATCTTAATGTCAACTTTTTTTTTTTTTTTTTGATTCTGTTTTGTTTTTGGGTTCTGATAAAGGGGCAGGGGTGCGTTCCGTTTGTTTCGTGTGCGTGAAACAGTTAAAAACGTTCAAGCAAATTAACTATAAAAAAGCCATTTGTTATCCCAGTTTGGGCCACGTCTTTGTAGCTCTTTTTGAATTGACAAAATCACGACTAGGCCTCGTTGATGGCGCCTAAAGGTTAGCCGGGAGATAAACTCAAGCTAGGATTTACATTTATATTAGGGCAGACAGCATAAGCGTTGACTCATCATCAAATGGGAGGGCTCATCTTTAAATACCGCAAGTTGATCCCAATATCCAATCATTTGTATTTTATTCGTTGCAGTACGACAACGTCAACTCGTGCCTGCACGTTCTGAGGAGCCAATCAGTAGGTGGCCTGGACAATATTACCACCAATGACATCTGTGCTGGTCGACTGAAGGCAGTACTTGCTCTCTTCTTTGCCTTGAGCCGCTACAAACAGCAGGCTAAGCAAACGAAGTCCATTGGCGTTGGCTGTGGAGGCGGTGGTGTTAGTGGTGGTGGTATTGGTGTTGGTGGTGCAGTTCCTTGCAGTGGAACTGTTACTGGAGGTGGCTCAGTTCTGGGTATTGGTCTTGGTGGCAGTTTGAGATCAAGCACAACAAACAGTGTGCAGGACCAACAACAACAACAGCAGCAGCATCAACAAACACCACAGCAATTAGCACAGTCTCTGGAGAACGGCAATGAGATGGTGAATCGGTAAGTCTGCATGACATTTATTATCTTCATTTCTTTTTAGGAAAAATGAAATTATTCTGATATTTTGAAATAACCGTCAAATATATTTGTTATGCACTGATGTAGCAGTGAGCTTCTGTTCAGCTGCACATGTTTGTGTCCTAGCTAATGTAATTTGACGAAGTTCAACAGCGGGTAACAGCGGGTGTCTGAGCATCGGTTCGTGTCAAAGCTAAGTGCTCCACAGCTGACGACATTAATAATTTCGTAGCTATTGAGCGGTGTTAACATTTCCAGTGTGTCGTTCATTATATGCTCTGTTAATCTTATACTTGTTCAGTCTTATACTTGTTCAGTCTATTCGGTCATTTTTGAGGCGCCATCTAGTGTCATAATGTAACAATATTGGTATAGTAAATAAAAGTGTTGTAAAATGCATTTGCTTACATTTGAGCTTCGTGAGTTAAATACACGATAACTCGAGAACATGTGTTTGCGAATTACAATCACATAATTTTCCGATGTGCGTGCACAATATTTTCCCGATTTTAATCGTGAATTGGTAAATGCATTTGTGACTAATGCGACACTTAATAATTAAATATTTTAATTTTATATTTTGAACTCAATTTTTTTACGGAGAGTACTATTTATGTATATGTTTTTAAAGTCTATGCTAGTCTTGTTTGTATCTTCGGCTAGACCTGGGGCTCAGTCCCTGCAGAGCACTCGACCAACTCAAACTCTGGTGTATACGGGGGTCCATATTATTGTCAATGTCTCAGATTTCCGTTACGCAGTTTATATTCCGTTTTCCCTATTTTTATGAATCTTTCGACAAAATTCCTTGCCAGTTTAATATGATTTATTGGTTTGTTTGCCGGAAATTACAGGCGATTCGCTCCCGGGGGAGATTCCAAGCTTCTCATACATAAGCATCTGTTAGCTAAAAAGAAAGCGAGAGTGAGAGAGACAGAGAGAGAGAGAGAGAGAGAGAGAGAGAGAGAGAGAGAGAGAAAAAAGAGAGAGAGAGAGAGATAAAAACCAAAAGAAGACTCGCCCAAAAACGGGGCACTAAGCAAACAAAATTGGCATACTAAGAGGATGCAGGGAAAGTCTTGCTCCTGCCTGGATTTGCGGCACTTGAAAACCAGCTGAAAAATTCAAAACATGAAGATGGAAAATTAGAAAACTTTATTTGCTCGAGCCAAGTCAAAAGCAGTTGTCGTCCGTCGGTAGATTTGCTGGGGGGATTCGATAGAGAATGGGGCAGGTTTCTTGTGCTGTTTGCAACCCTCGGGGAAATCCCAGCAGTAGACAGGAAGCGGAAGCTTTTGTGTTGCGTTTGCCCCCTACCAATATGAAAACCTTATGCCCCTCTCCTGTTTGGGGACAGCAGGCTGCGTTTAACTCTCGTTGGGGTCTGGCTAACAGCTGTCCCCCCTCTCTTTGTTATCCCCCCACCCACTGTGGCAATGTGTTGATGACTTTCACTGACTATGAAATTTAAATGCGTAACGGAAATGTTTGCGATTTATTTTTATTTATACCCTGTAACCGGAGGAGAAAAGGGTATAATAGCTTTTAGCAAAATCAAAACTGACGCGGGGCTTAAAGGGTTGGAATACTTTAATCCTGTTCGCAGGGTATCTCTTTGCCGAGCCCTGGCTTCGTTCTGTCCTTTTCTGGCCAGTTTGCATCGCAGACAAATAAATTACAATGGATTTTTATGACCGTCCTTGCGCCTAGTTTGTGGTAGGCAACAGGAGGATACAACAAACTCAACGACAACGACAACAAATGCGGCAAGTTCATTTAAAGTTGCAACGCCATAAAACTTTCGCTACGCCCTCTCGCTGTCTACGGGTGTATGCTTTGGATTGTTTATAATGTCTGCGGTCTGGCGACCTAGACACGGGAAACCGAGAGTAGACCCGGCCTGAAAAGAAACTGCAAAAGTCACCCCCAAAAAAATTGCGTGTACCATTAGCGACATCGTGGAATGAGGAATAGGAGGAATAACATGCAATATTCAAAAGCATTTTATCAACAATCCAACTAGCAGCTGGTGCACGGGCAGGACCGGGGAAGGAGACCAGGCAATTGACAAATTCGCAGTACCTGTCACGCGTTTTGATTCAACACTGTGAATGGAGTATAGGCAGTTGCCAGTTGCTGTCCCAACATGTTGCACCTAATTAAATAAGGTGACAGTCACGGAAATGCGGATACAAGCTCTGGATTCAAGTAGAAGTTGAGTAACAGCTGATGAAAATTTAACAATTTAACCCCGAAGTTCTGGCAACCATTTATAACTGCAAATTGTGTGCGCCAGACATTGCAACAATATGTTGCCCCCAAAACGTATTTATAGCATTTGTAACAGAGCTAGCAGCAGAGGGATGAGCCGGGGATATAATGGTTACCCCCAAGATGCTGCAGAAGGAGCAAAGGAGAGGGAAGGGCTCCCATAATTGACAGCAGTCGGTGATGGGGGAAATTCCAATGCTCGGGCTTAAAAGCAAAGCTGGAGCAGGAACTGAGGGTAGGTTTAAGGAAGCGGGGGCGGGCTGTAGTTAGAGGTAAACCATGCACGTGCGTGTCCTCTCTAATTCACATGCATTTATGCGTGACCACGCACAGGATGAATCCTACCACCACGCCTCATGCAGTTGTCCTGGCGACCAAAAAGACTCTCCAATTGTGGCTACTCGAGAGTGTAAAGAGGACAACATTACCAAAAGGAATCGGTCGAAGCATACAACCCACTTCGGTGACAATGTGTTAGATCCATTGGCCAAAAAGCTGCAATTTTGTCCTGCCTGTCGCTTGTCGCTTGTCGCATGGCTTAACTTTTGTTGTCCTGCGGGCATTCGTTTTCCCTTTGCGTTTGGATTTTATAATTCCATTTGTGGTTTTAATTTCGAAAATGTGAAATTAATTTTATTCAATTTGTTCTTCAGGGAAAGAGTAATGATATTTGTGGTTAGGGTGTCGTTTCATTGATTCTCAATTAACGACAGGCAAATTGGCCTTGGATCAAGCATTGGGAAACATTAGAAGCCAAACCTCCTCTCCTTGAATTTTTCTTTCAGATGGTTACTCGTATTCTTGTTGGCTTAAGGCGCAGATGAAGCGCGTCTCGACTCATCTATTATGGATTCAACAAGCATATCCTGTCGAGAATTTAATGCAGATATGAATATATCCCGCGTGGCTCGAAATTGTCCACAATTATATAAATGCTCATTCTCCAGGCGCAGGAAATTCCAGATGAACCTTCGCATTATCTCACACAAACTGCAGATGGTCTTGGCATAGTAAGGTAACAGACAGTCGTTGTAGATCAGATATAGCTCCAGCGCCCAAATAAAACGAATAAACATATCCATAACAATGGCAAAGTAATAGAACCACTACAATATTTAAATGTGAATTGAATTTCCATCAAGTTTCTATATTAATCTTACCTTGGGATAAACGAGATTCTCGCGCAAAAAGATGTGTTCCCCTTTCCACACCTGAAACAGACCATAGTCTTGCAGCAAATCCCAGGAAGTACAATAGATGGTTGATATAAATGAACTTATCACATACACCCATGTCCAAGGATTATCAAATAAGGACTCGTAGTTGCCTAAGAAATAGAGAGAGAGAGAGAGAGAGAGAGCGAGAGAGTGGGAAACAGATAGGAGAGAGATGTAGAGTCATATGAGACAGATCGCTGGAAGCATAACGGAAAAGGGATTCCAGATTATTCCCCCAGAAATGAGAGTCTGTCGACAGTTTGCGACAACCAAAAATTGGAGTCAACCCTTATTTAATATCCTTTTCTTAAATTTAGGTGAGAATCGACACCTTATCGTAGGGGTTTTCTTTTTTAAATCCACATATTAACTCACCACTTGTTTCCATTTGTATAGTCGATATGATGACCGTGATTATTGTGGAGCCGTAGGTAAAAGCATTTACTAGATATGAGACTGGCTTCGGGTCGCTGTCCCAAATTCTCTTGAGGCACTGTGCCAGGCGAAACCAGGAAGGCAGACAACGTAGTACAGACATTGTATAGTCTGGCTCAAAATCAAAGGAATTTATGCTATCTTTGTAATAACGTATGTAAAACCGAATGAGTTGGTAATGATCCACCAAACAGAGCACCAAAGAGTTCAGTTGATCAGCCAGCCAAAAGTCGACAAAGTTCACGGGGTAGAAGGGTGCTGCAAGGATACGTCCGAAAATGCGTAAGACCCACATTCTAGCAGAATGATTCATAATAGGAATAGGATTGATAAGAAGAATCAATGGAAGAATCACGCCAATTAATGGAAAGAATAACGGGTCCTCTACTCCAAACTCATTATGATGAAGGAACAGCAGCATGGATAAGGTACACCCGTAACCGAATAAACTGGCTATGGCTAGAATTTTGATTGGTTCGATCTGATTACGTGGATTTAGCTCGAATATAAGAACATGATTGATGCCCACACTTTGCCAGACATACACGTTGATCGCCGTGAGGAAGCCAAACACCATTAGGGAGAAAGATCCTCGGAATAGTTGAATGAAGGATGAGAGTAATTCCGGCTTGTTAAGCATGGAATAATCTGTGGAGAGGTTTAAGCATATCGATTAACCACTGTACTGTACTGAATCATACTTACAGGATATTATGCATATCACTGCGGAGACAATGAAGAGGCCTAGGACGATACCCGTTGAAAATACATGAACCGGGGAAGTGGGTCGACCCAAAGGAGGAACTCTCAGCTTAGCCATGGCCTTGGTCCGATCACCATTCGTAATGGACTCTGTATATAGATTCTCTACCTCGGCGATCATGCTACGCAGCTCCCTTTCCTGACTGATTGTTGCAGGCTCTACATACGTTTTGAGCCAGAAATGTCCATCTGTTGACCTAATATATTTGTCATACTTTTTGCAGATCTTATGAAATCCCGTGAGATTCAACTGTTGATAGTTATTCAGCAATACAAGGCTAAAGTAGAACTCGCTGTATGCCCTTTCCAGTTTTCTTACGTTCTTCGGTTGATCTTCCAGCGGCGGAAGGGAGGGCATATCGCCCATCCGACCGCCCGCACTCCTAAACATATACATTAGCTTAACCTTGAATGTGGCATGCTTGCGACGTGCTTCGGCCAGTTTGTAATCAAAGAAATCATTCACCCGCCTGAGCTCCTCCTTCAGCGTGGTAAAGAACTCTTCCGAAAAGGTCAGATAATACTCTTGAATTAAATTCTTCTGACCGGGAGCGGGTGCATTCTCCACAGCTTTTCGTATCATTGCCTTAAGTTCCTACAATGAACGGAATTATTAAGGATATGGAATTCATATACAATCCTTGAGCATACGAACCGTGTAATGAATATATTGTTGCCGCCATTCGGTGGTTAAGTGAGTCTCAAAAGTCTCGCCAAATTTCATTCTATTTCACTTGCGGCTAGGTATAAATAATACTTATGATGTCTTGAGTTAAAATGCCAAGTCAAGTATAATTCTACATTAGAAATTTATTTCAAAGCATTCATTACATTAGAATAGTTTAAATATGATTTTTTTTTGTGCATTTATAATGCATTTTTATGGTGCTTATTTTCCATTTCGGACATAGAAATCGGTTGAAGATAGATATCACGGGTAGCTCGAAAATGACCGCAATTATATAGATGCTCATTCTCCAAGCGTATGAAATTCCAAATGAACCGACGAAAAATCTCAAGGAAACTAGTAATTGTCTTCGAATTAAAGGGTGATAAACAGTTGAAATAGATTAAATATAGCTCGAAGGTCCAAACGAAACGTATCATAACATTGGTAACGATAGAAAAGTAATAGAACCACTAATAGATGGGAATGTTCAGTGAACTTTATATCATATAATTGCTGTATAATCTTACCTTGGAGTATACGAGATTCTCTCTAAGGAAGATGTTTTCTCCTTGCCATACTTTAAATAGTCCAAAGTCTTTAGCCAAGTCCCAAACAGAACTGTAGACTGTCGATATAAAGGAAACCACAATGTAACACCAAATCCAAGGGTTATCGAACATGTTCTTATACTTATCTAAAAGCGAAAAGAATTTAATTCTAAATACGTTTATCTTAGGAATTAACTCAGTCTCTTACGATTTGTTTCCATTACGATGAAGGAAACTATGATCACAATTAAGCCTACTCCATATTTGATGGTATTTAATAGATATTCACGGTACTTAAAATTGTTATCATAATGTCGCCTTAGACACTGTGCTATTCGAAACCATAGGGGGAGGCAGCGAATCACTGTGATCCAATAGTCCGGCTCAAAGTCAAAGGTATTCTCGTTGTTCTTAAAGAATCGTATATAGAATCGGACTATTTCATAATAATCCACCAAGCAAAGGGTTAGAGAAGTTAAGTGATCGGCCATCCAAAAATCTTGGAAGGTAATACTATAGAAGGGTGCCGCAAGGATGCGGCCAATCATTCTTAAGAACCACATCCTAGCCTTACGGTTCATAATAGGAATGGGATTGATGATCAGAAACAGTGGCAATATTAGACACATCAATGGGAAATAATACGGAGTGTCCACTCCAAACTCATTGTGGTGGATAAAGAACACCATAGACATGGTGCTAACGAAGCCCAGGGTGCTGGCGACCTCGAGAAATGAGGTTGCCTGTATGTGATTCCTTAGATCGACATTGAAGATCAGAACATGATTGACACCCTTGATCTGCCAGACGTAAACATTTAGCGCAAATAGAAAGCACGCGAGACCCGATGCGACAGGACCTCGATAAAGCCGAGCAAATAGCGCAATAAATTCCAAGTTTTTGCGAATGAAGTAAACTGAAAACAAAAAGCGATTATAAAGTATAGAAATATTAGAGGGGACACGAAATAAATGAAAGAGATATTACCAAAAAATATAGGGGTACGAGAAGTAAAATCAGAGAATAATATTTACTCACGTGAAATGAGAATCATAGCGGCGCTAACAATGAACAGACCGAGCCCCACACCTGCAAAGAAGACCTGGGTGGGCGGTAAGGGTTCACCCATTGGGGGGACTCTTAACTTGGCCATGGCCTTGGCACGATCGCCATGGGTCAAATGCAACGTATAGAGCTCTTCAACTTTAGAAATCATGCTGTGCAACTCTTGATCCTTGGCAAAGGGTGCTATACTCACGTGCTCTTGAAACCAGTGAGCACCATTCATTGATTTTAGATTCTTATCATATTTCTTGCATATTTTGCGAAAAGCCGTATAGTTCAGACTCTGAAAGTTCTGCAACATTATCAAGCTTAAGTAGAACTCACTAGATGCCAAGCTAAGCTGTTGTGTGCTCTTAGATCGTTTATTATGCAATTTTTGACTTGTCCTTAGCTGTATATCGATCGTGTAGAGCTTACGACGTGCCTCGGCCAATTTCTGGGCATAGAAATCCTGAACACGAGTTAATTCTTCATGACAAGTGGCAAAGAAGTTCCGCTCAAAATTCTGATAGTACTCCAAAACGACCGGAAGAGGCGCTTCTCTTGTGGTCGGCGCTTCGTCCACTGCTGCACGTATCATTCCTTTTAGCTCCTGGAATTAAGTTTGTTTTAGGTAAGGCTTACTGCTTTAATTTGTACAATAATTACTGTATAGTTCATATATTGTTGACGCCATTCCGCAGTCAAATAGCTCTCAAAGGTCTTGCCGAACTTCATATATGCAAATGATATTTAGATAATCAAGGATATTTTCAATAATTTCCAGACCTGCAATAAGATATGAAGGGTTCTACGCAGGTTGCTGTAACAGCTGAAACTCAACATTTGTGTGGGGTTTTTGTATTAGTGTTATTTAAAGTAGATTAACGGACAGTGGGAAGAAAATTAAAATAGTTATATAAAATATTAAATAATTATATTATGCTTCTAAATTCACCCTAAATGAAGAAGAAAAATCAAATGAAATTACGTTGTCTAAATTTATAGTATTCCCACTTTTCAAAAGTTCCATTGATTATTGATATTCACATTAAGCAACTCAATTGTGGGAGCATTCGTTTGTGATGCTAAAATTCATCTGCAACTCATTGTGACAACTTTAGACTCTCCATAACTTCCCCTAGAAGCAGCTCGAACTGTTCATCTGTTCATCTGTTCATCTATTCATCTGTTCATCTACTCATGGCCATTGTCCAACATCCCCACGCTCTGTTTGCGAATTGCATTCACTTTTGTTTTTGTGGGCAGTTCACTTCCGCACTTTATCGGGTTTTTTTGTCTTTCATAATCATTTATTCATTCGAGTCGTGAGTCGAGACTTGAAATGAGCTTTAAAATGTTGTTGCATGTTGCCGAGTGAAGTGGCTGCTGTATGCTGTGCGTGCAGCGTTTTGAAGTGATTGCGTTTTTCTGTCTATTATTCAAATTTACAAAGAGCGATTTTGAGGGTTGGTTGTTAACTCTTAAAGTGAAGGTCTTTTAAGGCATCCCCAAGAAATGAACAAGTTGCTCAATCAACACAACCCACAGTTCTAAATTCGATTTCAGTCGACAGTCGTCGGTAGTCGGTCGTCGGCAGTTAGTCATATTTCTTAGGACAAACAAAGAATAAGGCGTTTTAGTTGGGGACTCGTTTGGGGCAGAGATGAGGTTGGAGCAACACAATGTGTCGTCTACAGGCATGCCAGGGGGTAGCTTGCCGCACACACCTCACCATCATCAAAGCGACCATTCATCTTCAGCAACGTGAAAAATGTGAAACAATTGCAACGATGATTACTTTTTCCTACACTTTGTTGTTGTTTTTGTTGTCATTGCTGCTGGAAAATGCTCGTAAACGAAAATTGAATTGCCAGTGGGTGGTGGTTAGAAGTTTTTCCTTGCCCAGGGGAGTATTTGGTGTATTAGGCCAAGCCAAGCTAAGTGAAGAGTATCACAGGTAGAGAGTTTCAGGTCCAATAATTATATGCTAAATACTCCAGTAATTAACTCCCATGGGAAGGAAGTCTACGCTAAAGGACTGTAAGAAGTTGATTATCCTGATGACTGGGCTTATAAACCTAAAGCCATTTCCCCTGTTAAGAGAGGGTGGCAGCTAAACTTTCTATGACAAAAATTGGCAACATGTGCAAAATATACACGACTCTCCTTCCCTTCGCAGGCGACAAAAACGAGCTGCCGTCAGCATTGTTAGCTTCAGTCCATACCCTGTAGTCTTGAAAATTGTCAAACCGTCAATGCTAGTCCACAAGGGGCTTGAGTCAATGAACTATCTGTAAAGCACTCTACTCAACGACCGACTTTCCTTTTCATTTCTATTGTAATTGTATTAATAATTAGTATTAGTATTAGTATAATTAGTATTAGCAATGTGTGCGTATACAGGGTATGTACTAGTCATGTACTCATAGACAAAATTATTCCGACTTGTTTTTATTACCATAACAGCAGAAGCAAATAAAAATATTTGCATAGACAAACCATTGGACAATTGGATAGACTGACGGCCAAGTGAACAGTTTTGTCCAACCGATGGAGAGGGCCGATAGTCGAGGGGGTGAGAGGTGTAGGGGCGTACAAAATGAAAAGTAAACATTGCAACGTCCGCTGCCATTGAAATGATAAAGTGCGACGGTTCCCAGTATGACAAAAGGCAATAAAACGCATGCTTAGTGTTTCTGAGTAGAGGAGGTGGAACTTAGGGGGAGGTGGATAGAAAGAGAAAGAGGGGCTTTACGGCATTAGTAGTTGGTAGGTAATAGGTGAACCAATATGGTCCAGCAGTCACTCGCCACCCAGCTGCAGTTACATGTGTTGTGTCTGGTGGATTTTTTCATTCGTCTGTAAATTGCTTGAGCTCGAAAGCCTTTCATGGTTTTTGGATTTGTATAAACAAAGATTTATGGGGTCTAGTTTAGTTTTTGGAGGTGCAGATATAACAGTATTTTAATCTTTAAGATACTCATAGTTGAATTTAATATAATTTTTTAAAGGGGGAAAAGTTGTGCTGCGGAGAGTAACAAGTTTTTCTCTAGGGAGAACAGTTTAGCATGAATCTTAAATTTCCTCAACAAGTGCCAAAGAAGCTCAAGTAATTTATTTCATTTAAATAAATTCAAATGCTGACTTATGAAATTTTAGGTGACTTTTGACTTTATTTAAGCAAGCTTTTGATGCCATTTGGTAGAAGTTTTACATTGCAATTGGTCTTCTCTAAAAAGAAATGGAAGTTGATCGACACTTAGAACAATAAATAGTTTTAGATATGGTATATTTATATCAGCTAATATTTATTTCCAGGCAGTCTCTTATCTACATATTATATTGGTAAGGCTCCTGTGTTGCATCTTTTAATTGGTTGCAATTTAAGCTACAACTTGCAACTTTCATTGCCCCCACTGGGCTAGCAGGCAATCAATTAAAATGCACACCTTGAAGATTGCACAGTTCAACTAGTTTTTTGTCTATTCCAACAGCCAAATCACGTAAATTGCATTCAAATTTCGAAACAAGGCAATAAACTTCAAAAAGACAACTCCATAAACTTGAAAATTGAACAAGTGCCAAGGCGGCTTACAGACTTGAACAGGTTTTCAGCCAATTGATTGATGTCGACTCATTGAAATTATGTTCAATGATTAAACAATTTTTTCACTTGCTGATATTGTGGTCTTTGGGGTTGTTGTTGTTGTTATTGCTGTTATTGTTTGGAGTCAACAATCTTGCTACAATTGCGACGTTTTATGTGATATGAAATAAAAGCTATTTGCGATAATTATTTAGTTTGCTAAATTGCTGCGATTTGCAAGTAATAACTTTGTTAACTTAGCCAACTTAATTGCTCTTGTTGTTGAGCCACCCTGTGCAATGAACTTCACAGCTGCGGCTGGTTGTGAAGGGGGAGGAGAAGGCAAGGGACGTATATTCCCGATAGTTGACTGCAAATACAGCTTTTTTAAACGGCAGTGTCTCGACTCTTGCAACCACCCGCATGCCTCATGCAACAACCAGCTGTGCTTCGCATCGAACATGTTCGACTTGCCGTCGGTTGCAACACTCAAGTTACGAGACTTCGTTTAGCGTTCAGCGCTCAGTTTGCAACAGAAACGCGACGGCAACGGAACGTTTAAGGCGCGAGTGTGATTCGCCGACAAGTTTTTGAGTTGATTTTGTTTATGTTTTTATGTAGCGAAGTGCCAAAAAAGCCCGCGAAAGCAAATCACAAATGTCAATAAAATTAAAATGGCTCAAAAGCGAATTCAAATTATTCGCTAAACAAAAGTGACAATTAATCAAGTGTGTAAAGTGCATAAATTATAAATAAAAAATTTATTCAATTAATTAAAAAAGTTTCCTACAAAATATGAGCAAAAATAATTAATACTTTAATTAAATTAGTACATGACACCCTAGATGTCATTTATATCTTGAGAAATCTGCAATATATTCCAAAAAGTATATTTACAAGTAGTTTGGATTGAATTCATTGCTCCTGTACTAGGGACAAATTAGTTCTGAAAGTATGTAAAAGGCAGAAGCAGGTGTGGCAGACCCTATAAATTATATACAATCCTAAAGTATACTTGCGAATATATACTTCTTACGAAACAGGTGTTTGTAGACCTTGTGAAACAATCCAGGTTTCATAAAGATCGTTCAAGAATTAAAAAGGTTTTCAGAAAAGATAGAAAAGGCAATTTTGAATAACACAATAACAACATAAATGGCAATTGTTCAGCTTTGTTATTATCAAAGTACTTTGATTTGTATTTAGACTGGAACTCGCTCTTCTAATGTCGAGTGTGCTCGTCTGTTTTATTTGTTTTTATTTGGATCTGTACAACATTTTCTTCTTTGATTTTGAGTAAATTTTCAATTTAACATTAACCTTGCAAATCTAATTTTCTTTATTATTTGTTGATTTTTTGAAGATCTATAATATTATACCGGCAAAATTTGAACATCATATACTTTGAATCGACTTACCCCTAATTGTTGGATGTTTTATGTCGCGTTTTGTTCTCTTGTCCACCCATTAAAAAGTTCTCGCATTGGCCGCATAATTAACGCCTTATCGCATTGCACACAAATTAAAAAGGCTTAGAGACAGACAAAAAGCGTAGACAACTCTTTCGATTTAACAGCAGACGTCCTCCACGGACCTCTGTGTGAACACAGCAGCAGACAAATTCCATTTTAGATAAGCTTCACTCTCGTATTCGTAATTTATTTATAACCACAACCAAAACAAGAAAACATTTCAAGTGAACTATTTATACGGTGTTACAGGATTTAATCTTTAAACCGAAAAAAGACACTGATTTGAATTACAATACTTTTTATTTTTTATTTAGATACTTGGCGTTAATGCTTATGTAAAGAATGTCATACTTCCAAAACTAAGAATTGGAATTGGTTTTTTTTTGATTGCATAATTTTGCACAAATATAGTTCAGGGATATATAAACATATTTATACATTTTTGAATGATGGCGACAGAAACATTTTGTTTAATTATTTTTATGGGTCGCATAGAGTTTATTTCAAGACTGTTTTCTGATATTTCTTCTTTAGACTCATGTCCAAAATAGCTTTACTTTTATGAGTGTTGACTCAAGTAAGCTGAAAGATCTATTAGCTTCCTCTCAATGTAGATTATGCTTAATAGTTTTTATTGTTTCGAAATTGTTAGAAAGCTTTTGCGAGGCTTAAAGCTTTAAAAACACATCTTTTTAAAGTCTATAGTTCGTGAGAATTTCCTTCTATATTTCTTAAACTATCAGTGGGATTCTATCTATATATCTTTGGGTCTTTAATTTTATGATTAGGTGTTTAATGATTATAATTCGCAGCAGATGTGCATTTTAATTGAAAGTTTTCTACTTAGCTCAAATCTTTTCAGTTTCCATTTGGTTGCGTGCAAAGTTTTCCATTTGTTAATTGTAACAAGCAAGTCACAATTTAATTCTACAGAATCATGAGCAGATATTAGACCCCAACCCGAACTCATTTAATACCAGACGCTAATCTTCAGTGTCATCAGCTCATCGGCTGATGGGAGAGAGCTGTCAAAGCAGGCAACAGCGAACTGGTAGCTGCAACTAACCGGTTCTTTTAGTTAGAGAACGACGCGTGTCTCCAATTAATCAACTGTGTCTGCGGCGGCGGCATTGTGTTAAACATTTGCCGATGAATTTTCTAATTTAATTTTATTCAAGTGGCACTGTAGCTGTAGCCCAAAGGATTGTCTTATATCCTTCAGTGGCTCATCGAGTGCAAAAGTTGAAGTACCCGACTTGAAGTCTGGCTAATTATGAGAATGTTAGGATTTGAGGGCTAGAGAATTTTCAATTTACGAGCCTGCCATTGAGAAACTGACAAACTGACAAACTGACAAACTGACATGCTGTCAAGGAGGCTGTCAAATCTGTATCGGGTTTTTCTTCTGCTACATCTATGTATTGCATTTTTAGCAACCCCTGTACAATATTACCGGGGAGAGAGAATTGAAGGCTGACAGAAATTTGAGATATCAAAAAAAAAAAAAAAAAAAATGTTGCTGTCAAAATACCAAACCACTGGCAGTCCCAATGAAATATCAATTATGGCCGCACTTTATAGTGAAAAAAAAAAAACGGGAGAGGTGGAGGTATTACTCGAGTAAAGTCGTTGGATAGAGTAAAGTCACCAGTCGATTTGAACTTTGACTAATGATAGGGGCCTTCGCCGGCGTCGTGTGAATGGGAGAGCACAGACTATGCTTATAGAAGCGACACCCTAATGATTTAATTATGATAATGATAATAGCCATGGGGTACAGTTTGACTATGCACTAAGTAGATATATGTCCCCTCATATTTGAAGTAGGCTTAATGGAGGTGCGTAGATAATTGTAAATATCGGTTATGGTTATGGCCTTTTCATGTAAATACGCATCGAAGTAACCATCAAAAATATTCAGGTGAACGAGTCACGGAAGCAGTTACAAATGTGGTTTAGATAATGTTGTCTATCTCCCTGTTTGCCACAAAAGAAGAGGGATTTCGACTTCAATAACAGAATATAAAATTTGTTCTCTGAACTAGCTCAACTGTAAAGTCACGTAAATTAAAAACTGTTTTGGCTTATTCAACTAAAATTATTCAAATACATTGTGTATGCCAAGTAAAGGATTTGGTATAATGTGTGAATTTATGAACTAGTTTCATCAGTAACAATTATTTTATTAATTGTAAATCAATTAATATTCTAAATCAAGTAAAATGTTAAGGAATTAAAAGTGTCGAAAGAATTATATCTAGAATAAAGATTTGGGTGAAATCGCAGATAGTCCCCCAATACGGCTGACACTTATATCTGCTTGTCGCAATATCTTTACCTAATCATATAATTTCCACTTCAGCCCCCACCCTGCAGACTCCATAACTAATCGTTAAATTCGTTGAATAACACGTACTTTGCTTGAATCAAACTTTTTGACACAATTAACTGCCGCTGGCCCTTTGTGCACACAGTTCACACACTTTCAGCTTAGTTCATTTGAGAGCTGTTTGCTTATCATTGCATTAGAGCATTGCACTTTTTGCGATAGCAAAAAAGGACAAAAAACTTTGGCAGAGGTCTTATCTGTGGCACAGCAAAAGCCCAAAGGCACTTTGAGAAATTATTGAAATCGTTCTCGAAAATGCATTTTACATATGAGAAGAGGAAGAGAAGAATGCAGATGGGGAATGAAGAATGAGAGCTGGAAATTGACGTTTAGTCACGTACTATGGCCAAAAGGAAAATTATTTAATATGCAACCATTGAGGCCATCGAGAAGTGGCAAAAAGTTATAGAATGTGCTGTTAATGGCCGAAAGGAGCCGCAGGAAGTAGCCAGCACAAACAGAATGGGAAAGAGGGAAGAGGGAAGAGGGAAGAGAAGAGGAAAAGACGGGAATGTAACGACAAAAACCGCAAGTGGTGTGTGCGGTTATCCAGACACGGCTCAGACTCTTTTTAAGGATGTCAAGATGCAATTTTTGATAGGAGGTCACAGAAAATTAATGGGCCTGGTTGTTGCCATGACCGGGGAGATCCAGCTTGTAACTCATATCCATTGTCTTCGGACCTCGGCGCAGTGTCTACACATAAATCTAACAATGCAGCCGTTCAATCACAGGCGGCCAGCCTATTTGCAACGCCCCAAAACCCAGACACACTCCACTCTCTTGGCGCCTCGATACATGCAATGCATATCAAATAGTTAACAAAAAACAAAAGAGAAAAATCCAACTTTAACTTCGACTTGAAGTTTAACAAATAAATTTTGAAGAGATTTATGGGCCAAGTCTGTTTCAGTCAGTATCTAACGTCAGCGACACTCCTTCCAACCTTCCAACGTATCCGTATCTCAGCCGGTTTTCAAGTTGGCTTTTAATGCACCATAAAACTGACATAAAGAAAATACTTCCATCTAAATATAAACAAACGAGATGGGCATAAACACGAGACCCAGTAAAAGAAGTAACGTTTAAACGTGCAAATGCACGTGCTGCTCCAAATTTTCAACAATTTCCCTTCGTGGCGGGTTCTTTACACCTCTGTCGCCCCTCTCTCTCTTTCTATCTATTTTTCTCTCTTTCCCGGACAAGACTGCACGTTCCAAGCTCCAGTGAGCACAGCAGTGGGCACAATACAAAAATAGACAAGTTTATGGAGCAGAAATCAAGTTGAAAGACTCTTTTAGCTTCCGCCTTAAAACTAGAAAAACAAAAATAATCATAATACTTAAAGTGTGTTGACTATGGAATACCCTTTAATGAATCTTATTTGTAAAACAGAGTCAATAATGCACATTCCACGCCAGTCAAGAAATTCTTTACTGATTTCTCGTAGTTCGAAGCAATTTCCTAGTAATGAAGGTTTTGTAATAGTAAACAGCGTTTTCTGAATATGTTATCTTAAAACATTACATTATTCTATAGAAATCAAAAGACCCGCTGTAAAGGGTATTAAAATAAAAATAAATGGATAAAGCAAAAGCAGCAGCGGGGCGGCGACTTGACAAACTTTATGGAAAAGTCTTCTATTTATATGTCAAAGTAAATCAGTAATTTGTCACGCCGTTTTGATGCAGAAAAAGATAAAATATTTCAAGATAAATGTTGACATTTGTTGTACTCTTTTAAGTTTTACATTTGTTTGAGTCGGTCAATTAAAGGGTTCTATTATCGAAATGCTTCGATGCGTGAATCCAATACACACACTTAACATAAATATTTCAAAATTATTCAAGAACTAGTGCAGTAGCCCAAATAAGCTGATAGCATAGTTTGCAATTAACTAATTGTTATTAATTGTTAACAACTGTTACGATTACAGTTTAGCATACATTTTAACATTTTAGCATTTGAGTATCACAAGATTTGGGTATTCGTAAATATAAGAATCACATAACATTAAACTCAAACTTTCAACCACTTAACTTAGAATATGATTTAGTTAAACTTCCGCCTCTCTTATAATTCTCTTCTGTTGTGAGTTGCATAGCTCTCAGGCATTTCAACTTTAGATTTAGACCTTAGGTTTCATTTGGTATGCCTAACTCCAGTGCAAGTTCCCCATCTAATACTTAAAACCGTGAAGCAACAAGAACAATTTGTAACCATTTATTAAAATTATGTAGACACGTGAGAAGACGGTGATGGAATCGAGTGGAGTCGAGGCCGAATGAAGTCAGATCGAGTGGTTCGTGTGATGCTGTGGCGCTCCGTTGATTGGAGTAATTGATGCTGTGACAGTTTGATTACGTAACTGATGCGCCATGTAGAAATCTTTTAATAAAACAGACAAACTTACATTGTCTGTCTCTGACTTTCAAACTGACTTCCAACTCTTTGCTCTATTCTACTTTGCCCACCCGCAGTGTGACACGTGTCGAATTTCTGAATCCTTGCTCGAATTGTAACATTTATCGTAATTGCTGCAACAGCAGTAGCTGAATATTTGGTACAACCCTCGGTTTTATAGTAACGAAACCAAAATACAAGGCATTAATTTTTACGACAAATTGATTAAGCATAAATTTCGCACCCTTAAAGCTAGTAGGTTGGGTTTGCCTGAAAAATATGACCACTTTGGAGCGTTTAGCAGGCACTTCAAACACTACAACAACCACTGCCATTTTCGTAGTCTCGTGTCTTGGTCCCAGTCCCACTCACGTGTCACGCACACGTGCGTATTATTTGCACGCAATATTTTTTGTTTTCCTCCAACATTTTTTCTTGTATTTTTTTCTAGGTTTTGCATCATTGTAATAGAAGTTATTGATTTTCTTCTCGAAATTCTTTAGCCTGAGTCACCCTGTTGCACTTCAGATTAGCCGTATCAGCAGTCATACATCAAAAACGTCTGGATTCTGTTTTTCTGCTTCCTTGTTCTAACGGAAGTTCCAAATATGTTCACTTAATTGCATTAAGTTACAGTTACAAACAACCCCACAGCAGCATTCATTTTTCTGGCTTAGATCAAAGTGCTGTGCAAACATTTTTGGTCGACCCCAATGCCCTTTATTTATATATTTCCCACCCTTTTGGCGCTTGGGGGAACCAGACATTTGTTTGATTACCAGCGAGTTTTACTTTTGTCACGGCAATGTCCAGTACCCAGTGCTTTTAATTACAATGTAATTACATGGAGCAAGTATAGGCGGGGCTCTTAGCATGAAAGTTAATAATTATTGTGCCGATGGTAGTGTGAAATTATCTATTAAATCAGAGTACAGGGTATACTTATTCAGTATTAGTGTGTTTCGACAATGGTCATGATATAGAATGTTAAAGATAATATCACTTTCTAGTTGATTTTGAATTGATAGTTGTTCTTATTAATTAAGTGTCAGCAGTAGCATTTAATGTACTCATTTTAGCAGGTCTTGCTTGAAATTTAGAGGCTTTCGATTCGTAACTAATTAGAGTACTTTTTTAATTTATAATTTCAAAATGAGTTGTCAGTCTAAGCTCTAGTTTAACCCTAATTATTATTATTATTCTGTATTGTGTTTTTGAAATTAAGCTGTTTGTTAAAATCAGTTGTTCTTTTTCCACCATAGACTGTATATGCAAAGGATTTAATATTAATAAATTAAAAATGAATAAGTATTTATCATTTTACATAAAGATGAATGTAATTGAAAGGAAGCAATTCAATGCCTAGCTTAAAATATACAAAAATAAACATAAATAATTTACTAAATAATGCACAGAAAATGGTCTCTGAATGTCTATTAAATTGACAAACAATTATGTAGCCGTCGCTCAAAATACACATATGCCTAAAATAATACATAAAATGTGGTTAAAGTGTTCAAAACAACGAGAAATGTAAACAAAATAAAGTGAAGTAACAGCTAAAATGTGCCAAAGTTGCATCTAAATGCCAAATTAAGTATAGTTATATATAATTATCATTATCATCGTTATCATCATCATTACACATTAATCGCGTGCTAGCCGCGAAATGGGCAACGCTTCATCCTCATCGCATGGCAATGGCGGTGGAAAAAGTGCACGAAAATGTCGTAGTCTACCCAACTCACCGGATGTCAGAAGGTAAACTATTGATAATTTGCATCGAAAAGCTATTAGAGTTTTCTTAGGAAAAATGTCGAAGCTCTTTTGTAACCACTAATGAGACAGATTAGAAATATTATATACAAGGACTACGCTTCAATAAAGCCAAATGTCAGCATAATAAATCAGAGCACGAAAAAATTGTTTTTCTTTTGCCTAAGGTTTTTGAAAACTTTCGATACATTCCCCAGAATTGTTGTGCTATTTATAACAAAGAGAGAAAGAAAGGAATGGTAGGGAGACGGAGATGGAGAGGGAGCGAGGCTCAGTCCCACTCCAGAGCATCTTTGGCTATTTATGGTGCCGAATACAAACGAAATCAAGTTAGAGGCTAATGGAAATGACACTTTGTGGTTCAGTTTTTACTTTCTGGCTCAAGATGTATGCTAGCAAGTGCAAATTTTCAAATTTCAAACTTAAATTAACAGTGGCAAGAGATTCATAATTAATGTGTCGCCTCCCCCTCAATTAGACAGAGTCACAAGGTGCCGAAAACGACACATTCAGAGGACACGCAACTCTTGAGCATTTAAAATGCTTCCGGCTTGCATGAGTCGGCGATCTTTGGATTCGTATTTGGCTGGCCGCCAGACTAGGGCCAGGTCTAATTTACTGGAGCCGACCAAGAGACAGCTGGAAGTTTGTTGCCCTCTGTAACAAACATTACATAATCGAGTCATCCGCCAAACAGTCACATTTCCATTTCAGTATTTTCGTAAAGATCTTCAGTGGAATGTCAATAAAGTGCATTTCTGATATGTTTGTGGGAACAACCCCCATTGAGCAATTCAACCACCATAATATAAAACCTTTTACATATATAATATAATATGATGGAAAAGCGTACAAAGTCAATAAACAAAGCATTTGCCAAGTTGCATAATTGAAAATCCATTCGCTGGGAATCTTCTGGCCTGCTGCTACTTATCGGACAACCCTCGCCCTGTTTGCTTAATAGCGGGCTACCAATATGCAGCCTGGTTTATTTACGGGCATTTGTCCAACCCCCCACATCAAAAAAAAAAAAAAAGAAAAGAAAAACAAAATGTTGTCAGCTGCATTTGCTTGGTGTGAAATATGAAGAGGGGGAGAGTGATATAAGCTACACTCTCAGTTGTAGGGTAGACCAGAGATGGTGTCTTTGATAAGACAGATATTCTAGCTTAGTGTTTTCGAAATATGGAGATCAGACCTTATATGGGATTCGATTAAGTTTTCGATTTAATTTATAAAATTTCTTATATATGTATATATATAAATTCAAAGTATTGGAATAATTTCAAAGGTTCTAATGGATTCATATGTTCATGTCTCACATGGCAAGCATTCGATTATTTGCATACACTTGCAGGTGGTATTATAATTTTGTTAAGAAATACGGAAAATAAATAAACTTGGAATATCATAGGTCTGCCTTTGTGCTGCAGGCATTACATAAATTGGAACCTGCCGGATCGGATCAATGTATCATATGGCTGATACGAGAACAAACACCTTTAGTATGAACAACTTGGTAGTTTCTGGAGATATCTCGACCAATCTCACAGATTTTGCAGTTAACATTAGCTCATTTATGCCGGCCAAAGTTGATTGAAATCATACTACTACATTAAATAGCTGCCATTGCTTTGCAAGCGTATCAAAGCTTCGGCATGCCGAAGATAGCCTATCTTCCTTTTATATATAATAGTTTTCTCGCACTCTACTCGCAACACAGTGCAGAACTTATACCTGAGTGGAAACGTGGAAATGTGGAAGTCGCTACTTCAGTTGCATGCGCCAGAGTTGCCTACTTGATGTACCTTCTTGTGTGTTGTTTTTGTTGCTTTTGTTTGTTTGGCTACTCTCCATTTGCGGCTGCGGCTGCGGCTGCGGCTTGTTTACAACTTTTACCCCGCCATAGACCATGCAACGTGCAACCTGCTGCATATTTAAAGATGTCGTCGACATGTTGCCTCAGTCAACAAAGGTGGCAGCCAGGCAAGCAACCAGTCGAAAGGCGACGATGACAAGCGACCATTAGCAGGGAATAGCAACGAATATCTTTGGAGATTGCCTTCTGTTAAGCGCACGTGTGTGTGTCTGAAGAGGTGTGTGCGAAATGTGTGAATGTATGTGTGTGTGTGTGTGTGTGTGTGATGTGAGAGTGCGTGTGTATTGTAGCAGACGCTATTAATTGTTTCTTGCTGCAGCTGAGAAAATGTGTCCCTTAAGTCAGACAAACAACTGTTTTTGGACGAAGAAGATGTAGCTGGAGCTGTAGTTGAGGCAAAAGTTTCTCCGTCTAATAACTGAAAATCGTGACTTTATGTCGCACTTGAAAGCTGCGACAGCGGCTATGAATATAAGTCTCTAAGAATAAGAAATAGGAATACAATACCCATATGAAATGGCTATAAGTAAAGTATCTCAACTCTCAACTCATATTGTGTATCTTTCGACTGACTTCGCCTCGACTCCCATGACTTTAGCAGTCTGGCGGCCTCAAGACAGATGGAAGGGAGGGAGCGGCACACGACTCTTAAGATGAACACGTTTTCCAGCGTGTCGCATTACAATTTCTAATATGAGTGCATTCTGGCTGGCAGTTATGAACAAAGCTGTCAAAGCTAAAGGATTCGTTTCTATTCCGAATCATGCAAAACAATCGCATTGTGGGAGACTGCATTTAAGTTCCAGCATCAGAAAGATTTGTAGTTTTGAAAGTTATTAGACAAACAAAGTTAAAGTTAAAGTTTAAATATAAATATAGTATTATATTAATTTATTATGGGTGAAGAAATCCACAGATACTAACAACAAGGACTTATCAAGTTTTGCAGTTATAAATTTGATCTGAATAATATAATAGTGCAATTGTTCAGTTTAAAATATAGAAATTTAAAGCATAAAGATGACTATGATTCTTATAACCTATATAGAATTAATCTTAGAACTAAGCAGCTCAACCTGAATTATCAGATATTTAGAAATGTAACCAGGTTATGGAATATGGTAATGAGAATACGGAGTGTGAGAAATCAGATGCTAAGCGCAAACTAAGTTTCAGTTTAACTTCCTCCTGATTTCTCTATTTATTGTGGCAGCAAGTTCTAATTGTAATTCAACTCAACAGGTTTCTCTCCCCCTCTCTGTATCTCTTTCTTTTCCTAGATTTTCCCAACTATTTCTATAAAGTGATCTTCAGTCGGCTCAGCCAGCTTCCCGTCTGACAGCTTTGAAGTTATCTCTAACAGCTGGCCACTCCTGCAGGCATATCAATAGCATATAATTACACTTATTATCAACCATTCAACACCTACTCGAAATACTTACAGCCAAAACGAACCACAAGCAGACCCTCAAATCTGAAGGCAACCTTTAGGAGCGACGAGCCAAGTTTTTGAGTGGACGCAGCGCGGCTTCTTTGCCAGACAAACTCACATAAATTTTAATGTCGTCTGACTGACTGCTTGCCTGCATGTTTGCCTCGACTTGTGGCAAGTTGTTGTTGCTGCTGATTCAAGTTACTGCAACTGATTGTGGCAGACCGTGGCGGTCCAACGAGTCGCAGTAGCCTGCCAAATTGCTATTGCAAATTTATGAAAATTTTCTGTGCTTAACGGCATAAACTGCACCTCAACAACAACAACAACAACTGTTACCAGGTTCATAAGGTTTTTGGGTTAATATAAAGTGGAAATTACTTTAGCCGGTAGCTTGCGGGGCTCATTGAGTGTCTAATGTCGGTAACCAAAACTTATCTCAATGCCAGCATATGAATTATCTATTGAGTGAAAGTTATGCATCATAAACATGCAAAACTTTCCAAAAGTCATCTTTTCCCATTTCCATTTCAATCTTCAGTAAACATTTTCAGCTGATCCTATAGAATTTCTTAAGTTATAATTGTTGGAATATAAGTGTTTCTAGAAACGACTTGTTTATTATGTGTAGAGAATAAAGCAGTTTCATGCATATTTTTGAGTTATCTGAAGTGAAACTTCTAAACAGCTGGCAACAGTTTGCTTTCTTGCAACTTTTCACTCCCAATGAGACGTCAATCATAGTGGATTTAGGAAATGCTTCTCAAAGGTATCTGCAGGAACTGAAGACCAAGCAAGGGCCAAGAGTAGAAAGATTGTATCTGACCATAAACGGTTATGGCAACAAATCGGGCATAATAAAAGCGAAAGAGTTGCAACGCCCCAGGTCGTATAAGGCAACTGGCAATAACCCAAAATGGTCAGGGCAGCCAAGTTGTTGCGCTGTAGCTGTGGCAACGTGCTTTGGATGCTACCATGCCGTGGCATACCACGTACAGAGTCAGGCTTTTAGAAGCTGGCTGAAAACACAGCATGACAAATGCAACTCAAGTGACACATTGTGCGGCAACAAAAGCAACAAACATGTATCGCAAATGCAACTAATGGGCAACTCTATGCAGGGACCCCAATGTGTCGAGGGGAGGAAAGGAGGAAAGGAGAAAAGGAGGAGGAATCGTTTCATATTTATACAAGCAAATGCTGTTGACAACGCGTTGCTTAGTTGGCTACTCCCCTTACCTTCCCTTCCAGAGTCCACAATCAAAGCGCTGCGGAAATGCATAGTGACTGGTCTGGACTTGAAACTGCGTGGGTTGTGCGCACAGGTGAATGCCACCAGCAGGAACAGGCAGCCAAGCAACCAGGCAGCCAGGCAGCCAGGCAGCCAGTCAGCCAGTCAGCTATTACGAGACTCTGCAAAGGTCAAAGACATCAGGCAGCTGTGGCTCCTGCTTGCTGCGTACCCAACAAATCTGCGCAGCTACAAATCAAAAATGCGTAATAAAGACACAAATTCAATTTGCAAAGGAAATGTATAAAAAAGAGAAACAAAAAAAGAGCACAAGATGCGCGTTGCACGTTGCACGTTGCACGTTGAACGTTACACGTTACTTAGTGCAAGTTGACGCCCAACACATCACATTTGACATATGACACCTGAAAGATGCAAAGCTGCAGATACGAATACATTTCAGAGTTAATATAGCTGGCTGCCGCGACAAATGCTGTGTCATGCGGCGAGAGTTGCTACGAAAATAAGCAATAATTGCAGAAGTATTTCTTGCTACAATATCGGTAATATTTTAAATGATCATTAAAATAATGTTTTGAATTTCCACTTTGTTTTAAAGTTGCAATACTTTCAGTTGGGTAAAAGTAAGAAGCCTTAAGCTGCAAACAATTATGTACAGAAAGTAAATTAAATGTTTTATCCCTCTACGAAATATGTTGTTTTATCAACTTCAATGTTTCTTCAAACAAATTCGTTTTAATTAATTTAAAATGTTTAATTATCCTTTCATCTTCTTGTGTCAGGTTTCCTCATCTTATAGAAATTTTAAGCTACGACTAATTTATCGCACCGCCCTCGCAAACAGATGCTGCCTGCCATAGATGCAATAGTACATGTGGCAACTTGTATCTTTTAACATATCCAGACAATCGACATCCCTGCCGAAGCATGTAAAAGTCGGTAGACAGCTTTGGCTTTTAATTTGACTTGGCTAGGCAAACAGAGTACAGGAAAATGTGGCCAGAAAGAAGTTGGCGGAACACAGCTCGCAACTTGCACAATAAAATGCAAATAAAATTATATGAAAAGTAATTTGGAAATTTTTTCAGCGAGGATTCGAGCTGTTGTGCTTGTGCGCGATGGCAAAGAAAACTGTCTTGACAGACACTTGATGAAAGAAAAAGCAGTTGGAGAATCTGCGATTTGAGTTTGGGTTTGCGTATTTAATTCGCAGTAGCTCCAAAAGGAGCAAAGTCAACGGCAACTACAACGGCGACGCGAACGCCAACGCAGCTGGTAACTTCATTTGTCTGACGACGCGTCGTCTGTTTTTCTTCCATTTTAATACAATTGTTAAGTATATTGTGTTGCCTGCCTTATTAATGGCCAACAACAATGCTGTAAACTGCAAGCCAACTCAAGGCAGTCATAAGATACAAATGTATCTTATGGCTTTGTTCGCGTCGGTGGCATGCCCCCTGCTAAGGTTTATGAGCGCAACTTATTAAAAGTTGGTGCCCGTCTTCTTTACTCGCATTACTTTATTTGCGTTTTTAATCAGCGTTTTGAGTAATTACAAAAAAAAAATTAAAAAATGTTAAATTATATTCAAAAAGTAGCCAAGAAATTGAAAATGGAAAACCAATTTCCTTGGTTAATTTTGTAAGCAGCTTAAATAGATTAAAGTCGTTGAGTAATAAAAAAGTATTTTTATTATTGCTTTTTTAACAACACTTTATTTGTATGGCATGTACAGGGAATATATTAGCTTTGTACAAAAGTGCAATACAACAGACAAACGGAGGTGTGGCAGACTGAATAAAGAATATTTATATATGTCTGATTATGAAATGAAAGAACAATTTATTGGCAAAGTTTGTGTCCTTGGGCTCATTTACTATTTAATTTTGTAGCCTGTTATCTTATTGAGAATATTAATTCATTCATTCATTCATGTAAATAAATTACTAACTAATCATAAGCTTATGACACGCAAAGTTTAAAATTGTAATAAAAATATTTTTATTGCATTTAAACATATAAACAATATTTTGATGGCTCATTTTGAGATCTTTTGACATTTGAAACAATTAAACTCAATTCATAGTAAAAGGCATTTAAATGCTTTAATGCCAATTTGAAAACCCAATCAAATTTAATTGATTCAATAAAATTGAGCATTTTATTCGAATTACGAGATGCACCTAAAGCTACTTAGCTACGCTGTTTATAGCTTGTGGCGACAACCAGATTCAAAGCTATACTCATTTCGCAATATGCAAATTTATGAGCTTGCTTGTCTTTCGTTTTACTTTGCGAAATCGCGTCGTAAAAATGTTGTTAAAAATGTTGTATTTGCGGCAATTGTCAAGTTTTCCATTCTTTGCAATTTTATTTCTTGCCCTGCCGAGTCTTTAGTTGTTTGCAGAACGTAAAAAAAACGGGCTTGGCGGCAACTTCATTAATTTATCATCGTCCAGGGCAATGCAAAGCGATTCTTATGTCGTAGTTTGTATAAATTGTCAAGATAAGTGCAAGGCAAGAGAGCATAATAAAAGTATAATTGTATCTGACAGATATTGTTACCACTGCTCATGCAAATCACGCCTCAGCCAAACTGTAAATGTCGTCGCCATGCCGCGTGGGCGGTTGTCGTAAGAATTATCATAAAATATATGTTTGCATCTTTTAAGTATAATCCATAGCATATTGTTTTAAATTTGCTTATGCGCCGTTTTCTCAGACGAACTAAACGAGTCATAACTTTTTTACTCTCCTCATTACAGACAAATAGCTCCCGCCTATGCAAAGGTCAATGGCGGCACTGCCATTCCACTGCCCGCGACGGTCATGGTCCAGCGTCGCTGCCCCCCGGACAAGGTGCGGCCCCTGCCGCCGACTCCAAACCATACGCCATGTAAGTGAATATATTTTTAGCTGGTTTGGGAAATTTATTAAAAAATGGTTTTTAAATCCACCCCTAACGTGGCGCTTTCGGGGTTTGTGAGCCTCATGCCTCTTGTTTACTGGGAATAAACAATTTTTGGTCCTCTGCCCAGCAAACAACCCCCAGCAGGGGATGCCAATGCACTTAGTCCCACGGCCCAACGTATTCTATACAAGATATGTCCAGAAAGGGGTACACACTACGTGTGGCAGCATCAAAGCACTTCTGGGATTTCATTTGTGTGGGACTTTGCCTCTCTGAAAACCACCTCTTTGCAGTTGATTTGTTAGAAGTTAGAGAATTCTGTAATTAATGTGCGTGATGGTGATTTGAGGTTTTGACTGGGTCCCAGTTGGGCGCCTTTTTGCAGCTTAGAGACCGGTTAAAGAAACTGTAACCAATGACAATAATTTAAATTCATTTAAGCTTAAGGATTTGTAACATATTCTTCAAGTGAAACTTAAACTCTTAGAAACTGAAGGAATCCAAAGTTTTTGGGAGCTTTTTCTAAACTCAACTACCGAAGAGATTTCAAATATTGATATTTGTTTTGATAAAGTAGAATATTGTCTTCACATTTGTCCCTCCCTCCAGACACAGTTTTTGAAGATTTATGCTTTAGGGCCTGAAAGATATGTATAAATCTGCCTGTCTGTCGAGTTCGCCCTCGGAGTTTGATCTTTTGCCTGTTTCCGATTTTACACAGGGTAATTAATTAAGTTTAATGTCCGCATGGCCTTTAGCACTGATTTATTGGCTGCGCCTCTTCGCTCAGTTGACAGTCCGTTGACATCTTCAAGTGGGCGCCGCTCACAAAAAGGAACAGAATTAATGAACTGACACTGCATTCTCCTCTCACTCTTGTTCCCTCTCATAGCCATACCAGGTCTGGGCAAGAGCGGCTGTGACTTTAATACGAGCCGTCCAAACAGTCCGCCCACCAGTAATCACACCATACAGAGCCTGAAGAGCGGCAATAACAACAGGTAAGCTTCTGAACTGTCAAGATGCTTCCTTGAAGACTAACGAATCTTTGCTTGCTGCAGCTTGCGTCCCCCGAGCGTGAAGAGTAACCACCAGAGTGGTATACCCTCGCCGAGCAGTCTCAATGCGGTGACCCCCAGTGCACCACAGAAGCACTCGATGCTGGACAAGCTGAAGTTGTTTAACAAGGAGAAGCAACAAAATGTGGTAAATGCAACTGCAGTTGCCAATAAAACTCAGATCCAATCGAAGCGAACGTCCTCCTCCTCGGGCTTCAGTTCCGCCCGCTCGGAGAGATCCGATTCCAGCCTGAGCCTCAACGATGGCCACAACTCGCAGCTAAAGCCACCGAGCATCAGCGTTAGCGCCCAGAAGAGTCAACACAAGCACAATACGAAGCAGTCCAAGTTGCTGGCAGCGCAGCAGAAGAAGGATTTATCAAAAGCTGGAAAGCTGGACAAGAAGGAGAAGAGTCCGGCCCGATCATTACACAAGGAGGAGCAACAACAGCAGCAGTCGGGGAACGAATCCCGCAGCTCGACAATGGGCCGAGCTGGTAAGAACTCATTGGCACGAGGTAATCCCGAGAAGAACACTCCCAAGACGTCTTCCAAATCATCGCTTCACTCCAAATCCGACTCCAAGTGCTCCCTGAAGAGTCAGAGCCAACAGCTGCTGCATAGTCCCAGCGGCACTGGCTTGCCCAAGCCCATAGCAGCTATCAAGGGAACCAGCAAGTTGCCCCAGCTGGGCATGGCCAATGGCTCTGGTGAGCTCTTCAAGCGCGAATCAAGCGACATATCCGCAAATCAAGCCAACATATCCCAGGAGCAACAACATCAGCATCAGCAACAGCAACAACAGCAGCAGCAGCAGCAGCAATTAGCTGTCAACCAAGCGACACATATCCTGAAGGCATTGCCTTCAACTACACCGCCACCACCACCACCGTACTACGTCAATGCACCGCCTCCTCCGCCGCAGACATCGCACATATCAGGAGCTCACCACGGCGCTGGCTTATCTGGCCAAGGCTCTGGCTACCTAAGCGAGCCCAGCACACCGCAACATGGCGGCATCTATGGCAGCAGTCGGTTGCCCCCACCGAAATCCGCGATGAGTGGACCACGCAAACTGGAATACAATGCGGGTCCACACATCTTATCCTCGCCGCCGGGACGTTCGTCATTGCAGCGACCAACGCACAATTCGGCACCCAACACGCCTACGGCCTCGCCCAGCAAATTCCATACGATACCCTCGAAGATCGTTGGGACCATCTACGAGTCCAAGGAGGAACAGCTGCACTCATCAGCAGCGCACTCGGCGGCAGCTGGTGCGTCTACCTCTGCCTCTGCCTCTGCACCGGCCTCCTCGGTGCTGCCCATGCGACCGTTGCTGCGTGGTTACAACTCGCACGTGACCCTGCCCACGCGAGGATCCCGAGGCGGACAGCCTCATCTTCACCATCATCCCCATCAATCCTACTTGGACTTCTGCGAGTCGGATCTAGGACAAGGCTATTGCAGCGATGGCGACGCATTGCGTGTGGGCAGCTCCACGGGATCCAATCGCTACCACGACATCGACAACGGATATCTGTCCGAGGGCAGCAGCGGCTTGAGCGGCTCAGGGTCAGCAGGCGGTAGTGTCGCCCATGGCAAGCACTTTCTCAGCATGATGCGAGCTCGCACTCAGTTGCCCACAACCATTGAGGAACGGTAAGTAAACACATTTCTAGCTCAATACTCAATACTCAATACTCAATACTCAATGCTCAACACTCAACACTCAACATTGTTGTGCAGTGTAAACAGAGGACATTTGATTTGATTTAAGTCTTGAATTTCTTTTGATAAATATTTTGAATACACATTCGTACGCTCCAATGACCGCTTTTGTTTCCAGTTATGCCATGACTCATTCATGTGCAACTCCTCAGCTGACACCAATGAGTCAACAGAGCAATTGGCATTGTATCGTTTCGATGTTCTTCCGAGAAATTTGTCGCCCGCCGTGAGGTGTCTTCGAATGTGGCATGTGGTGGACTATAAAACGGCACTCTTAAATGCTGGCCTTAACTTTGCCACGCACGATTTGGCCCTGTCAGTGGTATTTTGGGGGGGGAGATGCACTCATCATTTGAAGCAGTTAATTGTGGTGGCAGACACTTGACAACCTTAACAACCAAGCAACTTCCGGCTCTGTGCCTCTTCAGAGCCAAAGCCATCGCTCAAATTGCCAATTTGCATAGAATCCACTTGATGTTGACTCCAGTCTCTGCTCTCCTGGCTCAGGATCAGGCTTCGGCTCAGGCTTGTCAAATGTCATTTGCAAATTGTCAACAGCAGCAAACAGCAGACGACTTGACAATTGACAATACTCACCTGTCACCTGGTATAAGCCCCCCCACACACCAACACACACCCACACACACACGCACACACACAGACACAATGGATATGCACGATAGATGGCAGTCTATAGATATTGAGATACATTCACGCAGTGGCATGGCAACCACTGCGAACCACTTGCCATTTGGCACTTCAGTTAACAAAGGTATCTATGGGTAGTTGTTGTTAACAAGCGAATTTTGATGAGTCAACAGGAGCGGCTACAACGACTGTCAAGCGCCTAAAATGGGGCGTATGCCAAACAGGTTTTCTTGAGCGAGAATGCAAAAGATAGAAATATCAAATTATGTTGAAAAGTATCTATTTCTTAAGTAAATTTCTAAGTAAAAACGAAACGAAGATATTTCATTAATTTTTCATGTGAGGATTGTTTCAGGAGTTAAAAATTATTCTTTTTAGAAAAATAAATATCTGATTTTAGTTGTATAAAAATTCATCTGAGCTTTCAGCATTACTTTATTAAAATAAGTTCTTCCCCCCATAAAAAATATAATTTCTACATTTTAGTCTTAGGTATTCCTTTTGTTTTGTACTTTCTAAAGGGAGAAAATTCTATTAGCTGCCACTTTGGAGTGTGCTGTATCATAATTTTGTTATTTTATTAAACACTTGTCCACACGGGCCTCTCCCCCGCCTCTCCACCCACGGCATTTCTCCAGGCATTTCATTAAAAAGCGCTTATGGACTTATCAAGCAGCTTGGGGGAAAAAAGAAGGCATTCTACATTTTCATTAGCTTCGGTCCATCAACGCGTTTGATCTGTGAAATTAATGCAATGCCATGAGGCGATGAAATGGGAGCTCTCTCCTTCCCCTCTCTCTCTTTCGCTCATTCTATTTCTCTCATGAGTTCTCTATAAATAGCAACAGCTGTCGGCGGGATTAATGTGTGGGACGAATTTGGAGAGTGGGGGAGTTGGGAAGAACCTTCGACAAGTTCATGCCCCTGGCTTGTGTGGTTCTCTATCATGCAAACTGACCCTCAAATGACTTTTGATCCATCGTCACGTTTATTACAGCTGGAAAATATGTTCAATAATTGAATTTTAATGCAGCCCCAACCCTTGACTGTCGCATTAGTGTCAAGCTGAAACTAATCAGCTGCGGCGTCGACACCTGCAGGACATAAGTCTGAAGCCCAACAAGTGCACCGAGTCCTCATAAAGGGAAGAACGGAGGTACTGACAGAGTCGCCGTACGGCAAGGGTAGTCAGTTGTCTAGCCATAAAAGTAAATCAAAATGCAGCAACAAGAGGAGGCAAGCAGACAGTGCAGTCGAGTCGAGCTGTAGGGGTTGCCACACATGGCCATGTCTGCAGCATCCTTGCAGCAGTCTTTGCTCCGCTTTATTTAATAACGCATTTTTCAATGCATTTGATTTATGGCCCATCCGTGAGTTGCAACCATTTCAGGCAACTGGCCAACTGCAAACAACTGTAACCACTTTAAAGCTTTTACTTTAAGCTAGGAAAGCTCTCGTGATATTATCACGTCCCCTTTCCATACGCATTTTCTCTGTAATGTTCCACTTCCCCTTCCATTTTACCAATTTTTACTGACCACAGCGCGCCAACAAATTGAAAATAAATTTGGCACCCAATTGCCCCAAACCTGCCGAACATAATATATACAAATTGTTTTTATTAATTTCATCAAATTCAGTGAACCCGTAGACCTAAAATATATACCCTGCACCTCCCAATCAGCTCACCAACTCACCAACCTGCCTCCTGCCAACTTCCAAAAAGGGACTGCCCACTCGAGTGTTCAATGACGTGACCCTAGAGGCCAAACAATCAGCTGCCCGCTCGGTTCAGCGTGGTTATTATTTCGATATTCTTGCAGTTTTCGTCGATTTTCCCTTTTGCTAGTGAAGTACCGGCTGACGTTAAATGAAGTGGAAATCTTTGTTGTCGCTTTTTGGGAAAATTGATTCATTGATTTTGTTGCGTTTGTCACATTAAAAACATATTCTTCTCTCAACTAACCTGGCTGCCTTTCAATCACATTTCGAGGATTAAGTGGCAAAAACATTCTATAAATTGGATAAAGTACTTAACTGTGTGAAAAGGGGATAGCTTTGGTAATGCCTATTGATCAGGGAGAACATTGAGTAGGGAAGGACCGAAAGGAACTAACTCAAAACAACTTGAAGTAAATCTTTGTCTGTTTTATTTCAATATTTAATGGAAGTGCTTGGTTTATTAAGTAATTGACCTGTATTTCGAATTTAACGCAAATATCACAAGTGAAGAGAATATTTTTAAATATTTTTTAAATAATAACCAATGACTAATATTAATAAAGATCGAAATTTTATAAAATCTGATTAGGAAGTATGAGTGAGCACTTTTTTAGGTTGGCCTTGATATTTTCCTTTAACTAAAATATTTTATATGGTATTCAGGACAATCTATGGAAATCAGTAATTGTGCTGGTTGCTTTCTTCATTATTTTTGTAAATATCCCTAGGTCCAATAATTATTCTGTAATTTGACTATTCTATTTGTTTCATTTTTTCGGCTCATGCTGGGGAGCATTGAATATCTTGTTTACACCACATAATACACTACAACTCAAAATTTACCATTTATGTATTTGTTTTCCGCAGAACGATTTTCGGATTTAGATACTATCGAGAAAAGCTTTACTCCAGACTAAAAGCTCAGTATTATAGCACAGCGAATACACATTTATCCAAGACACACACCTCGTCTCAATGAAAGCTTCTACATTTTATGGCGTTATTTCCACAAGAGTTGTATCATCATATTAATTATTTGCTAGAATGTATTTGAATATTTAAAATGTTTGGAATATTTGATTTGCAGCAATACTTGTACATTTGTTATGCAGTTCTTCAGATGGAGGTCAATTTAATTTCATGAATTATTCAATCGTTTGCTTAATGCGCACTCAAAGAACAATTCAGCTCTCAAATGACATTTGTATAAATAAAGTAAATTTAACGCAATTGCAACAGTTCCACACACAAATCAGTTGCTGTTAGCCATATCTCCATGGGATATTGCTTTGATAAATAAAACATCTTCACTCTTTCTCATAATCTTTCTCTATTTCAACGCTGATTTGGTCTCCCATGTATTCACCCGATTAAAAGCCCTTCAATGAAGCATGTGGCAGACACACGTATGCCTTCAAGCCAAAACTGACCTTTCCACATACCGACTGCACCACAAACTGATATTTTCCTTACACCCACAACACCCACTCGGCCATTCAATGTGTAGACGTGAGCTTGACAATGTATTTGGCTTGTCTTTTCCTTAATCGTTTTCCAATAACTTTGCCATAGCCGCCAGATATTTTTTGTAATTATTATTAACGCACACGATAGCTTTGGATAACAATACTCTATTAAATGGTGGTTACTTCGACTTATAATTACATTTAGTTCTGAGATAAATTATTTTGGGGTATTCTTAGCATACTTTAAAATCAATTCTTCTATGGGAAATGGTATACAAATTTGTAAACATTCCTACATAATATAAATCAACTACTCGACACTTACATTCCCACTTTCTTAAAGAGTTATAAAAATATCCGTAGCATAAAATAATGGACTGCCAATGTAAATCCAAACATTATATGCTTTACACTCAAAAATTATTGAATAGTGCAATTTGATGGCTTGCTGATTGAGTGCCGCCTTCTGAAAGATTAATGAGCATTTGTGGGGAGGCCAAGCACTTCTGGGTTATATGTGGTAAAGTGGCAGGCAAGCGGCTCCAATTAGTTGAATTGAAATCTCGCTAACTTCGCTAAAAAACGGTGCAGGCAATCAACAACAACCGAAAAAAAAAACAGTTGCAAAAATAACAATAACGAAACAGCAAATAAACAACAACAATAGCAACAACGACAACTTGTTATCGGCTAGTTTCGCTTTTCATTGAATGCTCGCTGGATTTTCTTGCGTGCAGTTTTTTGGAAAATTGCAGCACAGACAAGAACAAGCCCGCCCTTGGCTCAATTGAAAACCGGGCAGCTGTCGAACATGAAACAAGTTTGGAGCATTGGCTGCATGACCAACTGACAATCTAAGAGAGACTTGGTAATTTTCGAAAATTGTCGCTCTCTCTCTCTCTCTCTCTCTCTCTCTCTCTCTCTTTAACTCATTTGGTCTGACTCAGCTGACGGCTCTCTTGAAGCCATTTGTTGCTTTTCGACAACAGCAACCACCAAGGAGCTCAACCCACCCAGTAAAGACAGAGGCAATGTTGGGCGAAATACTCATACTGCATACGAGATACTGTGGGAGGAGCTGCTTGTTTGACATTTTGATGCTTTGTATTGCCTTGTCTGAAAACGGAAGTATGTAGATTGCCAAAAGCAACACAAAGAGCAAAAAAAAAAAAAATATGGAGAACAAACTAAATAAATTAATGAATACAGATTATCTTAATATCACAGTTTTTCTGCTAAAAAAGTTACGAATTGAAATCAAGTATTTTTAAATCATAAAAATTAAATTCAAAACTAAAATATTGGATACCTATAAAATTTATGAATCATAAATATTTCAAGTATTTTTGAATATTATACGTGCCTAAATATGAGGCCTAGCTTAAGCTTACTATTTAAATCTATAACAAGTCAGGAAGCTACAGTCGGGGTACGACTGTGGGAGACTCTGAACTACAGCACGAGTTTTTGCATTTGTCATATATATATATATATATATATATACGAATTTCTAACGAAATTTGGTTATTGCTTTCTCTTGAATTCTCAACATTTTCTGACAAATATGGCAAAATTAATATTATATGTATATATAAAATAAAAGTAATTAATTTATAGTTATTAAAAAATGTATTTTGGAATTGTCAGCAGTGGGATTCGAACTCGCGCCTTTGCGGCGTTTCTTGTTGTTGTTGTTTTAACTAAAGCAATTTTGGCCGCAGAGGTGCCATGAACCTGCTGATCATTCATTCCTTAATATCTTCTATGTTTATAAACCGATCGTGCTGAAATTTTCAGAAAACGTCCGAAATAGGACATCCTCCATATGTGCCAAATATGAATTAAATCTAAAGTCGGTAGCTTCAGTAATACGTTTTTTTCGATTTGCGGGGGCGGAAGGGGGCGTGGCAAAAATCTAAAACAAACTTGATCTGCCTGCAAACAATACACGTGTTGTCACAAAATTTGGTTACTCTAGCTCTTATAGTCTCTGAGATCTAGGTGTTCATACAGACGGACAGACGGACAGACGGACAGTCGGACAGACGGACAGACGGACATGGCTATATCGTCTCGGCTGTTGATGCTGATCAAGAATATATATACTTTATAGGGTCTGCCACGCCTCCTTCTGCCTGTTACGCACATTTCGCTTTCGTCAAAACTAATAGACTGTGAACTTTTAGTTCAGAGTCTAAATAGTCAATGACTTTCAAGAACAGCGAGAAGAAACAAGGATAATTGTTTGTTATATTTTGCTTAAGTATCATTTCATCCTTTCGAGAAACTTCTCTCCATATCAGACACCTAAGTGCACATTCCTGTTTTGTCACGCTCTGGGCATCTCTTTGCATACTGTAACAGCTTAAACAATTGCGTGGAAGCTAAAAACGCCCAAAGCCTAGCAAAACAGCCTTACAACTAGCTTCACTTTTGCATTCATTCATTCCGTCAGTCATGAGTACACTATTGCTGAACGCACAGGTGGGCAGGTGTCTCAGTCGGTGTTTCTGTTGTTTCTCTGTTTCTTTATTTCTGTTTTCCTCACTTCAACTTCTCTTTCCCATCGACAGACGGCCTTTTACTTTCAGCAATAAACTTTGCCATGTGCTTTATATGAACTCACTCTGTCTGCCTGTTTCTCTCTGCACTTTGCGCTCTTTCGAACTTGCAAATAAAGAGATAGTCAGCAAGAGTGTGCTCTCTTAAATATTTTCGAAATAAAATTTTCCATAGTTGGTTTTGAGACAACAGAACGGAGCAACCCCAGAAACGCATTTTGACGCTCGGGCGTTGCGGTTGCCACACAAAAATGTTGACGCTAGCTGAAATGTCGTAAAATATATATAAATATTTAAAAATTAAATAAAATAAATTAACAAAATGAGTTAAAAAAAATTACTCAAAGTAATAAAAAATTAAAAAAAGAAAAAAAAACTACAATGAATAAGATAAAATAATTATTTCCTTTTTGTTATTCAAGTGAAGTGGATTTAATTAAGTATCTGCTGTAAATTAAAGTGATATTTAATATATTCTGTTGCATACTTTTCGGCACTCTCCTCCGTGCTGTAAGTGTCAAGTGCGGTGTAATATAGATCTTCAACATGTTTTAACATACTAAAGGTATAAACTCAAACTGCATCAAGTGTTTTGGATTCCTTGCGGCGTTTAGTATAAGTTATTATTGATTTAATAGAGTTCTAAGGCTAAAAATATACATCAATCAAATGATGTAGCTTGCTGAATGCAGCTGGTTGAACAATAATTAAAAACTTGTGTCTAACTTCATACTGTCAGATTATCTACATCAATTGAAGTAGTGTCAATGACTGCTGCAGGCCATTAAACTTCCAGAGGCCGGCTTTTGTTTACTCTGCAACTGTTTGTCCTGCCTGGGAGAGTTCTATTTGCGTAAGCTCAGTGGCTGAGTGATGAGGGATGAGTGTTAACACCTAGAATGAAACTGAGAATAGTATAGGTTTGGGTATCAAAGTTATACGACACATGCAAAATGTAAGTCGGTAAGTCGAATAAACATCGAATATTCAGTCGACTGTCGTTTGTCTCTCAATTTCGGCAATTACTTCAAATGTCAGACATTTCATTCAACTCTCTGCCCTCACTGGCCATTAATCTTCCGACCAGGTACCACACATTTCAAGTCCTGTGGCCAAAAATTCAACAAAAACAGGAAAGAATAGAGGCGAAGAAAAGGGCAACATTTGCCATAAAACAGCAACAGGCAGTGGCATTGTAGCAACATTGTGTGCATATTTTAGAGCAGTTTATAGACTGTGTGAGCTGAGTCATAGAAATGCTGAACTATCCAACAATCCTCCCCCACCGAGTCCCCCTCAATTTTTTGAGGGTTTTAGCTAAATTGTTTCTGCGCTCAGCTTTAGTTGAATTCGCAATGAGCTAAGCGGCTTTAAGCGCACACGCCTAACAGACAAAGAGTGCAGAGTAGAAGAGGAGAAGGAGAAGGAAGAGAGGTAGCATGGTTTTAGCAGGTTGCAGCCGGTGGCAAAGCGGGTTAAACCTTTGTGGCGCCATAGGCAACATGTGGTGCAGCTAATCTCTAGGGAGTCAAATCATGTCAGATTGAATCTAAGCCTTGTAATTACCGCTTAGATCATCATCAGCCTTCGCGTAAGCTGGAAATTCTAAATATTTTTGAAAGTTTATTAATATTATATTAATATTATACGAAAATGAGGCACATATATTAATTATAGATGGTTCAACTAACTTTTTAGCTTGTTATGTGATTGTAATGTGTTCAGATTATAACTTACTTTATTAAGTACAGTTCTATAATTAAATGAGATTGCTACATGAGCTTAGTTAAGCTTTAGCCTGAGTGCTTCTGTTAATTACAAATTACCTTAAATTTATCTATCAACGACAACTTTAAAGATAAATTCGTTTTCTCTGAATTACAACGTCCTCAGCTCCCGCAACTACCTGACTATCAATGTCAGCTCTCAGCATGACAAACATTAGCAGCGCCTACTTTTCGTAGCTCGTCTTAGTTGTGGAGAATTTAGCAGTGAGGCAACTGTTTACGCTGCTCATTAATAAACTCATTTGTTAAGTTGTTTTGCTTGTACGAATGAGAACAGTTCAGAAGGTGGTACATCAAGCGATATGCCACAATTTTGTGAGCTAATCACATTTAACTATCGATTTTCCCATTTCTTAATCGAGTGGGTTGTGTCTAAGAGAGCCGCACCTCTCTCGCTGCCGAGGAACTTATGCATAATGAAATTTATAAACATGTGAGTCACCCAGAAATATTCTTCAGACAGCTATCAGTCTATATATACGTGTACCTTTTCATGCAATTCCCGTATGGCCTTAAATCATGCAAAGTGTGTATGTTGTGGTCTTACTGCCAGTTTCAAACTGCGGCAAACTTTAACGTTTTTAGGCCAACTCGGTTAACCCATTTTCTGTGTAACTATTGTTGTTGTTATCTTGCGTCGTCCTGTATTGTCCTGTCCTGCTGCGGTAGTGTGAATTCTTTTGCCATTCGATGGAAAAGTTTACATGTGCGGCATTTTTATTAGCTTCAGACTGTCTTACATAAATTTTACATTAAATTAAGTGTCATTTACCTTTGCCAGCTCTATTTGAGGGTTGCAAACTGCGGACTGACCCCAAACTGTTCTATGGTCACCTTCTTTATGGCCCCTCTTATGTTTATATCACTTAAAATAACTGGAAATACGATGTTCAGAAGGAAATATCTTTGCAATATCAGAATGTCTTGTAAGCTGGAGCAAGACCTAGTTGGGTATACCTATGGAACTATGCTTAGGTATATGAAAGCAGGGCTAGAATATTTTGAAGGAAACATTTTTCTTAACAGTAGAGCCGGAGGCTTGTATTAAAAAATCCGGAGTTCGACGTGACAGCAAAATGGGTGGCAGGATTTCGATACCAGTTTTTTCCCATAAGCAATATTTTTGTGATCACCGATCACCCGAAAATAATAGCAAAATTACCTTAGAGCTTAGGACGACATACCCGGAATACTTCAACTTCAAGTGTTCGTATTAAGCATAGGAATTCCGACAAAATTGGAGTTAAAACTTCCTTTTCAACTTGTAATTTGTAGCTGCCTTAATGAAATGTACAGAAAGATACGCAAGTCGTGAAGGGGCTAAAGTGGTTGCTTAGGGTTTCCTAGGGTTTCTTTCAAGGGGAGGAGTTTTGTGCTAAAGTTTTGTTTAGCATATTAGCAAAGTTTTGTTTTTAATTTAATTTGCATTTGTGTTTTACTCAACGTCGCGCCAATCCACGCCACATTCCACCTCAAAGTGTAATGTCTAAATGTCTGCCCTGAAATTTTCAGTCGGCAAACTTGCAGAAAAGTTACACAAGGCGATAGAGAATTTCCTTCGAGCTGCTAAGTTGACTTTGAGCTTTAAGGCAAGCTGAAGCTAAATCTGTAGTTGAAGTTACAGTTAGGTTGGAGTAGAAGCAGCATAAGCAGTTTCTGTCTAATGCGCTGAGACCATTTCATGGCCCTCTGCTTTATGGCCACTTTGTGATGCGGACTCCTTCATGCCTCCCGAAAATAAGAAATAAGGAAAAAAGAAATTTTGCTTTCATTGTTATGCCCCAAACCATAATTTATGGCGACTGTCAATGGAACGGAAGTCGTAAAAGGCAAACAATTGCGACAAGGAAGCGACAGCAACAACAAGAACTGGATCCCAGGCAGTTGTATAATTGATGTGCGCCTACAAGTGTCCTACTCTTTTTTCGACTGCTGATTCCCGGAACGGTGGGGGGAGGGGGAGGGTAGAGTGGAGGATGTGTCTACCCTTCGACATCCTTGACACAGTCAGCAAGCAAATGAATGATGTTTCTTGTTGTTATTTTCGTCGTTGTGATTGTTGAGTGTTGCATGCTTTCAGGCGCTGTTGCAAGGCCAAAGCCATACACCATACAAACACACAGAATCCACAGCTGAAGGTTGCGTGCGTGCTTGGGCTATCGCTACACTTTGTAAACACTCCCCTTTTCTAACACCTCCCTCCCACAACCCTTTTGCGATTCGCCTCTTTAGCAGCGCCTAACGCTTCACATGTTCGACACTTTTATTAATGTGCTTGTAACGCCCGTAGAGCTGTCGGAATTCCATTCATAACATTTTATCAGCTCTACAAAACATGCACAGAAAAGACTCTAGAAGAGAGTGGAAGAGAGGTTTTATTTGTGTGTGGTTGTTTCCTGTGCTTTTTTGCCATGGTTGATAATTTAACCTACTTTAATATCTGCTGACATTTTTAATAAGTGAAATGGCGACCATTAAGCAATAATGTTTATCCCTTTGTCCACACCTGATGGCGTGTGTCTATTGTTGTGTTGATTTGTATGGCTTTGTAATATTAAACTAATTTCAGCTTGTTCCTGCAGATAAAGTACGAGTCATTTGTAAGCGGTGATTTAATTAAATACTTCGTTAGTCTTTTATGCAACACGTCTTGTTTATTTGTTTGCTATCGACTAACTCGATCCCTCTCTTTATTCTTTATCCTATGTAGGCAAAGCGAGATAGCCATAAGATGTCTATAATCAGGGATGGGAGAATCTACAATGTAGGGATGGGACATAGGACTGCCTCACTTTTGACATGTATTTTTAGAACTTCTAAGTAAATAACTGATAATGACTGAACGCAATAGGAATATATCTATAAGTGCAGCAATTAATAGGGCTTCATCTCAACTCTTCCTTTGTATATGGAACAAAAGTATACGTCGATAGTTAGAACGCAGGCCCAAGTAACCCTACCAATTAAATTACTATAAAAATCAATTCAAAACTAACTCTCCTACCTTTCTTTTAAGATATTGATATGTGACTTTGCTATATTTACGAGTAATCACTGTAAATATACTAAGCACATCTTAACCCAATCTAGTAATTACCCAGCTAATGTATCTAACTACTAATGTATCTAACAAGGCACTTTCTATATCATCATCATCAGCATTTTGTTGGCTCACCCTCTTGATGGTTCCATGAATTAGGGTCAGCAAATTTCAAAGGACTCTCAACTATATGCCTAAATGTCTAGCTAAATGCTGAACCCAGACCCCATCCCTCTCCCTTAAATTCCATTCCCCAAAAGACTAGCGAGCTGTCAATTAAAAGCGGCAATTAGACGCATATGCTGACCATGTCTGACTAAATGACCTGAACAGTGGATGCTAAAAGTACTCGCCAACAAGTGGCGCGCGTCGTTGCATAAATTAGCGAGTAAATTAAAAATTACACAACAACAACCATTTAAATGGCTCCGCCAAAACACTAAAGCCCAGTTCGGGTCTGTTGTTTCGGCCTCCCAATTCAAATAACATTTTATGCACGAAATTAGTTTGCATTGGACCTGCGATCTGGCCAAAGGCGGCCAGCAATGAATTGACCAAAACAAAGGAAGGGAAAAAGCCGGAAAAACGGCAAACCATTTCAAAGCGGACATGCATAGAATTTGTTTTCCACGCCCTACTAAATACACAATTTCAAAATGCATCTGTGACTCCCCAAGTGGTTGTGTGTGTGGCCAGAATAATATCAAATAACGATGGTTTGGAAAGGAGCTATAGGAGCTGAAATATATATGAATAATTTGGACATTGGCGCAGAGAACAAAGAGGGGTCCAGAAATAACCACGCTAGGGCTTCAGAAGATTGGGAAAGGTGTCACATTAAGAAATAAAAAGCAATCTTCGCTTATAAAATGTATAAAATACATTTTATTCCTATTAGAAATAGAAGGCATGCTTATATTTTATATAAAAGCATTTCCCAAATGAATTTAACAAATAGAAGCAGGCGTTTCCGACCAAATATAGAATATATATATATATGTGCGAATACGTCGTACAGTGAAACCATCTTCATAAATTTAAGCAAAGTAGAAATCGTTTTCAGCTTTCAGCGTTCTATAATATTACGCCATATTTCCTTTTTGAAAATGACTCAATTCAACTCCATTTGATTTTCTTTACTTCTACTTGAATTATTTTCGTTAGAAAAACCTATTAATAGGCAATCCCCTTTCCAGACTACGCTTCTGTTTCTGACGTCTGCGTGTTTCCATTTCTTTTTTCGACATCTTTTTACAAATTTATGTGCACATTTTTTGCACACGTTGCATGCCCACTCCCATCTCTCTACCCTCACAGAATTCTCTGTTCCGGTCACTAGCCAGTTTTTCGGTGCATTTCAAATGAATTGTAATTGAAGAGTTAAAGCCACCGAGGCAAGTCCAATACAATACCGTACCAACAAAATACAGTTCTTTCTGATGCATCATGAAATGTGCTTTTACTGGCGTTTGCATGTCATCGATTTTAGCATGCGGTAGGTTTTACGTGGATCATTTGCAACTGTCGACTGAGGTGGCAATCGTTATTGATTTAACCGACGTGCGTCCGTTCTCTTTCCCCCTATCGCCCACGTTCCTTTTATGCATATTGAGTATGCGGCAATTTATGAGTTTATGTGTCACTTCTGACGCTCACTTTCACTCTGACACGCACACACACATATACACCCACACACACACACACACACACACACTTATATATACCCTCTCACAGACACAGTGGCGAAGGGCTAACCATCCCTCGCCTTAAAGTGGACGTCTCAGTTACCGTTGTTGTTATTCTTGCTGTTGCCCCTTGAAGCGTCTCTTACAGTCTGAGCATATCTAAACGGTAATTGCTTGCTAGGGCGTAGTTGAGTTTTATGACCCAGACAGCTGTTTTTCCCTGTCTTTTGCCAAGCCTGCTGCGAGTTTAAATCATAGCATACTTTTCAGCGTGTTGAACGGAACTAGCCGTGGCTCTTTATGTAGCCAACGGCAGAGACCACAATTAGCTAATTCATTTTCCGATGTGCAATTTAATCAAAGGCACATAGATTTAATCTTAATGCTGTCGGTTTAAACGCTATTATTAAATTTTATTGAAGAGATAAACAAACGCGACGATTTGGTGATTTTATCGTTGATTCGCTTTGCATTTCGCGTGTTTTGCCAAATTAATATTTTATTAGACAATTAAAAAATGAAAACTATTTTATCAGCGAATAAAATAAATTAATGTTACAATGTTAAAATGACCCGATCACCTAGGCCCAGTGCAGGGAAATATATAATAATTAATTATATTAAAGTGATGAAAAGGAAGCTTTATTCCGTCAACATATCAATTAGCAATCGGTTTTGTTTTTCTTTTCGAATTTCAACTAATCGATAGCTATGGCATGTGACTGACAAATTTCGGTGCTGACTGCGCCCAGTTAGTCGCCCTTTTTCCTTTATGAAATTTGTTGATAATTTAATGACCATTTCAGAAAATTATACAATTCAATGAACGATATTCATATAAATAGCTTTATTTATTATAGCAGCGAGACGACTCGCCCAATTAGCGATGATATATAGCCAACTTTGGCGTAAGCGGCTTATACATCAAATTTGATTGTTGACTTTTGGAGCCAACCAAGCCTTTTGGCCAACTTGAGCTGTATTCAGCTACCTTCTCTCAGACACTGCTTTAGCTCTATTCCATTCTGTGCGCATCTTTTGTCATTTTAATTGAAAATGTTATACCCCATCCCTCTACGCTCTTCTTTGGTGGGGAGGCTGGGGCAAACTGTCAAAGGACTTTGTCGCCTTGGTGCTGCGAAGTGCAATTGTAATCGCACTTCGCTCTCTTATTTGCCCATCGGCTAAGATCTATCGGTACGGGGTTCTATTGTTAGGGGCCTGTTAGTTTTATTTACTTTGTCAAGTCCTACAACTATCTCTATTCTCTATTGTCAATGGCACCCTGATTGTCAATTGTTCAAGTTGAGACCAAAGTCTAACGCTAGTCTTTGATTTGCTCACGGCAGTTTGAATGTTGGCAGCAATATAATAAATCAAAAATTAACTGATATTTAACAGTGATAAGAATACGTTAACAACAGAAACTAGAACACAATTAAATTACTTACATAAATTATCCAAATAAAAATTAAGTGCCTTCCCACGTGTTCTATGAGTAAATTTCGAATAACACAGCAACTTCATTTGTTGTTACTGAATTATTTACTAGAGTTGTTATTATTGTTGTTTGTATTCACAACGTACCGTTATACGCATTCATCTAACCAAGTCAGCAGACTGTTTACATTTTAAGCTTCTTAATTTCATAAAAGTTGATGAGTTTTTAATTAAAAGGAAAAATATATTTTCATAATTTGAGAACTTATTACACTAATCAAATTATTATATTTTATTTTTATATATATTAATTATATACATTCTATATAAAAACTTTTTATTAAATGAAATGTATTGCTTATATTTATTTACTTATATGAAATTTTGTCATGATCATATTATTTTTGATCTACTTCAAGTTCGTGATAGAAACTACAGATTGTATTAATATACTTAATATTTATTTATTCCTTTGTTTAATAATAATATTGCAAGAAAATCTGTTATAACAACCTTATTTTGTTTAAGATGAATTGAGTGTTTTATAGTAATTGTACATCTATACACTATGACTTATAATAATTGATGTCGATTATTTAAATTATGATATTTATATGCTTTGGCTATTTTTTCTCCTTCTTGCAGCATTCGCAGCAGTCGCGGATCACTTGATAGCATTGGAACCGCTGCGAACGGCAGCTCGGCGGCCAGTCAAGCCAGCTCCAGTGGCAGCGGCAGCGGGAGCGGCGGCTCCACCACCAACAACATTAACAACAATTATAATAACAACAACAACAGCAACATCAAAATGGATGGAAGTTCACATCACAGGCCAGGTTCACGAAATGGTCGCGATAATTGGACCAAAATGCCGGAACCCCTTAATGGACACAAGGTGGATAAATCGGAGAAATCATCACCATCGCGTCGCATGGCCGGTGGCGGTGGCGGTGGCTCTGGCAGTGGCAATGGCAGTGGAAACTCCTCGAAACAAGGCTCTCCATCGGCCTCGTCACGCACCAAGGGTGTTCCTCCAAGTTTCGGTTATGTGAAACGTGCCAATGGCAGCATTGCGTCCACGGCAGAACAACAAAATATCGCAATGCTCATGGCTGCTGGTGGCGCAGGTGCAGTTAATGGGTTGCCCTGTGGGCGCACCGCTCACGTATCGGCTGTGCCACGCACCGCCAGCGGTCGTAAAGTGACCGGCGGTACTCAAACGTTGCCCAATGATATGAACAGTAAGTTGGCTATAAATATTTATTAATATGTTAAAGCAATAAAATTTAAAAAAATAAATGCAGTGTTTCCTGGAATTCTTGTATTAGTAAATTTACAAGACAACTAAGTTTACAGTAGACTCGACTATAAGAGCTCTGAGCTCCGGCTATGTGCCTGCACATAGATGCTTACATACACAAGCTTCTTTAATTGTCTCCGTGTTTATTATCCTATCCTGATGAGATTTTCAGAGCACATTGTGAACAAAGAAGAGTGACCTTAAAAATTAAAAATAAAACTAATTTAAATGTGGACTGTTGAACTGATAGATGGACATTCAGACGGACACTCGGTGCTGCTGATGTTGCTGATCAAGAGTACATATACTTGCAACAGACATCTGCACAAAGTTATATTATTTTGCAATACTCTGTTTTTCCAAGGAGAGAAAGAATAGTTAAATTATTGTTAAGCAGAAGAATCCAGCAACTGATATTAATCCCACTCATTCGGGGGATTCTAGTATTTAAAAATAATAGAAAAAACTATCTTGAATTACAAGATTACAAAAATATTTGTTTTGTTTTAGTTTTCTATTATTATTTATAAACCTTATGGTATGTCATTTATCGTAAATTTGCATATCTTTTACTATCCTTATCTGCATTTTACTTTCCCCGTAGAGCTACCACCGAACACACAGCACCGCAGCTTCTCGCTAACAGGACCTACAGCAACGCAGCTCAGTCAATCCATACGGGAGCGATTGGCCACGGGATCACACAGTCTGCCAAAGCCAGGCAGCGATTTGCATATGTTCCAGCACAGGTAATGAAGCGGTAATAAAGGGATATGTTAACCAGTTGTGAAACTTTTTGTGGTCTTATACCCTAGAATCTCGACACGAACGGGAGGCACGCGGCACGACGGATCTTTGTCGGATACTCAGACGTATGCGGAGGTCAAACCGGAGTATAGCTCTTATGCGATGTGGTTGAAGCACAGCAATACGGCTGGCAGTCGGCTCTCAGATGGAGATGCCATCGACCAGATGCAGATTGGTTCACCTGCAATGACTCGACATGGTCAGAAGATGCTCCACAATCGCTCAGCTGGTGGACCAAGCGCGAGTCAAATGCCAGTTCAGGGCAATGAATCACCCTATGTGCAAAGTCCGCGCATGAATCGCAGCAATAGCATCAGGTAAATGTTGTATGAATACCGTGAATATAAAACGCATGTACAAGCCCTTATCGTTCTCTCTATCTCTCTCTATCTCTTATTCCCAACTTCAAATCTCTCTCTTCTTTACACTTTGCGTTTATCCTTAAAAGCTACTTGAAAGAACGGACCTATCCAAGGTGACTTTGTCGCACAGATTGCTATGTTTTGTCGCACACTTTTTAGTTACGCCTTACATTGCTTCACACGGCCACGCCCATTATATATACAACGCCTCAGAAGCCACTTTTGCGCTTTTCGCTCACTAAAAGTGCTTGCCTCTTGCAATTTACATTAACGTGTTGCATAGTTAGCAGCGTCGCCAAAATGCAGATCCTTCATGTGGAAAACAGTCTGGATGTGTGTGTCTGTATGTGTGTGTCTGTATGTGTGTGTTCGTGTGTGTGTGATTGTGTGCCGGTATAAGTGTGTCTGCCTTTATACGCTTGCTCATTAAGCGATCCAAATGTACATTAGAGCATATAGTTTCTTTAGATGTCTGAAAGCTGTCAAATATTGTTTTTTTTTTTTGACCGTAAAATCCGCGGATATTCGAATAAATCGATAATATACATATAAGAAATATTCATATGCATGATTGCATTCCAAAGACTCTTCTACAAATATAATTTCGGAAACTCTGTTTATATTTTTAAACAAACCAACCAAACAAGTACAATATTAAATCTTAATTCATTCTTCCCACTATTATTAGATTTGGTTTTGTTATTAATCACATTTGCATCGTATAGATTCAACACTTAAACTAAAAAAAATACACAACTAAGAAAATTTTGAAGGGTACAAAATAAACGTGCTCTGCATAGCTGTACACTTTCCATTGTCATTCAGTTTTCACAGATACATACATATATACTTGTTTACACTAAGTATATATGTACATGTGTAATGAGCTTGTTTTTCACTTGCGCGCCTGAAAGTATACAAACAATTTGAAATAGTTTAGTTTTTATGGTCGGGGAGATCGCCATATGTTTGTTAGCTTAAGCAATGTTTCGTTCGTACTTTAAAGTTTAAGTAAAACTCGCCACATTTGGAAAACTCTTGTGTTTCCCGCGACACGCCCAAATAGTTAAAGGGGAACTTATCCAGTGGGCTTGCGCCAAAACAGACAATGCAAAAGTTTTATAAAACAGCAAAAAGTACAAAAAAATGCGAGGAATGAACTCGAAATGAGGGCCGAAAAACAGAAGAGAAAATCGCATAAGTGTAAATAACAGCTCTGGGGTCTGAAATGGAGGGCGAATAGAGGCCCTGAGTGAGGAGGTGGCCAGATTATTATTTGACATGTCAATAGGTTTGTGAACCTTTGACTCGACGATGGGGCCCAGCTGAAATGAAAGTTGACTGCCATTGCCAGTAGTTGTTGTTTTATTTGCACACTGCATTCTGGCCACGTCAGCAGTTGGCTGCCATGTAGACTCTCAAGTGCTTCATTAAAAAACATGTTCAGCAAAAAGTGATAAAAATGAATCGAAGGCGAACACAAAGTTGCCCGTGCGATAGTGTAATACCCTATGCCAGTGGTGCTTAATAAAGTATATTAACTCAAACAGATGTGTAAAAATAAAGTATTTTTTGGTAGTTGATTTAATCAATCCACACTAATAATAATTTATCACATTACATAAGCAGTCGGTAATACAAATTATTGATAATATATTCATCAATTTGGGTTCGCTGTGTTGTAAAGGGTTTAATTAGCAGGGCTTAAGTAATACTGAAAACAGGATTGGAGAGAGTTCGAAATTGCAATAAAATGTAGTATCAGGTTTCACTTTTGAGGCAAATATTTCAACTTCTAAGATTGCTTAAAACTTAATCAGATCTGATCTCAATGTAATGTACGCTTCAAGTTATGATAATTGAAAAACTGTAGTTTGGTAAGACTTGAGCCTTAGTTTAGTTTAGCTTTTATTCAATTCGCTTTGCGGGTATCGTGCTTGAACCGCTCCTGCTTTGTGGCCAAACTAATGTGCACTTGGCTGCTTTGGGTCTCACTCTTGCTTTCAGTGCATCAATTATGCAAAAGGAAGTGGCATGTGGCATGTGGCAAGTGGCACAGGCATGGGGTAGCAACAGATCCAACACCAGAGTAACTAGTTTCGGTGGCTTGTTATCAAATTTTGCACCAGAACAGACCAATCCGAACACAAACGCACAACACTTGCAGAACACACACATAGAACGGTTGTTGTGCCAAATGCCCTAGAGCGTAAATTAAACGCCCTGAAGCATACCAAAAACCTTAACTATAACACATGCATAGACAGGCAGACCGCAAATGCAAACATGGAAAACTTGTGCAGACGAGGGCAGATAGAAAAGACTTCGGGCACACATGACGTATACGTAATATTAGATTCGCATGCAAAATTCCATTAATGTCAGTTATCAGTAGTGTGAGCAGCAGCTAGGACAGAGCAGCAGAGTACAGATTTGTCTCTCTATCTCAATCTCTCCCTCATATTTGCTGTGCGGTCATTTTCTAAGCTTTTGAAAGCATCGTATTTTATGACAATTTGTCGAGGGAATTTGCATGAGAATACACAACTCCCCGCACCATAACGTTATCAGCTAACACACACTCAACCGCAGACATAATAATGGAGAGACAGAGAGACGCAAGTGTGCGTCAAACTGGTCGCGTTGCCACTGACAAAATTATACGGAAATTTGAAGCGAGATTGGCCTGAAAAACAGCACAGCCACATCGGAAATTAGCAAGTGTCTGGCAAATAGCTCGCAACGCAGCACGTGACAACACCGTAGACCACACGACAACATAAGCAACATAAGCAACATAAACAACATAAACAACATAAACAACATAAACAACATAAACAACATAAACAACATAAACAACATAAACAACATAAACAACTTAAACAACATGAACAACATCAACAATAACAACAGTAAAAACTTTAGCAATTGATCCATGTGGTAAGCTGAAGTCTTGAGCTGCACAGAGGACAGAGTGATCATTGAGGCACTCGATTCGAACAACGATTGGGGCCAATCGAAGTGACTTTGCAGCATTGCAATTAATAGCCAATAAATTAATATGTTGCTGATGTTGAAAGTGAATTTCCATAAAGACAATTAATTTCATGCGTAATAAGCACTTATAAATCAGCATTTAATTATTTGTAGAAGCTTTTATTTCATTTAAAATCTCTTTAATAATTGGTCAACAGCGATTAAAGAATAAATCCACATTCATGAAAATATATTATGCTGTAAAGAATAAAGGGCTAAATACTTCATTTTGGTGCTCATCAAAGAATTCTTACCATTTTGTTAATTAGAATACATCGTTGAGAAATATGGGAAACGCATGCTGTCCCTTTGCCTCTGTTAATACTATTTAGTTCTATAATCTTCATTAAGAATCAATCGTAATTATGTATACACCTCCAAAAACAATTTTATCTTTTCAACTGCTTCATTCAAATCTATATCAATATCTATATCTATATCTGCACTTTCGTCACACTTTATAACCTCTGCGATTCTTTTCAATCACTCACAGATCCACAAAATCGGAGAAAATGTATCCCTCGATGCTGAGTCGTGGCGGCGATGTGGAAATCGAGCCATATTATTGCCTGCCCGTTGGCACCAATGGGGTGCTCAGCGCCCAAATGGCGGCAGCTGTGGCCCAGGCCCAGGCTCAGGCTGCTCAGGCTGCACAGGCTGCCCAGGCTCATGGTAATGTGACTGGCAATGTGGCTGCCGTGGCCTGGAGTCAGCCCACGTCGCCAACGCCCCACAGTCGTGGACCTTTTGTGGCAGCCGCGTCCGCGTTGTCACCCACACATGGCACAGCCGCAGCAGCGCTGGCAGCGGCACATGGTGGCGGTGGCAGCAACATTACCGCCTCTCATCGTCTAACATATCCCAAGAAGAATGATGAAGGTGAGGGCAACAAATGTATTCCATTTTCCCCGGTAATCTCAAATATTTTCCATCTCTTAGTTCATGGCAGCGCCGCTTCGCTTTTATCGGGCGGCAGCTCCTTATACGGTTCGGCCGAGGAGCGACAAGCACATGAGATACGCAGACTGAAGAGGGAACTGCAGGATGCACGTGAACAGGTGCTCAGCTTGAGCAGCCAACTGTCAACGAATGTAAGTACTCAAATTCACAATTCACAATTTACTGTCAAATTTTGATCACTGAATTTGGACGAAAGCTCTATTGTAATCTACTGATAAGACGGTTGACTGAGGAGGTGGGGTTGATATAGTATGCATACACAAGCAGAAGGTTTGAAGAAATATATTATAGTCACTGAAAATATGAGTTTATGATTATCAGATGAAACTGGTAGACGGCATCATAAAATATTCCCATGTCCCTGTTCACTGATGTAACATTTTAGCGAGTGTCAAACTTTGTAATAAATTTTCATTTAAGGCAAGTAAATTGATCAATTTAAATTCAAACTGTTCAAATATTCAAAAGTTTAAGCCTAATTCATTGTTAATTCAGAATATGCACAATTCGGTCTGCAGACCGAGCCAAATGTTCCCCCGAAAATGACGTTTCAAGAGAATTTTGTTAAAGTGAGGCTCACTTATTGTCATAAGACTTGCTTCCTTTATGTGGACTCTTTACTAATATCAAAACAAGTTAATTAACAATTAATTAATATCCCCATTAATATTATACATAATTCAACTTTCTTATTCTGTACACAAATTAAAGATTCTTCAAATTGTGCATTTGCGTAACTTCAAAGAACATATCTTGACAACTGGTATAACACATTTCAATAGTAGGAAATGGGTAGGAAACTTTGGCCAACTGCCAGGGGAATCATTTAGTTGGTGCCTCAAAAAGACTGCAACACTCTGGGGCAGCTGTCGCAGCATTCTGCGAAAGTCCATTGCCTACTTTGGGGAGATGCTCAAGAATGCAATTGCCACCGTTAAAATATAAGAGAATACCTGGTAACAATGTTGCGGCTGCTGTTAAGCTTTAAATTGCTGCAGCATAACTTCAGGTAGTACTACCTACCTATTCCCCGTTACTTCACACCCCGTTCTTCGATAGTCCGTGTGTTATTTACCTTATCGGATGCTGTAACTGTCGTCGCGTAGTGGAATTCATTCTGTTCGCTTATCGGGGCTGCAGTCGAGTCGCATTTTTGTCAAAGTTGTGAGCAACTTTTACGCTAAGTTGCCTTCTGTCATATTCTTTCCCATCCCTACCCCTCTTCTCCTTTTCTTTATTATTATGGCCGTCTCTTTCGTTGTGTGTAGCTCAAGTTGTCAGCAAAAGTCACGCGAAAGTCTGATAAACTTCCGTGCCAGCCGAGACAGATGTACTCCAAGCGGGAGTCTTAAGTTTTTTCCCACTTTGGGGCTTGCCGGCTGAGTGGGGTGTGGGGTGTTCCGGAGAACGAAATAGTCTGCATGTGAGCAGAAATTGATTTCATTGTTGCCTGTGCGTATCTATCAAACAACTCGTCAACAATTTTCGTCGTACGGACACACAAATAAATAAAATTAACTTTACATTGCTTTTCCAAGCGTTGGGGACAGACTTTCTTTCTTTTTATCTTTTATTTTACGTCTTGTAATGCCATAAAATATTGTATGGGCATCCCACACCCAAACTGACACAGCACCTTTTTCGAAATTTATTGATACCATACAGACATATTAGACATTTCTCCAGACATCCATAAATCTGTACCGACTGGGACCCCGTCTCAAGGTCAAGGCGTACGTGTAAATTGCTCGCTGAATGCCATTTGACGGATGCGATGAGTTCGCCGTCTTCATTTTCTTTGCTCCTCATCATCAGTTTTAAGAGAGCTTTAAGCAGCTTGAAAGTTTTTCCCAACTTTTACCAATTTCAGCAGCCAGTCAAGCGTGAAAAATGTCATTTCTGCTCGCTTGCCATTCAACCAGCCAAACGAGCAATAATAAACTTTGGTATAACTTTCCGACTCTGCTGACCCCTCTCCATCATCTCTCTCTCGCCCTATCTCACTCTCTCACTCTCTCTCTCTCCCTCTACATCTCGCTCGCTCGCTAAGCAGCTGCCATAAAAGTGCAATGAAATGCGTCTTGTCTGAAACAAAGTGAGAAACACGAGAATAATTGCAATGAAGTTATGTCTGAGAGCATTTGTTGTTATTATTATTATGGCATTGAGTGAGTTCTCGTTTTGGTTTGTCAGGAAGGGGTCATTGAGGTGTGTAGGGTGGGCGGGTTCACATTTAATACGATATGTCTTTTCAAAGAATTTATTTAAGTAGCTGCAAGTGGGTCGTCTGTTGCGGCCTCAAACTGCAGTTACTTGTGAAAAAATTGCATTGAAGTCTTAGAGAGTTTAAATAGCTATCATTAGCTGAGTAAGTGGGGCAGGTTAACCTAACAATCTCACTCAATCAAAGAAAACTTCATTGGCAATTAACGGTCATCGAGTTTGTGATGGGTTTTATAGTTTTTAATTTTGTCACAGAATATTAAGTACAGGGCTATATTAACTTCTTGCAAAAGGTATTTAACCGACAAAAGGAGTCGTGCCTGACCCAGTGAAGTCTATATATTCTTGATCAGTACTGGGCACATATGTACGAATATGTACGCAATGATCATAGTAACCACGTTGCGATACACCTCTTTACCAACCTTGCCAACTTGGGCAATTGAAGCCGCTAACTGTCTGACGGCATTAAAAACTTCAAATTGAACATTTTCCACACAACGATTCTTGAAGAGACAATGCAATGATTGCAGAGAGTGGATGTGCTTAGAGCCAGTTGAAAAGTTTTTAATTGCTCACTCGACGCTTTCCCTCTCCGTTGGTTTTCCCTGCAATGTGACCTTGCGGCCCATAACAGAGCCAAAGGCAGAGGCTCGATTGCGACTGGCGCTTAATTAATTTCAGCTATGAGTAATAACATCATAAATGCCAACCTATTGCCGCTCCTTCCCCTTCATTCCCCCCTTGGCCAATGCTCTGACTGTCTTCACTCGCTCTGTCAGCAATTTTGCGGCATTTTATTTGCTATTGGCTCTTTTATTGACAGACGTCGAGCAATTTCACTTTGCGGTCGCACAAAGCAGCAAAAATGAGGCACAATCCTCAATACTCAAAGCCAATACCTTTCCTCTTTCTCCCTTACCTCCCCCTTCCGTCCAATTATCAATCCACATCCTCCAGTCACCAGTCTCCAGTTGTCAGATATGTTAGCTTAGTTTATTTTTGCCAGTTTCCCTTGGGTATTGCATGAGTGGAAGATGCAGTTCTTAAATTGCTAAAATGTTTTCTTTGTGTTGTGGGAAAAACGACATGTGGAACTTAGTCAAATAAAGTTGCAGTAGGTTGGAAGTAAGCAAATAAGTCTTAAGTAAGTTTTTTTATAATATTTATATTTAACTCTCTGTCTATTCCTTCTTCCCCTAAAATTATATTAATTATATTAATTTCAAGCTAGATTCTTTTCTTAAATATCTTATATTTAAGTCATACTCCATTCACAATAGGTGTAAGTGATTCCCGTTATTCAAACGCACATAACTAAAGTAAATCTTAACTTACAGTTACTTTGCGTAGCTTAAACTGGATATTTCCCTTACATATCATTTCTTCCTTTCATATTTTGCTTATATTTCTAACTCCTAACAACACCCACAACTTCCAGATCTCCTCTCCCTCGCTTTCCTCTTCTCTTGCACCATTTTTCTCGTCCGCTATCAGGCTAAGCTTTATGGCAGCCGCTAATGCACTCTCTCGCCAAAAAGAAAAATAAGAAATAAAAAAAGAAACATAAAGAAGCTTATGAAACTTCCAACCTACATCAACTTTAAACAGCTTTGGCTCTTTGGTCAGCTACAAAAACAGAGACCTCAATTGAGCAATCTTATCACTGACCATAAATATTAAAGCACAGCAATATTAACAACTACAAAAACAACAACAACAGCACAAACACTAGGCAATCCCAGATTCTAGGCCCAACCACAATTCAAGGCACAACCGCAGTGGAACGAGTCTCGAGCCACGCAACGCGCCCATTTATCACGCACTCCAAATTGACCCAACTGACCGATGGTCACACACACACATAACTAGGCAAACAAACACACATGCGAGAGCATTAGAGGCGTGAAGTGAAACCCCCTTTCCTCTCAGCTATCCCCCTCAATCCATGTGTCATCTCTGCCTAAAATCATAACGTAATTCGACCGCCGCAAGCGTCGAGTCCGCTGAGCAAAAGCAAAAGCAAAAGCAAAAGCAGATGATTCGCAAACAGTAGCAAGTGGTGGGGGGAGTGACGGGACATAAGTGTGTTTATGTGCATTGTGAGGAGGGGAAAGTGGGTTAGCATGAAAGATAACGAAGTCTTTTAAATTCTTAATATTAATTGATTTGGGATTAAAGACAATTCGCTTGTCAATATTTGTGCCACTCGAAGTTCTGGCTGTTTGACGGTATATTCTCTACTAGATAAATAGTTTAATGGACTTTAAATGGACAGCTGCTGAAATTGTTCACTCTGCTGGAGGGACAGATAAGCCATAATTTAGCAAAGTCTTTGTTTACGCTTTAGCTATTCTAATATCTCAGTGATAAATATTAACTATGCTCTTGTTTCTCTTTACTTTTAGGTAAGTGTTATTGCGTCTTCTATTATATTGCTCTAAGAATTGGTATGTACAATAGTTTGAAAGTAATTAAATTAATGGGACATAATTCACATTGAATATATATTACTAATCCGATTATTCTAGAAAATATACAATTGAATTTTAATGGAATGGTTTGCTTATATGTTCTAATTAAGTTATAATTCGTTTTCACTAAATACCTCTAAAAAGTTGTTTAGATTACATGATCGTTTTTGTAATGCTTCAAAAATATAATAAGGGCACTTAGTATTTATTTTGTCGCTTCTCTAAGGAAAAGGACATAATTCAATTGAATTATGTTCATATTAGAACAGATAAATATATATATATATATATATATATATATAAGATAATTATATAAATGTTGCAAATATATTTCGTAATATATCATATTCCAAATTTTCTAATCCTAATCCAAAACATCTTTGCGGCATCAGAAATCAATAATAACCCATATAAAATCATCGTTGGTATTTATGCCAATAAGTCGACTAAAACGCTCAACTTATGCCAGTCAATGACTTCCTCCAGCTCCAGCTATACTTTCCTTTTGCCGCAATCCCTCAATCCTCATGCATTTCACATGAGTTGGCAAAAATGCAGAACCATGGGTTGACTTGAGGCTAAGAAGTACCCATAAATTTTGGATGGCAAATGTCGAGGCCGAGGCCGAGGCCGAGGCCAAGTCTAACACCCTCCTGAACTTCCCCCTCCCGTTGCAGCAAAGTCAAGGGCCAATGGCGTCTCAATTTGACATAATCAATCATTTTTTAAGTTGAGTCCCCCTCAGCCACTGCTCCATACTAACAATCACACTCGTTAAACAAACCCCAAAAGTTTGTACAGCTTCTGCGCTTCGGCCCCCTTTTCCTTGCCCCTTAATCACGATTTTCGTTTAGACTTTGTCGTTGTCGTTGGCGCCGCAACGTCTCGTGCTAAAAATAAATGACGCCAGCAAATAAAGCGACTGCGCCCCGGCCCGACCCACATTCTCCTCTCCCTTTTCCCATTGGGGTTCTTCGACTAACTACAAAACACAAATTTGCACAATTTTTGTACTCCTCCCTCTCGATCTTTACTACGCAACTTCATTTGCCGTCGCTGTCGCTGTCGTCGTCGTCCTTTCCACACAGGAAACTGCGTCTGTAATTTTTTGCTCTCTTCACTGAATAGTTTTGCCAACATCTAAATAAAAAGCGAATCGATGGGGAAGATGACGACGGCGACGGCGACAGCGACGCCGGCAGTGCCGCCGCTTAGGCGCCAGCTGCTCGCCCCAGTCACAGCCACGGCGTGGCTCCTGTGTCAACAGCATCCTGGACTGGGCTACATGTCCTTTTTGATGCCCTTTTTTCAATAGAATATACAATTTTACATATATTTCTATTAATTACAAAAATGAAATATGGTACAAATAACAACTTAGATTATAAATAAAAACTAACTAATTACATCCGACGATTCGAAATATACAATCGTCCTTAAAAGCTTCATATTCATTGGCTTTTTTTAATAAATTCTAATATGCAAAAATAATTGGTTAGTTTTGGAAGATAATTGAAAGGAAAAGAAAATCACATTTTAAACTTTTGCTGGAATTTTCGTTTATACCCATATAATATCATGTGCAAATGGGAAGTGTATCCTCGCTGTCATATGACTACATAATTTTTTGTGCCGCCCCTTCGTCTCTTCATCGATTACTGTTTTTGCCATTTTGATGCTGTTATTTGTTTTGTCGCGCCGACAAGCCGCCGCTGCTGACGATGGCGGCGCAGCAGGACGCTTGATGCGTCTGCCGTTGCTGGTGCTAGTTGGCTGCCAAAGGATTTGGGAGTCGAGTGTGTCATATTCAGTTCCGCATTTGATGCGGCAGACGTCGCAACGCACGCACAGCGCCAGGCAACATTTAAGAAGGCGACCACTTGCTTGGCAACATGTTGCTAATGCACTTCAAATATTGCTGATCATCAGCAAGTTGCTGACTTACTCTCTCGCTCACGCTGTTCGTAGTTGTCGCGCTCTCTGCGCTCGCACTACGCTCTCTCGTTCGCTCGCGCTCTTGTTGTGCGGGTCTTGTCTGATCTTTCTCAGCATGTTGTTAGTGCAACGTCAACTTCTTAGGGAAGTGGACGTGCTACGCGTCGTTTCGCGCATTGTATCTGTAGTGAAAAGTATCTGAGAGCTGAGTATATGTTAAACGTGAGAATCGCTCGAACTACGTGATCGTCTTTGTTGTTTATTTATTTTACTGATTACTGGAGTGTGTGAAGCCAAAGCCAATCCAAGTGTTGCGTGAATTGTGATTTAAAGAAAGGTTCATTGAGCATATTTTTGTTATGAAAATCTTGAAAATCTATAAATAAATTCAAACCAGGGCCTTTAAACATGTTTAGTGTTTTTGTAACGAGCGATAAACGAAACGAAAAGAAATAAAATAAAAGCAAATTAAATACATACATATTTAATGCCAAACCGGTCGCTGGGTTCTACGGGTTCTCCACGAAGTATAAAGTTCAGTTGGTCAGTTAACAAGGCAACAAAGTGAATCAAAACAAAAAACTAAATACATAACAAATCATCTGTCGTATGTGGCACAAAAAGATAACCAACGAAATTGCATACAACTGTTTAAATTAACCAAAAGATAAAAAGATAAAAATTAAAGTAAATAAATAAACAATATGTTGCAACAACATTTGCGATGCGGAAGCTAAAGCACCATAACAATCAACATAAACAACAAAGTGATCTAATGAAAGGCCCCTAGCCCCTAATATTGTCCCGCCCAAAAGCCCAAAGCGTGCTCATTGCTAAATGCCTATCCAATTCCCCCCAATAACGAGAGTGTCTGCTGTGACTCCACTAAAGTCACACACAAGTTGCACAATAAGCGGACTACAATACAACAAGACCAAAATATATATTGGAACAGGAAAATCTGCAACATCAGCTGGGTTAAATACGAGGAGTATACGAGTATGTGGAAAGGGAAAACCACGACGAGACGGACTGGCGGGGTGTGACTTGGTTGTCATAATGAAACGCAGTTATTGTTTCTCATCAAACAGCAACAAATTAAACAGACAGCGACAGAGATGCAGAAACAGACAGAGAAAGAGGGGGAAGAGTGGAAGGGAGAGACTGCGAATGGTAGAAAAGGCCGCAACAATGGCAAATTGTTTAATGGAGCATGTCGAAATGAGCTGGGCAAATTGTTCATAGGATGCATCCATAGATGTTGAAAGATGAAAGCAGAGGCTTAGGAGTATATCGGGGTATATATCGGGGGTCTGAGAACAAACTTTGCAATATCATACAAGACTCTATAAGATATTCTCTGTAGTACTTCTATGCCACAAAGTATTCAAGTAATAAAGATCATATCTTGGATCGTACTTGTATTTACTACCTTCTGTTTTGTCATTATACTGCTGTGTCGCTTTAACCCTCTTTTGAGAATCGTATCTTTATGACCAATCACCCCGCTCACCAAACACAACACTGCCCCTGGTCGGTCGCATTTCCTCAACTGAACTCTAGCTCGTAGGGGTATCCAAAATAAAACGAATTGCCTGGTCCATTGTGCAATTGTGCATATTGTAAAGTTTTATATGCGCCCAATGGAAAGTTGTACACTTGCAGTGTAATTTGCTTTGTTGATGCTACCTGCTCGGTTGTCAGATCTTGAAGACCCCATTTAGGTTAACTGCATTTGCCATTTTATTTTTCTTTTTTGTGTATTTTTTCACTAATGGCAGCGTTAAGCTTGTGACAGGCCAATATATCACTGCAAGCAGATACAAATTCCAATAAAAACAAAAACAGAAAACAAAATAATCAAATTAGGTCTGACTGTACACATGGCAATGCTAAGAGCATTCAATCCGAAATTCCCAGCACCCTCACTCTCACCCTGACAGCACACATGTGTGCACCCCGGCAGCTGTGTGTGAGAGAGTTCCTCATGTACCTAACGGAGGTGTAGTCGCCTCGGCGTTAGCAGTGTCACCCTCCTCGGAACCGAGCCGCTTGCTTTAATCTCCAGTTTGCCCCGTAAACCGCCCGAACGACTTTGCGTGTTGCGTGCGATCAATTAAATGAAATTTTGGAAGTTCTCAGCGTCACCCTCGCATCCTGTGGCTCAACTCTCAATATGTATACGGATATATGCTTCTTGTGTAATAAATTCTTATTAGAGTTTGGCGCCTCGGGAATGCCATCATCGGACATGCCGGGAGGGAGCATCCCGAAGCGAGATTTATGAGCCAGTAAACCGTTTTTTGCCGTTGTCTTGAGTATATTATAATAATATATTTGAACTGCAAAGTTCAACGGGAGCGTCTTTTAAACTCAAGTATTTTAATTGAAAAAATATTGCAATTAATTATGCTGCAGCAGAGCTCATTTTGTGTGTGGCGCAACGCCTGATGAAGATTGATATTCGTTTTTCTGTATGGAAAATTGTCGGGCGCAGCTAATGAAAATTGTCGTTAGCCGAAGAAAATTAATTTGTATTTTTAATACATTCAAGCAGGCGTTTACTTTGAAGTTGTTTTTGTACATTTTCTTATGATTTTGCGTTCGTTTGAGCTGCCGACACGTTCAACAACATTTTCCCTGCAGTTTTCCTCGCATGCCACGTTCCATACCTGTTGCCCGCCAGAAATACTCTAGTATTAGAAAGAGCTATAGCTCGACTTCCATATAGACCTTCAAACTGACATTTAAATCAATTGGTCTTCAGAGTTTACTTCCTTTAAAGCGAGCCGCAGTTTTTCATGTATTTTCCAAAACAATTTCCATTGATTGACTTTCTCGACTGCCATTGCTCCGACTGTCAGCTTGTGTTTGCTGGCATTTTATTTGCCATTGGTAGAGGCTACAGAGACAAAGCAAACAAACAAGCACGTATGGAAGGAGGACAGAGAGATATCCTATACTTCAGGGATATCATGTGATCATTATAAAGCATTTAAAGTAAGTGGGAAATATACTAAAATACGAGTATATGAATTAGAAACAGAGAAACAGAGATAATGCAAATGCATTGCTTCGAGCCTGGGTTATTTGTGCCACTCAAATGCGTTCCGCCTTTTATGCATTATCAATAGTTACAGGGTATAAATATGCACGTCAACTGCCTGCAACTGAAGTCGATTGACGAAGCTCACTTCCCCGCCTTCCCTAAATGGGTTGGAGTCAAACTGTCTGCCTCGGCAGCTGTGGAGTGTTTTGCATTTCTGTGCTTGTCCACCGTGTAAATGCTATTTAAATATTTGTGCAGTCACAACAGCAGTGCCAACATGAGAGCAGCGCCTCTACCCAACACCTTCAACGAAAATATCAGAAAATACAAATACAAAATACCCGACGCGCCGCTTAATTAATGGGCAAAATTTTATGAGCCTCAATTGTTTCCCAAAAACTCATTCAATATCCGATCCCAGACTGAGAGCTATCGAGCTACTGTACTACACGAGGCTAACGACCCGTAAACAGATCGACAAATCTACTGCTGCCTTGCTTAGGTATACAAAGATTGGGCGGAGACTCTACCTGTTATACAAAAGGTTGTCCACAGGAAGCTTGGGAAAATGTGTGTATCTTGGGTTGATTTTAATTCACCGAAGGCGGCGACAGCAGCGAGAATAGAAAATGTTAATTAGAAATTAGGGAAATTTGAAATAGAATGAGAGGCATAAAATAAAGGTCGCTTATTATGGGTAAAGTTGTTGAAGAACAAAGGGAAGCAATCTTATAGAGCATGGAAGTATTAAATCAACTCATTGTTGATGTAATTGTTACAGACGAAAGAGAAATATTAAATATATATTAAAATAGTGATGGCATAATAAGAAGGCAGATAATTCTCGCAGTAAACAGAAGAGTATCCTGAAGAGAAAGGTAGTCTCTCTATCTCTATCCCCCTTATAGTTAATGTTTTAATTAAATAATATCTTAAACACTTGGCGAGCATTGCTCGAAGTAGGCAAGTCTAGAGAGGAAGAGAGGAAGAATCAAGGACTCAACTTATATTATAATAGCATTAAAGTTGCAACCATTTCGAAGGTCCCCTGTTGCCTTACGCTAATTAGCCGTATGAATATCATAAGGTCAGCATCTTACCTAGGTTGCACCTTGTAAGTTGAATAATTGGTCACTCTTCGTTCGTTGCTTGGCAACATGTTGCGATCTGCTACAGCTGCCACAGCTGCCTCAGCAACGACAGCAGCAAGAGTCGCTACCTATGCGCATGTTGCAGCCGCACTATGACGCGCTGTCGCACTTTGGCACTCAATAAAGAGTCATTATCTGCGGCTTTGTCGTCTTTATAAAATGCGACAGAGTCGCACCTTTAAAAGGGCCAGGCTTGACTTGACGTTTAAAAAAATGACTGAGCTGATTGCAGATGCCTCAAAAGGTTCAGCTGAAGTTGCGCCCAGCTACAAATCATTAATCAGCTGCAACTAATATTTGTGGTCGTGGTGTTGCTCTTGTTCTTACAATTACGACAACTGGTTACACTCTGATGCACAGCTGCTTTGATTACAGAAGTTCTGCTGCTCACCTGTCTATTTAATTGCTATTGTGTCCCCCTTATCCTAATGCCTTGGAGGAGACACAAAGGCAGAGGAGGAGTGGCTTAAATGGAACATCATTCCATGGATTCAGCCAGTTTCCAGTTCTAGGAATCGCAGACCGCGTTATCTACGTGTCGTCCATTTAGTGCTTCAGTTTCAGTTTCTCGGGAAGACGTCTCCAAAATTTAATTATCATCATGCCACATTATCTGCTACAGCCTTTTATCTTCTCTTTCATATGGTAGCCGCTGATTATTTCACTGCATTATGCATAGGCGTGCAACTGAAATGTTGGAAGACAATTTTTTAATTTAACTGTTAGGGGATTTATTTCAAGTTTCACTGTGAATTCATCGATAATTCCACTTATTATAATCTAAACTCTTATTTTGAATAATTAAGGAATTATCTGCCTGAATAGGGATACCGATAAAATATCGAAACATTGCTTGTTTTGACCATAGCCATGACTCCTCTGTTATCTTTCAAATAGTTATTAACAAACTATATTACAAGATAGAAAGTTTATATTCCTAGTTCATGTGATTCTCTCAATTTCAGCTATTCTTTATCTAAAACTCCTTTTCAATTCCATCAATTTTGGACACATGTCATCTCGCTTGCACCTTCATCCTGACATCAGTTAGGCATGCTTTTTGGCATTGTTTATATTGTTGTTATTGTTTGTTATTAGTGCCATCGTCCAATGCATCGCGCATGTTAAAGAAACATAAACAGAGCCCGACCCCTTAACCCCATGACCACTCTAAGCACTTACCCGAAATGCATTCCCGAAAATGAGAAACGAAAATGGGGGAAAATTAAAGAGAGAAAAAACTTTTTCATTATTATTATTGCCCACGTTGCAAGATGGGGCTGCTGATAGCATGACAGACGAAGAGAGAAACAGAGAGAGAGAAAGAGACCTTGCAGCAAGACGACCCAAAAACTCATCAACGTAATCAGCAGAAGTTTCAGGTTGATGAGGAAGAGGGGTGGAGGGAGGGGGACAATGTTGCATGCAACATGCGCAAGATACGAGTGAATGTTGCCTGACAGCACGTTGAAGGCTTGTGAGCCGGTCAATGGGCAATGGGGCTGTTTCCAGAGTAAGGAACATCATCTGTACACAAGTTTATTCTACACTTTATATTCCATATATTCATAATGATTTCTTGTTGCTCATCAAGTGGACGCACTGACTTTGATATGGTGCTGAATGGGGATGCGGGTGTTGCATGAACATCCGGCAGTCTGGCAGGCAGCTATAATTACTGCAGCTCGCTTGGAACTCCAAATTAAACTCGGTATTCATTCTTCTATCATATGTGATTGGACTTAGTTGACTTATCAGCAAAGCAATCGCATCATTGTGGAGTTGCATTCACTATCTTAAGTATTCAAGCTACGCAACACACTGCCTGACTGTCTATACCCGAGCTGCACCCTCAGTTTGAGACTCCAGCTTAGACTCGTTGATAAATTGTTTGTTGACGTGATTTGAATGCATACATTTTGATTCGACTTGATTCGTTTCGTGTCTAATTCGTCTCGATTTGATTAGATTTCTTCACTTATTTTGTTTTACTTGATGTTTGGCAATTTTCTGACCGGTAGCTACAATTGAATATCTTGCCACAGTCTTCGAGTAAAAGTACGATATGTTAATTTATGTTTATGTTGCAAATGAAAGTGAACTTCGATTAATTTTTCTCGTTTTTTTTGCTATTTTCAAATGTTTACTGGGAACGCGATAGATGCTTTCTACGCGATTAACAGTGTCTGGCAGATTGATGTATGTGTTGATATCTTGAATCTCGTCTAATTTCCTTCCTATCCACATTTCTCTAGTTGTGTCTAGACAAACTGTGTTTCTTACTGTCTAGATACTTTCGATACACCTAAAATGGATCTTGATAGTTATTCATTTGAGAACTGCTTTCAGTTTCTAAGTTTTATACTTAATCACTGAGTAACAGATCTGATTTGCTAACCTCACTTCGCAGCAATCGCCTATATACACGATTTTAAATTTGTTCATTAATTAAATCGACGAATCGCTTAAATTAGAACCTGCACAAGTAAACGCGATTCGTAGACCTCGAGACTGTGCAGTATAACTGCTGCATCTAATATTTCAGAAACTGCATCTATGTATTTTATTACCCCCATTTGCAATCTTCAAGATACATTTACAGCAGCGCAATTCAATTGCATGACAGCATCTTCCACAATGGGTTGGCCTTTAATTAAATACATTAAAGGCAGCTATATATAAACTAGTATGCCGTATGAGCGTAGCGATGCGGATACGTAATGGACAATCCCCTTGACAGCTCTGACGTACTTGGAAAGACACACTTAAAAGTAGTTTCAGTTCTTTTACGCCCTCCCTCATTCACATTCACTTTAGAGCCTCTTTGGCTCAGGTTACATGGGCTAATGTCGTTTTTACAGAAAGCTCTAAACTTAAATTAGACTCAATTGTTTATAATTTTCAGTCGCTTATGTCAAGTGCGTCGTCCAACGACCACTTGAGGAAGTGCCTAGCCTTTATCTCAAGCCTCGATCTCGATTTGGATTTGGAAGTCCATGGGGTTAGTCTCGTACAGAAACTGGTTGAGTTCCATTTTCATTAAGCTTCCACCCGCTAAATTCACGGAAAAAAAACTGAAAGACTTCATTCAACGTCGGCTTCTCACAGCAGGTTTCGTGTCCAATTAATGCAGTTCGAAAAACGATAAAAATCTCCCATAAAACATAAAATTTGTTTTGTATTTTTTTGGTCGCAAAAATTTTGTTTGCTTGCAGGCGCGCCCTTTTAGTTCACTTTTATTTCGAATTTTTGCATATATAAATAAATATACATATATTATATTATATATTCTTCGAGCAATACACGTTGTCTAATCAGCCTGAATAGTTTTCAAATTCAAAAATACAAAATATGAGAATTGTTTTCTTTCAAACCGAAAATTCATCTATTCCTAAGCGAAGAAAACAATATTAGTGCGCATAAGCTGTTTATTGTTTTATATTACCCTGTGATGTCATGCTTTCTATATATATATATATATATATATGTATATATATATATATATGTTTTGGTTTTTATATGTTATATGAAGACACCTCAATAACTATATAAAAATTAGCTCTGAGTAAGCTGCTGCCTTTGGGAGCACTTCTCCAGTAGTATCCAACACAAGCAGTAGGGGCAAAACATTGCTCGCATCTAATTGAAATAACAACTTGACCCAATTAAAAGACCACAAAAGCTTCGCGACGCCTCTTATAACTAAAAACCAAACACACTTACTCACTCACTATGTATTCTTGTGGCATTCACACTTTTTTCTTGTTTTAAATATCAACTTCCCAATGTAGCAATGACTTCATAAAAGTTAATTTTGAAGAATTTCAAACGAAACATTGAAGAACCAATTGGATAACCTTATTTTAATATCTGCAAACTGTTTCAGCCGTTTCAAATAAATTTGTATGGCCTTACCGATATTTCGAGCTTCTTTTTGAGCATCTACATTAGATTAAGGCACAAAGAGCTGATATACCAAATCTTAGCGCACTCAGTTGAATGTGTTAGGTTAGATCTGTTACTATATTGAACTGACTCAGGAACTCAGTGGTTCAGCAGCGAGCTTAAGTACTCCGCATTTTAGAATATATTTAAGAAATATAGAATCTGATTATTAATGTAATTATTTTTTTTGGATTAAACTTGTCTTGTGTACGGTAGAAGGCTGTAAACATAATTCAGTACTCTAGCTAAAGTAATTCACACAGCATGTTCCTAGACCATAACACTTATTATATATTTGCAACACAGTTCAGACCCTCTTCTCAATTTCCTAACGCCGCCTCTGGCCCAAATAAATGACACAAAGCTACTTAGCAATGCAGTTGACAGCCTCACTTTGATTAGTTTTGGTTATATTTTCAGCCTTATTTTTCACCCAGCTTTGACATTGAATATTCAGAAGTCCAAATTTTGTTGTATTTTTATTTTTGGCTTTGTTTATACTTTATTTCATTGGAAACTGACACAGTTGCTACAATAACAATAAATTGTTTGCTTGTTTATTGCGCATTTTGTCAACAGTTTGACAGACCGGTATTATGAGCAAAAAGTGGCAAATACTTACTTGAGCTTAGAGCTGATCAACACATCAGACAATTACGAATGCGAACATGAATATTTGTATTACGACTAGTCTCCCAGATGAACTGAGAATACCAGTTGTGTCTCGGATGAAGACTTTGACTGGATGCTGTGGGGTCTTAAGTATTTCGCGCTTTAATCGTTTCAATTCATATTTCATTTAATTTCCTTAAAGCATTAATCAAATGTCTGTGGGACGGACGGTCTGTCACCTTATACGTTGGTTGATTTTTATTTTTACTTTTATTTTGGTTTTGGTTTTACTATTATTTTTATATTTTTTAGTTTTTTTATGCTAAAAATTATGGCAATTTCCTTGTGAGATTTGGCTCGACTGATAATCAGCCTCGTTGTCTAGACTCGAGCGACCCTCTGCAAATGAAACAGCAACAACCCACAGGAAAAAGCAGCAGAAAAACCTAGACAGACGTCAATGCGATAAGCTTGTGGGTCTGCCACTTCTTCCTCCCCGCTCCAGTCGAAAGGCCAATGACTGTCGAACTGTGCAAGTCGTTAGAGAAAGCTAACAAACAGAGCCTGACAAGCAGTAAGAAACGCCTTGGGTGTTCAGTTATTCAATAGCGATTGAGATTTGTCACAATTTTCATAGCACAAATGACATTCCAAAGCAACAATATTGTTGCAACAATATAAAATCGACTACTGTTCGATTTATTGTCCAATTGTTAGATTTTTTTTTATAATTAAATTCTTTATAAGCGATTAATTCAATCAACTCTAACTTGCTGCGTGTGTCAAACTATTTGCTTAAACTGTTGGCTCAGCCTCTTTAGGACGCACAATGCGACACTTTAAGTTGTATTTGTTGCACTTCATTTTGTCCACATTGTGCATAGCCATAAATTTTATAATCTGTCTTGCCGCATACCCATAGCTCAACTTTTTTGCCGCATTAAGCGCAGCTGCCTTGTACTGCAGACCCTGCCAAACTGCAACTGCAACAGTGCGCCACAATTAAAAATTGATTGAAGTTGCAATTTGAAGGCTTAAAAAATATTATAACTTTGACCTAAGCGATAGAAAATTTGTTTTGAAGTTTACTCATAAATGTGAAAGAATCAGATTCCAATTTTACTGTGATAAAGTTGATAATATAAGTAAAATTATTATGAAATATATTTAAGCAATTTTAACAGTGCTTTGAAAATATACAAAATGTATTTAATATAAAGCAATTGAAATTTCGATTGTTGTTAACTCACAGCACAAATCTACATGGAGAAAACAGTTCCAAAATGATAACAAACTGGAATATTAAATGTATTATTACTTAGTACTAGTTCAACAAATTTCTCTAATCATAAAATCTCTTTTTGTGTTTCTTTTTAAATGTCAAAGTTGTTATTTTACTTTTTGTCAAGAGACTCAAAGACCGCTTCATAAAACTGCCTCAGCAAATTGTCATTACTTCTAAGCCTTAGACCCACCGACGAAGCAAACATTTCCTGGTTTTGAGGGGCGGGGCGAGCAGGAGGTGTGGCACTTTATCCCCTCAGATATCGCATGTCTCTCTCGGCTGGCTGCCAACTTTATGAGTTTTAGTTTTATCAAGTCTTTGACACTTGCGACTGGCAGAACGAGCACTTAAAACATATCTATAAGTATGGACTATGTTGATGCCATGTGGCGGCTCTCCGACTGCAATAGTTCATGCCACATGCCAGGCACTTGTTGTTGTTGTCGCTGTCAATTGGTTTGTTAGTTGGACTGCAGTCGTTGACAAGTGAACGCGGACTTGGGTTCGATTCTGGTTCGGGTTTTAGTTCTGGTTCTAGGTCTGGGTCTGGTTCTGGTTCTGGAGCTCTTTCTGTTTTGGTTTCTGGCTGTGCCTCTTATTCCGAACCATTGCGAAATCTGCTGACTTTGCTAAATGACAGCCTGACTCATGCTGTTGTTGTGCAACATAACAAAAACAACAATAACAGCTTGAAAATGCAATAAATAACAATTTTCTAATGTCATCAACATACGCTCAAGTCTTTGGATCTCTCCTCTTCCCAATGTTTTCTATTCTGCAGCTGCCCCAAGGCAACTTGTTGTTGTGTCTCTCCACGACGACGAGACGTCTCTTAGCTTTGATATTTCCCTTTGGTATTCCCCCCTCGTTGTTGTTGTTTTATAGCGCTGCGTGAATTGGCTGTAATTGTTTTGATTGCAGTTCATGGCTTGGACTTCACACTGTCCCTCTCTTTCTCTCTCTGCCCCTCTGCTTCTCTATATACTTGTGTCTCTGTTTGAGTTCTAATAAACAATAATTTTAATTGTTGTGACTATAATGGCGAAATCGCATTGTATGGTTGGAGCTTTTGAAGAAGAAGAAACAATAATATTTACATTTACAATGTCCTTCTGTCTGTCTGTATGAACGCGTCGATCTGAGCCACCATTAAAGCTAGATAAACCCAATTTTGCATAAAGGTTCTCCAGATCAACATTACTCAGCGTAGATACTTCCTAGCTAACAAGTATCATATCGAAGCAATATACATATGTATAAGAAGTGACGTAGCACTCAGCTTTTGATCGCGTATGTGTCAATATGCAAAAGCTAGCCCAAACCTGATTTTAAAATAAAAAACTCTTTGATTATAAAGAATTGTACAGGGTATTATAATTTCGCGTGCGCTCGACTGATCGGCTTGTTTTTTTAAATTATTGTGAATTTATTGATGATCTGAACAGTTTTATTAAACCTTAAAGTTTTCGCAAATAATTTACAGAAATCTTAATCCGCTATGATTATAATTTTGTTTTACACCATGAAATTCCTTTATAAAGGACTCAGATAATCGCTCTGAGCTCTAAGGTCTTTTTTATACCATTCAGTTTGACTTTATTTATTTGACGAGTCTTAAAAATTCTTTAGGAAGTCTTCATCGAATAAGCGTCGATGTTTCTGATTTTGATTTAATGTAAAATTGATTGGATCACTTACAAATTACTTGGCTTTTATTAACGCCCTTAACTCATTTCTTAGCAACCTTGAAACTTGCTTTGAACCAACTCAGCCCGTTGAGCGTGTCTCAAACGTGGCATTCAAAATTTGACAAGTCGCCGAATTCATTAGACCCGCTCTCCACTCTTGTATTGTCCCATTAAGTAGGTTTTCGCGCCATATTTGGGGGTCGTCAATCAAAAACCTAGACAGTTAGCCAGCCATGTGGAATGGATGCTAATTATGCGTTAATGAGACGCTTACTCTACTGACATTAAACAAACATATTTCGAGCAGAATGGGTTTTTACTGTAACTGGGCGTGGCACGACGCAAGTTCACTGCACGCAGCTTTTCAACTTCAATTTATGAAACGATGGGCTTCAATTAAGAATGATTGATGCAGTTTTAGTTTAAAGAGAGCAGCCCTGATCTTGCTCTATCCCAATGGGCAATGAGTACGCTGAGGAGCAGACCCCCACGGTTGATTATAAATGATAAACCTCAATTCGAATGCAGCAGCAATTAATCAATGCGGCAAGTGAAAGACAAAAACAACATGAAAGACAGAAACAACATGAAAGCCTTATGAGTAACCAATGTTAGCAATTTCCAACGAGAGCAGCTATTCAAGCTAAACTCCAAAGCAAAATCAACGAGAGACAACACCAAACGATGTCCGCTGCCAGTGCCAGCAATCGAGCTCCAACATCGCCTCTGTACGATGGTTATGCGACAATCCGAGCTCGTGGTTTGACCCGTTCCCGCTCCATACGCGCCGCTGAGGTAACCGAGGCAGCGGCTGCCGCCCAACCACACGAGCTGCAGTCGGCGGGGTTGCGATTTGAGGCTGGACCGCAAACACAGCGGAAACGAACCATCTCGCTGAGGAGCAACTACAGCCAGAGTTCGTCATTGGGGGGTGGCCATGGCGAGGAGATCTATGCAAGAGCAAAGCCCGTGCGTACTCCCACCATTGGATCAGACCTTGAGCCGATCTATGCCAGTGCCACAGAATCCGCATCGACCACATCGGGAGGTGTTGGCTTTCGACCCTTGTCAGATGCGTCCAGCTCCTCAGGCGGTGGTTCTATGCCGTGCGACTACCAGAAGGTGAACAAGAACTCCCGCTTCTCGCTGGATTCCATTCAGAGCAGTGCCACGCCCAAAACGCCCGACTACAATACCGCCGGCGAGGAGGAGCATATCTTTCTGTACACCGCACCGGAGAGTCCCAAGCGTCGACTGGACAGCGGACTTCGCAGCTCCTATGACAGTTCGGAGCGTGTTTCTTACTCGCCGTTGCCCAAGCTAAGCTTTGACATGCAGGAGCGCGACTCTCGACGTGCCACTCTACGTCACAACTCGATCAGTTCGACGGGCAGTCGGCGACCTATGACGTTATCCCTCACTGAGTGTGTGCCCCTGTCACCCACTGGACTTCCTCCGCCAGCACCTGTGCGTCGTGAGAGTCTCTATGCCAAACCAAAGATTTATGCCACGCCTACAAGGCCACCGACCACAAGACGCCTTAATCTCTACGAGCTGCCCATTGTGACACAGCGCAGCAACAGCACGGAGTTGCTAGAGCGCTCTTACACCAGCCAGAGTCTAGCAACCATCGACCAGGACGAGCTGCTCGTGGTGCCCAGTGCCATGCCCATGTTGCCAAGCGCCGTGGATCGGCGATACCACACACTGGGCCACATGCGGGTCAAGAGCATGGGCGCAGGCTTACATCGTAGTCTAGATGTGCCCATCGGTTCCATGCTGGACATGACCGCCCACTGGGCACATCAGGGCAACCACAAGTCCGCTGGCAACATCTATGCCTCCGCCGATGCGGCGGTCAGTGATCTGAACCGAATGGCACCCGAGTACATGGATCCATTGGACTTTAAGATCGGCTGCCAGACAACCCTGAGGAGCAAGCCATTGATTCCCTGGTATGAACTGGCCATAAGAAGAGACTTCAAGCGACAGTCGTGTCCGCCTATAAGTGGAGCCCTCACCTTGCCGGCGTCGCCACAGTTTGATGAACAGGTAAAAAATAACGCAAAATTATGTTATCAATTGCAAGTTATCGATAGTCCGGCTTTTTGGATATTCTGTAATAAAAAGGCTTTTCTTACACTGCGTATTCAGGTGTAACACACTTTTAGCTTCAAAGGTAATTCGATTAATAATCGACGAGCATTTCTGCAACTCCGGTGGTATCGATATATACATACATAACATATGGAAATGCTAGCTTTGGAAATATAAGTATTAGTTATTATTAATCATCTTCCACAGCATTACGATTAATTGTCTGTAACAAAGTCTGCATCAAGTAAAGTGAAAAGATAATTGAGCAAGTTTAGAAAATCTGTACAAACTTATTGTCATTATGCCAACGTATCATACCTATGCAGCTATTGTTTTAGCGATATATAGATGATTGATTTAAATATACTACATATACAATTGATATACTAAGACATCGGCAGTATATCAGTCGACAATTAGCTTACTGAATGTCTATCGATAGCTACCTGCAGCTGCAAAGGCGATTGCCATAGCCAGAGAAATGCAGTAGCTAAGCGTACAGTTATGCTGAGTGACATGTTCCTTGTTCCTTGTGTGTAGTAGCAGCAGCAGTGTGGTATGTAGCATGTGGTAGTTAGCCTGACATGCCTCATCCGGCTTTGGCATTACAAATGCAAGACGGCGCATAAGGTAAAGCTATGCGAGGCAGTTGGCTGTCAGTCGCCGTTAGACGCGTTGCCCACTGATTGATTTAATAAAACTTGCATGAGCTTCGTTGCCTTTGGGCCTCAAGAGTCTACTGCGGCCCGGTCCGAGGCACTCCAGTCAGCATATTAAATAAATGAGCTAACGTCTCGGATATTATTTAGCCAGGCTCACGTATTGCAGATTACAGTTTGAGGAGCGTTGGGTGCTGTTGATTTTAATCCTGCATCCGTTTTGTGGCTCTGTCCTCTATCGAGTGTGCGTGCTTGTATGTGTGTGTGAGTGTATGTGTGTATATGTTTGAGCGAGTGCAACACAACATCTGTTGTTGGTCATGTCCAAAACTGATGACCTGATTTGCAGAAAACGTAATTGATATGTTGTCCACGAAGAAATCAGCTTTGATTTCGCTTGGCAACTGCAGCTGGCGAATGCCCTACAAACGAGGTATGCACGTGCATCTATGAGGCATGCCACTATTGATCGATGCTGTTATCGATACTGCACTTGTTCGCCAGAGAAATGATTCCAAGTAATTGATATGATGTACATATATTGTTATATTATTTTATATTATTATATTACTAATTGTCTCATATCATTGTAGATATATTTACTCATTACTTACAACTGTAAAACAAATTACTCCTGAAATTTTGATATCACTTTGAATATATGTATATACCTAGGTAACTCTACAGTTCAGCACTTTAATCTTAATACCCTGTTGACAAAAGTCTGCAGCCAATTGCGGGTCTAATCAATGTCAACTTTCAAAACAAATAAAGTTGCCATTAATGCCGATTGCCGCAGGCCTCTTGCCTCCTGCCTCGTTGCCAAGCTGCACCTCGTCGACTTTTTTGACTTTACCCACTTTGATTTGGCGCGTTTTAAAGCTGTTTTTTAGGCTCTGCAAACGCCATCAACTTTTAAAGCGTTTTTCATGTTTATTTATGAGCGACTAAGGAGGAACTGAGAGTTGGATAGATGGGAGCAGGGTGCTGTGCTCTGCGAGGGGAACTGAGGAGCGCAGCAGCTGTCGGGTCTATTGGTAACTCGAGATGAGGCGACGCGTCAAATGAAAAGTGAAATTGGCAGCTGGTTAGCTTAGTTTTAAGACTCTGTCTTTTTTTGGCCAAGCCAATTGACGGGCGTGAGAAATAATCATAATTACAGTTTGAGTAGCACTGGGGTCTGGTCAACAGTTCAAATAGTTCAACAAGTTGAATGTCAAACGTTGATTGCCTTTAATTGATTTAATTTTTATAAAATTTACATATTTGGCAATTATCAGCACATGTCATCATCATCTACAACAACGACATCATTATCATTTTGGAACCTTTACAACTGATTGATGTGATTTTGATTGCTCAATGGACTTTGAGAGGCGTGACAACAATTTGATATAGGAAATAAATTTATTGAATAATTCAATTTGATATCGAAGAAGAAGATTGAAGAACAAAAATAGTGAAACACTTTATTAATAATTAAACATGTTTGATCGTTTTTTTATTATATTTAATTTTAAAATTATTCGTTTGCATTACCATTTTAAAAACTTATTTACCATTTTTTACTAGTACATCATCAATATATATAAATCAAGCGGATCAGTCGAGCGCACGCGACACTAAAACTCCCTGTACAGATCTTTGTAATAAAAGTATTTTGAAAATATCCCGATTCCCAAAATCGATATCACGATGATACATTTCTACTGACAGTCTGGCAATACATCTCAGCTTTTTTCTGGAAGCTTGTTTTTGAAGCACCTGTCATATTAAAAGTATCCAAACTGAGAAATGTGTCCATAATTATATTTTTTCGATTTGTGAAAGAAGGGGGGAGGTACACAAAATATATATATATATATTTATATAATTATCAATGTGATCTATTGATACTTTTGCTTCTGACTTTAAATACACTCAACTGTTTAATTAAGTAAGCACTCTATTAAACAATCTGAAGATTACTCAAATCTATACTTCAGCTCTGCTCCCAACGACAATTCTTCTAGTCTTGCTCTAGTTTAGCAGAAAATACTAGTTTATTTGAAATAAATCGTCGGCATCTGTTAAGTAGCGTCATGCATAATTAATAAAAATTGTAGACAACGTCAAAGAACTGACAAAATACCAACCAATTGACAAGTCGAGGGTAACTTGTGGTGGTTGTGAGACGGGGAACAGTTACAGTTGCTAAGATACTAGATTGGCCTTAACTAACTCGTTAGTTTTTATCTTTTGACATCACTTATTAAAACAATTTATGTCTGATAAACGAGTCGTGGTGATTGTGGACGGACTGTTGACTACTCGACTGACTGCCTGCACTTGAAATGTAAGATATCAATTTGTATTTTATACTCAGAGAGCAAACATGTAGATTAAGACTTAATAACAATATTATTTAAAAATATTGATAAAATATTAAAATTGAACAAAAATTATAAAATAAAACAAATAGTAATACTTGAATTATTGAATTCAAATATTTATAATACGAAGTATATATTTGCATCTATTGCATATAATAAATGCAACCGCAATAAAGATTTTGTCTCAGTGTAGCTCATTTTAATTACTGAAAAAAGCAACCCACTGAGAGCTTATGAATTGATTGACTGACTGACTGGCTGACTTACTCTCTACGTCTCCCTACCTCTCTCTCTTCTTGGCGGCATGTGTTTTTGTCAAAAGCAACATGACAACAACAACTGATCATGCGCAGTTATTTTGTTATTCAGTATTTTTTCGAACAAGCTTTTTGAATTCCACTTATTTGTTTTTTAAATATATTAATTTTTAATGTTTAGCTGCAGCTGTCGCCGATACCGCCATTGAGCGCACGGGTTTTTATTAATTTATTACAAATGCAATTTGTATCTAGTTAATTCATAAATATTTATTCGGCAATGCAACAAGGTGCAGACAATCGGGGGCACGTGAGCGTGTAGTTCATAGAGTCACAGGTGCCTTAGTCCGAAAATAAAGAGAATCGGTTAGAAACTGGTTTCATGGTCGAGGCTCGTTTCGAATTTTATAGAGACAAAGACTTTGAGAATTGAACGATGATGATGAAGCGATTTCAGCGGGAGACAGTGGACGAGTGTAAACAGGACAAGTGATAGACCGACATCATCTCCCCAAGGAAATCATTGTAGTGTGAAATGAAACTCAAACATAAAGTAAGCCAGAATCAAAACAAAAATAAACAAACAAATAAACTCAACAAGATAAAAGATAAAAATATAACAAGCATAACAAAAATAATGATCAAGAGATTTGAATTTTAATGTAAAAACATCTTACAGAAAACCGGTTGCTGGACTAAAGGTCTACGGTTTGAAGTCTTTGTTGTGCAGCTTCATGATTTGTATTTTGAATGCACACACTACTTTTTGTTGTAGTCCTAAAAGTGTGTGTCGTCTTGTGGCTTCCGGTCTCGAAATCAATATATATTCAAGCAGTTCCAACACTTAAATAGACATTGATCGTGACAAGACAAGCCATTACAGACAGTTGAAAGATTCGGGGTTGACCAGAGTTATGTCTGTACAATAAAATAATATGGAGAAAACTAAAAATGTGATCTTGATAAGCCCATCATTTGATATTTATAGATTGATCACATTCATTTGTTGACTACGCAAATTTCTAGTTTAAAGATCTGCACTATTTAATTTATTTTCTTATTTGCAATTAGATCGTGTACCCGAAAATATGTTTATATATTCTTGATCAACTATAAATAAATATTCAAAGTCAGTATACATAAAAAAAAACAAATGTAAATTCTTTGCAAATTCCTTCAAGAGTATCAAGTTTAGTTAAAATACGAGTTTTAGAATTGAATCAAGAAACACATCCAAAATAGGGTTATAAATTTTAAATTTCAAAGATTTTACTAGAAAAAACGTTTCTTTGAATTTCCAACTTTATATTCTATAACCAACATAGAATATTTAAGTAAGCTCTTGTCAAACAATCCGAACACCTCTTTTATAGTCATATACCAGTATTCTGGTAATTTTTTAACTTTCTATCCAATTACTCAGTTCCAATCGCCTAACTTCTCTTATTAGATGCCAATTACCTTCGCTATCTTATCGAATCTAATGTACAAAACCAATTCTTAAATTGCCCATTCGCAATTTGCAATTTACGAGTTTGTCCACATATTATAAATTGCAGCTGAAATTCACAATCTCTTTTTCTTTTTCTTTTTCTTTGCAGGTAAGTTCCTGTGCTCAGAGCAATCTACACTTGGGGGTATCGTAAGTCACAGTTGTTGTTGCCATTGTTTTTGGCTGGCCATTAGCCAACAAAATTTGTGAAATGCCAAATGCGAGGCACAAATTTTCAGTGTCATGGAAATTTAAATGATGAGAGAGTTGGAAACTGAAGAACGAAAGAAATGAATATCTGACACAGTATAGAATTGTAGAATTGTTGTGTAAATAATGAAATCGGCAGACAGAGTATTTGTATTTCTGCAGCCACTGTTCTTACTTTGTTGCACTCACTGTAGAGCTCTTTCAATGCGGCGCGAGATCAAAGACTCTGACTCGGACTGTGGTTTTGGCTTATTGGATCCGTGTGGGTTCGGTGTGCCTGTGGTGCTGTTTGTCTCACTTCAAGCGATCAGACAATCCTCATTCTCCTTAATCACGGTTTCTACACAAGATCATAATAATGATTTGCTATTTTTACTCACAATCCGTGGCTTGTCTGCCGACGACTCCTCGATAAAAATCCAATCCCCAGACTCGAACTCAGCCATGTGGCAATATTGCATCTTAGGCTATCCAAAGAGATACACACTCACAGACACACAGTAAATAATCAGAATAGATTGGTTTGTTAATCAGTTTATTATGTGGCGGCAGATCTGTTATGATCACCTCAGCTTAAGAGGATGAGGAAAACAGTTTTCGGGGCGTTCATTTAGCGGTAAATCAATGGGAAATGATGGTCAAAAGTTCACAATTTGCAAATTAACATAAGTCAAATAAAATGTATAAAAATATTAAATATATTTTTACTGTTTCTTGTATATTTTCTCAGTTCTTACTATGCTCGGATTAAGTCGAGTATGAAATGTAGATAATGAAAAGTTAAGAAACTAAACAACATTTGAGTACTTTGCACGTATGGCATAACGTTTATTAAGATAACTGATAACTGGTGATTAGATTCAGTGCAGACTTTGAGATACTAGAAAGCATATTAGTAAAGGTAAGCGCTATCTTATCGAATGTTCACCCAAGATTACAGAGTATTCGTGGAATCGCCTACTGCAGTTATCTACAGAAGTTCATATATTTAACAATTTCTACTAACAATTCTTTAAATTTGTAACACTTGGTCAAGTTTTTTGAGGTCGTTATTTAATTAAAAGTAATTTTTAGTAATTTAGCATACGCAAATCAAATCAAATTAACATTTTCGGTATCTCAGCCTTAAATTTTAATACTTGTGGGTTATTTAAACAAACTAACGAGCTAAGCATTAATTTCTTTAAATTTATTTATTATTTTACTTCAAGCTGCGCTTGAGGTCATTACAAATCAACTTTAGCGTGTGGGATTTGGCTTCACATAAAGGTCAATGTCATCTGACCTCTGACGCTAAAAATTCTGCAGAAAATTAATAAATGCATCTAGTAAATTGCCACTTGATACTGTGACCTTCATTCATCATTCATTTTGAATACACCCAAATAACCCGTCCCTCATATCTCCTGCCCGTGGGTGTTAAGCTTTCACTCGCCTTGGGCAAATGCCAAAGAAACTTGCCAGCTAACGCTACCACGCCCCCTCACAACAACCCCGTATAATATAAAATAAAAATATATCAAATGGCAGTGACAATTGTTATAGTTATTCAGAGTTTCTGCTTTTATCTCGAGAAACAAATGTCAAGTGTTGTTTCAGTTGCAATAGCTGCATAAATCATTTGGGAAGGTTAAAGTGCACATGCCTACGGCGTATGTTTCTGTTGTTGTAGCTGTTGCTGCCACAAACAGTGGCAACACATGGCAGCCCGATGTTGCAGCAATTGTCAAGTGGTTGTTGTCGCTTCTGCTGCTGTTGCCATATGATTTATGCAAGCAACAACATGGGCAGCAAACATGCTCTTATTACTGTCGACCTAGTTAAGAACGAACTAACTGTAAAGCTAATCGAAGGCCGCTGCCGCCTTATTAATAGTAATGAGATATCCAAAGCTGATAGGAACACTATCATACACAACAGCAACTATCTGTTCCGTTTAGTTGCTGTGGCAAACTGCTGACCAGAAAGCAAGTGGTTGGGTCGCCAACTTGTCGTTATTGTTGTCGCTGTTGTGGCTGCCATTGAACTTGAACTTTGTTTTGTGGTATCTGCTGAATTGCAAGCAATAAATTCAACTCTGACACAGCAGCAGCGGGGACGACAACAACAGCAGCTGCAACTCTTGTGCCAGCAACATTGACAGTCAAATTAAAGTTGACAATTGTTGTTGTTGCTGTTGTAGTTCTTCGCAACTGACTACTAGTCTCTTTCTGTCTTTCTTTCTCTCTCTCTCTCTCTCTCTCTCTGTCTCTCTCTCTCTAACTGTCTGTCTCGCTCTCTCTCCCTTTTTAGTTAGCATTGTTAATCGAAGCGCAACGCGTCTCTACGCTTCGTTGCCATCTCTGTGCTAATGAAGTGCAACAACAACAAAAATTGCAACTTGCAACAAATACAACACATTGGACTAAGCGAAGCTAAACGAGGCAGTAGTAGTTTGGGAGTCACCGTAAAGCTTAATAGTAGTCCACAAGCAAACGACAGGCACTGCAGTTTGGGAGCCACTATAAAGTTTGAGAGTCCACAAATATATACTTATTTGCTGCTTCACATATTGTAAATGCTGCAAACTGCAGGGGTTAATGCTTGTATGATAAAAATATGTTGCTGCTGTGTCTGTACAGTTGTTAGTTTTGCCATTGTTGCCGATGTTATTGCCGTACATTATGACTTGGCTGCATTTCCGTTTGCTTTGCAGTTTTTATGCGTTTTTTTTGTCTGTCTTAACTTATTACGTATCTACCCTGCTTGGTTAAACAGAAGGGTATTATCAATTTCACTAACACTTCAACGTTAATTAACAACTCGCATTCTTTGTGTCCTTCTGCCTGCTAATTTACATTATCTTTAAACTGAGCGACATACCAAGTAATTTTAGCCAAACCTTGCGGTGGCGTTGCTAGACCAATAAAATTATATTTACCGCTTTGCAAAACGTGCCTATAACAAGAATTCCAAATTCCAAACTCCAAACCTCCCCTCCTCCACGGCTTCCCTCTGACTATTCGAGGTACGCATACTGAACACATTACAATCAACAGCTTCAAATGAAAAGCCACGTAGCCGGAGTTCTCAGTGCCAGCTTCTAGGATGTTGGGTGATACCTTTGGGGTGCTCTCATTGCCAGCTTTTCATATTATCTGTTGGAGATAAAAGTGCGCATCATTTGTGCAAGCGACGCACGTAGCACGTGGCAAGAGGCAACATACAAATTGATTACACGTGGTATGAGTAACGAGTGACAACAGCAATATTACAGGAATAGCTCCAGTGTTGAATCATACTTTGGGAGAATTGTAAAACTTTGCCAAACTTGGACTCAACAATTAAACTGAATTGTGTCAAAAGAATTAGGTATAGAACAGAGTGGGGAGTTGGGAAGTTGAGAGGAGACTTCAAACATCACCCAATAGCTGATTGAGAGGCATGAACTCAGATTAACCAAGTGAGCAATTTAATTGGCGTCCTTGAACTCTCTGAACGTTCAAGTTCTAAAGCTGGTCAACAATATGCGCTTTACCCTAGTATTTGTTAACTTTGTTTTCATTTACTTAAGATTCTAATTATTGTTGTTGTTGTTTTTATTGAGCGCGTCGAGTTGACTTCATTTGCATAAACGGCACGCAAATTAAAATGTGAAACGTGTTAGATGCTTATCAATATACTAAGCATGGGCACGTAAAGCACCCGTAGCCGCGGGAAAAAAGAGAATATAAAACAATAAAATAGTAGCTTTACAATTAACTGCGTTAGTCAGCTTTACTTTAGTTTGTAGATAAATGCAGTCTTCTTATTATTCTTATGCTCATAACTTAGCTCAACTATCGAATGCGATGATATCATTTGTTAATATTCTTTGTCGGTTGAATTAATTACTGAATTTCCAATGAAACGACGGCATGCCAATGCTAATTTTAATTTAAGAAACGAGATAGAGAGTTAGAGGAGAGTGTGTAGAGCAGTTGATTCAATGAAATAACTTAACTTTACCGTTTACACCGCATTTACAGCATTTAGGAACCAAGCACCCTAGGCACTTGAGGCCTATCTTCTAAGGTGCGGAAAGTTTTGAAGATAAGTACTTTAGTAGCAATTTGAGTTTGTCTGCCAGCTTCGAATTTGTTGTCGATTAAAAATACAACTTTTGTCTGAAAAATATTTGCTATTATAACTATTATATTAAATAACATACAACAGTTAAAGTTTCAAATATAGTATTACTAGTTTCTTACTATACTTAGATACTAAAATCTATTCCAAAATTGGATTTGTAAATACCACCGAGAGACTACTGTATATGGTTCCGACAAGCCCATTATCCAAGTTCAAACATCAATTGTACGGTGATAAATGAAGGCATTCAGTGTGTTTCCTAACTCAATTATTTGACTAGTTGCAGCTTCAGTTGAATTTATTATGCACTTCTTAGCCCTTCCCTCTCATTCTGTTCCATCCTTCAATTGCCAGAGAAGCTAATGGCAATTACAACTTCCGTGCTGAATCACTTTATTTTCAACTCTAATAGCACTCATTAGCTTGATGTAGTTAGTCCGAATCCGAGACAGTTTTGGGTTTTCGTTTGAATCATTCTCTTTCTCAGACATCCGCTCTCTTTCTCTCTTCTTGCAATGACCTCTCAGAAATCGCAGCGACGCTCTTTGGTCACGTCGCATCATAAAAATATTCCACGATGCCTTTTTCATGAACTTGAGCCAGGCGAAAAGTTGAAGAGCTGCCTTCCTGCCATTCCGCTTGTGTTCTCGGTTGCTTGCCTGGAGATCTCTCTGTGGCTTATTGGTGCTGTTTGAAAGCAGAGCCTTCTAATGCTTGTTTATGGCACAGGTGTCTGGACAGTCGTCAGCCAGATTGAGGGAGTTATAAAGCAAGTTTTGTAAAAAGTTTGTAAAGCGACGCTTAAACAGGCTCTGCCATAAGACATGAGTCATCTATGACAGTCGAGAGTAGAGATGGTAGCTTGCATTAACACGACGTGACACGACACGAACTTGATACAAGCACAAAGCGTTCTTGCTTTATTTGAGTTAATTATATGATTCGATATGCATCATTAATTATTAGATTGTCTTCTTAAGATGAACACAAGCTTTGTAAGCTGTCATACATATTTATGATCTAATTAATTAATTAGAAATAATTCGAAATAATTAGCAATATTCGACGATTAACTCCTATTCTTATTTAATTAATATTATTACATAAATTACAGCATTTTATTTATCGAGATGTTTAAATCGTTTCGATAACAAATACTTTCTACCTACATTTATTTTTTCGAAGGAAAGTTATTTTATTATATTATAATAACAACGCTTAGTGCACATCTCTATTGTCCATTGCGGTTGCAGTTGTTATTATTATTGGTTGGCTGGGAAGTCTCTTGCATATTAAACAGGGCTTAAAATGCGACGCACGATTGAGATGTGCGACGGGTCGAATGTACAGGGGGACAATGATAAGTTATCTCGACTCAGAAAGTACTCAATGCAGTTCTTAAGCGAATCGAACTCACCTGTTCCCCCTCTGTTTTCTCTTCTTTTGCAGGCGCATGTGGTGTCCGCATTTGAGCAGTCGCTCTCCAACATGACGAATCGCCTGCAGCAGCTGACGGCGACGGCTGAGCGTAAGGATGGCGAACTGACTGACATGCGGCAGACAATCGAGCTGTTGCGCAAGCAGTCCATCCAGGCCGGCCTAACAACTGCCCACATGCAGAGCATGGGCGTTCAGACGCAGGGGCAGAGTCAGAACGAGTTGATGTTGCAACAGAAGCCGCCTCCCGTGCCGTCTGGCAATGCACGGCCAGGTCACCCCAATGGAAATCCCAATGGGAATCCTAATGGTAACGGCTTAGGGATGGGCATGCAGAGACAGCATAGCACGGACTCTATGTGCTCTTTGAACTCCATCAGCTCGGGCTGCTCAGCGGCGCATGACAAAAACAAGGCGAACAAGAAGAAGGGCTGGTTGAGGAGCAGCTTTACTAAGGCGTTTTCTCGCAATGCCAAGATCTCTAAGACTAGTCGCCATGTGGGGCAGCATCCTCATACGCAAGAGCATAGCTCCGGGAAGACACCACTACACAATGGTCATGGACACGGCGAGGCTCCTTTGGGTCTTGCGGCATTGGCCACACAGCCAGCGCCTCCTTTGCCTGTGACAAATGCCTCCAGTAAGCAGAGTAGTCCTGCCAAAACGGTGACCCTAATTGACAATGCAAAGCCCATCGATGCCATTGATCCGGAAGACCAGCAGGTGGTCGAGGATCTGAAGAAGCAATTGCGCGAAAAGGACCTCGTGCTCACGGATATTCGGCTTGAGGCGCTCAGTTCCGCCTCGCAATTAGAGAGCCTCAAGGATATGATGAACAAAATGCGCGCAGAGATGATGTCCCTCAAGCAAAACAATGAGCGTCTCCAGAAACTGGTTACCAGTCGCTCATTGGCCGGATCCGAGGCTAGTCTAGGTCAGGCTATTAGTCCAAATGGATCCCTAGGTGGAGGTGCCGCTGGCTCGGACGCCTCGCGTCGATACTCGCTGGCTGATGGCAATGCCCGACCTCCTATGGAGCTTCCACCTCGTCTGACGGAGGAACTGGAAGAAGAATGTATGCCGCCAGCACCAGCTCCAGAGCCGCCGCCACCACCAGCACCAAGCGCAGCTCCCGTTGCACCACTGAGTCCCAACACACACATTGATCTAACACCACCGCCACCGGCGTTGGAGGCGGCACAGCTCAGCAGCCCAGTCCATATGGCCAATACCGTCGAGGAGCTGCCTGATGTGTGCGATGGCAAGAAAATTGCCATTGCCTGCTACTTGGGTCAGCCCGAATCCTTTGCCAAGTACTGCGAGGAGCTGCTCGAGCTGGATGACTTCTATGCGAATGGCGCCATCATCGCCAGCCAAGAAGCGGAGACTCAGTCACAGCAGGTTGACTACCAAGGAGCTGCGTTTACGGCCGCCAGTTGCAATGAGTTCGTCATCGCCTGCACTTACATCTCGGGCAAGACGACCTGGCAGAATCTGGACTACATTGTGCGAAAGACCTTCAAGGATTATGTGGCACGTATAGATCCCGGTACGAACCTAGGCCTCAACACGGATTCCATAACGTCCTATCATCTGGGCGAAGCTAAGCGTGGTCCTGAAATGGGGTTCCCGGAACTTCTGCCCTGCGGCTACATTGTGGGCAATGTGAAAACCCTCTACATCTGCCTCCAGGGTGTGGGTAGCCTGGCGTTCGATAGCCTTATTCCTCGCAGCATCGTTCATCGCTACATAAGTCTGCTTACGGAGCATCGACGCCTCATCCTGTGCGGACCTAGTGGCACGGGAAAATCCTATCTGGCTCGCCGCCTGGCAGAGTTTCTTGTGGCACGTGCCGGTCGTGGCAATCCCTCAGAAGCCATAGCCACATTCAAGTAAGAATCGCATTTGACCTTGTTGCTTTTCCCATTTCTAAACTAATTCCTGTATCCCCTTTCCGCTTACAGCGTAGACCACAAGACCTCAAAGGATTTGCGTCAATACCTTGGACACATTGCCGAGCAGGCGGCCATTGCTAATGGAGTCTCGGAGCTGCCATCTGTGATCATATTGGATAACTTGCATCATGCGTCAGCGCTGGGTGATGTTTTCTCCTGTCTGCTTAGCGCTGGGCCTGCCACCAAACTACCCTGCATTATTGGCACGATGTCGCAGGCGACCTGCAACACTACCAATCTCCAGCTGCATCACAACTTCCGCTGGGTAAGTCTCCCGACAGATGACTCGTGGCTTAATGTGCCATTGACCTTGCATCTTTCTCATCAATAGGTTCTCACAGCAAATCACATGGAACCGGTAAAGGGATTTCTGGGTCGCTTCTTGCGCCGTCGTCTGTTCCAACTAGAGCTACAGACGCAGCACTCGCAGCCGGAGCTGGCTGCGGTGCTAGCCTGGTTGCCATCCGTTTGGCAGCATATCAATCGCTTCCTCGAGGTCCACAGCTCCAGTGATGTGACAATTGGACCACGTCTGTTTCTCTCGTGTCCTCTGGACCTCAAGGACTCGCAAGTTTGGTTCACGGACATTTGGAACTATCATTTATCGCCCTACCTTATCGAGGCGGTGCGCGAGGGCGTCCAACTCTACGGACGACGTGGTGGAGCCTGGAACGATCCCTCGGCCTTCATAAGGAACTCATATCCCTGGCCTTACGGCCCAGATTCTGTGCCGCCGCTGCGCCAAATCAATGCGGAGGATGTGGGCCTAGAGGGAGTGACCCTTAGCACTGGCGAACAACAAGATCCATTGGTAAATGTGACAGAATTTATCAAAGAACTTGCCTAATCATTCCTTAAATTGTTGCAGCTAAACATGCTGATGCGACTGCAGGAGGCTGCCAACTACTCAGAGAATCAGGATCCAGAATCAGACTGCGCCAGCTTGGACTCCAATGTAACCCCTGACAGCTCTGCGGGAGCCGAATAGATTATCCCTGAAGCTAAATGTAAACAAAACAACCACAACTTCGTACATGCCAAATTTATGCGTTGCAACTGAACGCTAATGGAACCAGCAATCCCCCTTCCCCCATCCACCCACAGACACACACACACACACACAAATTGATGTTCAAACACACAAATTAAATTTCTTGCACCACTTTCGCAATCAAGTTCAAAAGCAGTTCCAAGAAGTTTACATTTGTACCAATCTGTCAATCAGTTCAATCTCTTAAACCATCAAGCTAACATCGTTTTGCACTTCCCATCATCCGATAAATTTAGATTGCACTTTTTAGCGCACTTGTTAAAAATGCAAATTGCCAAAAGAACTAAAAAGAAAATTATATAAAATAATAAGAAAAAGAGAATAAACATTCATTCTATTCACTATTTCCCTCCCAAATAACTTGGTGACCATTTGCGTAAGGTCAACGCGACCCGAAAAAATAGACAGAAAGATATAGAAAGTCAAGGAAAACCCAACATTAAATGTTAAACAATTACTAAAAAAATACATTTTGTAAATAAAAACCAAAAAATCCCCAAAATTATATTTAAGAGAGATATTGTACGTCGGTATCAAATTTTTATACCATTACCCAAGGGAAACCTACAAAACTTCTCTAAAGGAAAATCTACTGTAAATGTAGCATTAAGTTTTTGCTACTACCAATTTACAAGATGTACATTTAAAGGAAAAAGCTTTCACTTTAGTTTAATTATTTGCATAATTATCATTAAATATTGTTATAAACATATTGCATATTTATAAAACAAAACTATTTAAACAATTTATTATTATGCCATACAGCGCTTACCATAGCAGCAGCAACAACATATATGCAAAATTAATATACGTAAATCACAAATAAACAAAAGATCCATAACAAATAGTTAAATTAACAAGCCCAAGAATTCCTAAACCATGAAGCGAATGAACAACAAGATCAACTAACTGCTAAATTATATTAAATACAATATATCATATTATATGTCCTGTCTCTGTCTAACTTAAATGTGTACATTTATGAGATATGAAATTAAATCAAAATAAAATAATATATATAATATAATTATTTTATGGCTCTTTACTTAAGGCAATCGAATCACGTTATGCCGATCTTGCAATTTACTTAGCGTTAAGCATCAACTCAAACTACCTACGGAGATTCAGTAGTGGAACTAAACCTTGTCGCTGATGTACAAATGCTATTATTGGTGCATGTTTCTTGTTGCAGGTTCGCCTTGATCGAACTTTAAAACAAACAATAATAATAATAGTTCAGGGCAACATAATATAGAAGCTATAGGTGCATCCATTTCAGATCGAATACGTCCTCGCTAAATTTGAGATCAAATTCCAAATAAACGAAAGCATATTCGGTCTCTTTTCAAAGGATATCATCGTATAGGATAACGATTTCACTGTTGTATGCCTACAATTGCCCAGGCTTTTGATTTTGACTTTTGATGTTTAATTTTTGACTTTGCAATGTTTCTTTACAAACAGAAGACCTGATTTATTTCGAGTGGATAACGATTTGAGGTGGAAATGCAAAATCTGGGTACATTCGAATGTGAGTGAATGAGCCGAATGTAGAGTGTCGTGAAAAAACGATTACTTACATAAAAATTCGGCTGCCAAATCTTGTCCGGCCAGAAGTTAAATTAATAAAACTGATGAATAAATTTCACTATCAAAACACCCTGACAGGTGATGGAAAAAGAAGAGCGCAATGCAAGAATGTTTGTCCACATTATGGCATAATTGCTCATACTAAACTAATTAAACATGTTTTAACCTTTTAAAAAGGTGTTTTTTAAGTTCCACAATGGTTTTGGGGAATTTTGATCAGTTACATACAGGTAAAAGTATTTAATTGTTCATTGGGATAGATATGTTTCCATTCTAGTTAAAAATTTGGATTCTTTTTTTTTACCTAATTCAAACTATTTAACATTCAATTCAACATTCAATTCAATTTACAGCAACGTAAAAACGAGGACTACAATAATTTCAGATATGCAAAAGCTTGTAAGACTTCACTGATAAGACAGAACAAAGAACTTTTCAATATGCTGGCGGCCTTGACACATCCACTTATATTATTGTTGAGATACGTGGGATCGCGGATGGGAAAAGAAAGAAAGTATCAAAAAAAAGAAAACATTTTTTTGTTGTAAATATGAATTTATGTAAATGTGTAATGAAACTATGCTATATATAGAAAATAGTTATTGTAAAATTGAAATTCGATCAAAAAATGTATATTTATGACAAAAAAGTTATATTTTTCATAATTTAAAACGTAAAATAGGCACAGAAAACTGCCTATGGACTTATCGCCTGCTATGAACATTTATTTCAGAGATTAAACAGTTTTTTGTTATCTTTTTAAATTTTTTAATATCTTGAATGGTTCAAAAAATATGTTTTTTGTAAAGTCAAATGGGATAAGGCCCCACTGTGTGACGTCACAAAAATAATAAGACGATAGTCATCAATCCAATATTCAATATCATTACTAAAAAAAATTCTTTTCTGTTGGGATTAAAAAAAGATTTTGTACTTAATAGCAGATAATAACATTTATATACTACAACTTATTGGTATTTTGCGCTACCTATTGGAAAAACATTTTGCAATTTTATATATTTATATTCAATCTATGAGGCAGCGTCCTTGGTCCACGGCTCTATTCAGTATACACTGCAGATAAACCCTTCCCTAGCGAGCAACACATGAATGTTCCATGGAAGGCTCTTCCTGCCGCATACGCTGACGATGTTGCATACTCTACAGCTCCAAATGAAGAATTCAACGATAGCGGTGGCTCCGATCTGGCTTTACGGGGTGCAAATTTAGGGAATCTACGCCTAATCCAATTATAGGCGCATGCAAGTTCTACAGAAGCGCGCCTTGCGCGCTACTTCTGGCCGCCAGGCATCGTATGGCTCAACGTTTAATATGTTAATCAATAAACAGAAAATAAGTAAAATTCATATTTAATGGTAGTACATATTTTCGAATAAGTCAGATTGATTTCCTGGTGCTTGAATGAATCATTAAAATATATGAACTGTCCAAACCTGAAAGATTATAAAACAGAACACTGGAAAACTGAGAGCAATTTGGATTGTGTTAAGCGCCATCTGTCGGTAAGTTGCATAACTCAGCTAAATAATAAATTTTGAGCTTTGATCTTTGAATCTGGTTGCATACTTTTAGGATTACTTAAGTCTAAGAATAAATAGATATTCAATGAATATTCTAACAGCAGTGTTCTGAAATAATCACCTAATCTTATTGATTTCTGTAGTCTTTAAATTATTAACAAAGTTCATTGTACGAATGATCTGTGTCAATGATTCAGAAGTCTTTTAATCGGAGCACTAAGAAGTAATATTCATTGGACCCGAGTTGATAAGAAGTATGTATACAATTCCTCATTAATATTTATTTATTATAGTGGAAAACATATTCGTAACAATTGAACAATATAATCAGCCGGTTCTGTAAAAGAAAATGTATAAAAAGACAATACTTTTGCTTCCAAGCCCGCAGATCGTTAAATCGTTTACTTAAAGATGCGTTTCCCGCTATTGCTTTGTTTTCTGCTCTTGGTAATAAATACGAATTGTAAATAGTTATAATATTAATTTGAAACTTATTACAGTGCATTACAAGCGGTCAATCGAGGGTGCTTCCTGGAAGAGATCAATACCTTATAAATGAATTGAAAACGCTTGGCGAAAATCTTTTGAAATCGAATTTACATGCGGAATTGAATTGCAGGCTGAAAGTTGCACAGATGATAATAGATTCTAATGTTGCACAACAATCGGTCATTGAAAAAATGCATGCATTCATATCCCAATGGCGCCCCGTACTTCCACGTGTGAGTGTAGAAGATTATGCCAAATTTAGTGTGGACTTCCCATTGGCATTGGAGTTAGAACTAATTAAGTACAAAGATGATGATGGTGGATTAAACTACTATACCAGAGGTGGTTTTAGTGCCATTAAAGCCAAAATTGAAAATGAAGATAGAGATCGTCTGACTATTTTTAAGGACATTGCCGTTCTAAAGATGTCCGAGATAAGCCAGGAAACAAAACAAGTCAACAGTTCCTTGATGAATGCATTTGACAACTTCGTGAATCATACAGATTTGAAACTTCGAAATTTCCTTACTTTCTTAAGAGAGCTTAGAGAGTATTAAAATGAAAAGAAGAAAAATTCAATTTGTATTTCAAAATATATGCCATGATTTTATTATATTTATTTACTCGTATTGAACTGTTTTTTAACTTGACATAAATTAGCTTTCTCATGATTTCAAGCCCATTAAACCGCCATGAATATAGGTTTCAGTATTGCTTTTGCTTATGGCCGACTTTTTGTACTCGAATATCGGTTACACAAAGAAGATTGTTCTATTCAAATGTGTACACATTATAGAAATCTGTTCAAGCATATGAAGGTGTGTATCGCATGCTGTGTCACAGCAGAAGAGTGAGCCCCGAGTTGGAGTTTTATTTTGATGTGTTTGAATTTTAAAGAGAATAAAAGACAGAGAATATGCTTGAAAGCCGAATGCTCATTTCTCATTGAGTTAGCAGCAACTTTGTCTCCGCGTATACATTGTTTTTTCTTTTTCGCATATGGGAAGGAATAAACACACACAGCCACCGGAGCGAAAGATGCACGCGATAATGCCGCGACCTATGTACATAAATGAAAGTAGCTTATTTACCCTGCACAGGGCTACATTAACTTTATGGCACTCCAAATTCAGTATGTACATTCTAGATCAGTATCAACTGCGAAGATGATTGAACCAGGTCCGTTTGTCTGGGCGTCGGGTCTGATTGTCCATCTGTGTGAACGCGTCGATCTCAGCATCTAGAAGCTCAAGTATACCATTGGCAGATCAAGTTTATTATAAGTTTTGCATTGTCGCGTGCGCTCGACTGTTCCGCAGTTTTTTTATTATTATTATTTTTTATATTTTTATTTTCAAATTACGCAAGAAGAAAAGCCAACAAAAGTAATTTGTTGACGTCAAATTCCCCTTTACTATGAATGCATGAATGCAGTTATGGTAACCAATTTAAATCGGTTAATATTTACAATAAATTATATTAATTTATTATTCACAACTGCGAAGATGTGAACATAATTATTAGTACTCCATGTCGGATCAGGGCCATCTATAGTCCCTTATCAAACTTCTACTGAACTCGTCCAAACCAAGATAATAATAATGATTATTGTGGAAAATTTATTGCAAACGGCTGTGAGTATTTCCAGCTCTGAAAAATACGACATTCAAAATTCTTGGAGATGCATTTCTTGCTACATATAGATTCAGGGGATATAGCCGAAAGTGATAGAATCATAATAAATGATCTAAGACTGCTTGGCGAGAAAATATCGTTTACACAGTTAATTATCGAGTCACAGGAAGCCGCGCAAGATGTTATTGACAGAATGCAGGCATTCAGAGGCCCCTGGCAGGAACAATCGTTCTGATTTAAATGAAACGAATATTCATAAGCTTTATAGGGAAATTGGATTGGCAGTTAGTGAAGAATCACTGTTGATGAATTTAATTCAATGTATGAGAATAATTGCTGCAGTCGTTCGAATTCATTTAAGAACGACTTAATTCAAAAGATGAGCCGGATAAGCCAAGCTACTAATGAAGCCGAGAGTGATTTGATAAATGCATTTCATCAATTTCTTAACAAGAAATACAAATATACAAAAAACAAATATACTGTCAACTTATATTCTGCATGTTTTTTGTACAGGTATTTATCTTATTATTTACATTTTTAGAAAAGTCGTTATTACAATATTTCAGAAGTATTATGTCATAAAAGAAATATTATAGTACTTCTGCAACCAAAGCGATTCTGCTGGCACTAGAGAATGTACACTCCTCTGTTAACTTAACATAATAGTAGAAAACGACTTGGGGGACAATGTATTCTAATTAATTCTTATTTTTCGTTTTATAGAAAAAATATATCCGCTGCCAAAAACAGCTTTACCTTTTTATGATAATAAGTAATAACTTATAAATTAGTGAAACATGTTGTCCGTTGATTCGTATTATATTCTTTTGAAAACGTAAATATCAGCTGATGAATGCTATACCATGAAACTTTTGACAGCATTCATAAAATAAATTCCATTAATATTAAACGTGAATAATATGAAAACAAGCGACAAGTTAATTTGTAATTCCAAGGAAAATTATTAAAAAGTGAATATTTTAAAATCAATAAGAGTGTTGAAAACGGTGTATAATATCGATGTTGGTAGTGTTAAGAAAACATCGATATATCGATATAACGATGCTAGCATCGATGTATTTTTCAGCTTTACAACTCTACTAGAACAAACCGTGGCTGAAATTAGAATTGGTAAATTGTGTTATAGTTTTCAAAGGTTAAACTTGCGAATTTTTAAGGAGATTTCATACAACTGTTGAAATGTAAAATTTCGTTTTAAACTGACATCAGCAGTGGCTATCCTGCAAACGTGCAGATCCACTGAAAAATATGTGAAAAAAGTTTCGATTACACAACAGCTGCAGCACAAGTCGCACGAAAGCAATGAAAAATTGCAAAATTATGCGCTGGGGGCGGGCATATTCAGTCAATAATAACTAAAGAAATAACTAAAACACGAGAATGTATTCTCATGATTATTAATTGGTACCTTGTATTGGACGTAGGCTGATCTGGTGTTACATAACCTTATATGCGTCACTTACCTTCAGCTGTACGACAAGCTCTACCGTCCCCAGCAATCTATAGATATCGCTTCATTACCCTTAATGCTAACAAAATTTTACTTGACGTTGCAGCTCTGGAACTATGGCACTCAGACTAATCAACAACGCCCTGCGTCGTCAGCTGGTCGCTCAGTTGCCCCGCAATGCTCAAATCGGTAGTATTGCTTCGATTCACACGCTAGACAAGATTGGCAAACGTGAGGTTGTGGGCTTCGGCTGGAACGGCACAGCCTGCTACGCGGATCGTTCTGACTATCCCATGCCTGCTGTCCGCTTCCGTGAGCCCAACAACGAAATCAACGCTTTGCGCACTAAGGAACAGGGCGACTGGAAGAAACTGAGCCCACAGGAGATTAAGGCTCTTTACCGTGCCAGCTTTTGTCAGACCATTGCTGAGGTGCAAGCCAGCACTGGCGAATGGAAAATGCACTTGGGCGTTGGCCTCCTCTTCACCGCCGCGGCCATTTGGATTGCCATCCTGATGAACCTGTTTGGTAGATAGCCGACGATATATTCACTCATTTTATTTCGCTTATAAACAAATCTTTTTTACAGTCTATGACGAACTCCCAGTTACCTTCGATGAGGAGCACCAGAAGGCGCAGCTGAAGCGTATAATCGACTTAGAGATTAATCCCGTGACTGGCTTGACCTCCAAGTGGGATTATGAAAACAATAAGTGGAAGAACTAAGCGGGACACCAGCGGCTTACATCAATTCCAAATCGGCGTTCTCGTTGAGTGTAAACAATAATTAAGTGAAAAGTTAGGCGACGTCTATGTTTAAGTGGCGATACCAAGCAACAAGAAACTCTAGTTGAAATTAAAGTTATGGCCGCTGCCAAACTAGATTCAAGTTGTTTCTTTTTTGTATGAAAGGAACAGTATTGAGCCGTAAAGGTAACATCATTTGATAAATATATATTACAAGAATTTCCTTAAAGATACCAACTCCATTTACTACACTAAGATGATGGCTTAAGAAATTGTGATTGTTTCGTTTAAACTCATTCGACATAACTAATTTAGTTATTCGGGGTGAGATAAACCGTTAATCCCCAAAGCAATTTTAAATTATGAATCCAATTCACTTGTATTTAGAAGCAGGCTATTTTGAATACCTATAAAAACTATATGTAATATATGTAACTGATCTACTATTGTCTTAACTGCAATATGATTTTAATGAAAATCAGAAATTGGTTCTTCGGCTGAACATGACAGATACATTTAAAAAATGACTTAACCGATTATATGTTAAGTGCTACAATATTTATATATATAAATATATATATATATATATATCACCACTGGTGCACTCTTCCTGTTCCCAAATGATCTGAAACACATTCATACACATGGGGATACTCCTTGCAGTATGGACATACAATTTCTTCTCTCCTACAGGAAGTATCAAAGAACAAGAAATTTTATTATGATAGTCCGTGTATTTATACATCTACATTTGTAATGCACTTTTCTGTTCTCATTATTACTCCATTTCTCCAGTCGTGTACCCTTCGTAAGGTTTCTTGTGCAAATTATGGGATCTCATATGCTTCGGGCGATCGAATTTAGAGTGTAATTGATTTGGATTTTTTCCAGCAAAGATGATATGGCTGTGTACACAGATCAGGAACAGAAGTAGCAATGAATTCCACATAGTATTGAATATTCAGCCAATTCTGTGCATTAAGTATTTTTCTTCGTAGATTGTTTTTATTTATAATACAATTTGCTTATTTGTGATACTCGATTTCAGTGTAATCCATTTGAAACGTCTTATTCGATTGTTTTCGGTTATGAAACAGGTCGGATGTATGGTTAGAATTGGCCACTCCTCAATCAAGTAGGCGTAAATATGTGTCTATTTTAGTTGCATGTACAGAATACCACTCGGTCGACTCCAGGTAGAGAAGCCTCAAAGAAATGACTTTTAAATATCTTCAAAGATTTTAATTAAAATGCTGATTTATATTTATTTTAACAAACTAATTCATAATAAATATAGACAGCGAAAGGAAAATTGTTAATTTAAAATGAATTTTCAATGCGAATCGTAACGTGTGAAAAGGTTGTGATACCCATTAACACCCATTGTATTTCACCTTAGAGATAGTGGAGCATGAAGATCGCGTGCACTCAACTTTTAACCTTTTAATTATTTATTATGGTCTGACTAATTACATTATGATGCTTGGCATGCTGTCCCTGGCGTTCCTTCCACTTCCTGTATTTGGGTTTTCTATTGATGTTATGGAATCCATCATGGGCAATCACGACATGATGTTTGCCCCTTGTTGAGCTGCTCCCCAATGCCAGGAAAGCATGCATCAGGACTAACAACTGCAATACAATGGGAGAAGAAGAACCATCTACTCTTTTTCCAGTTAAATTAAGCCCCCTCCACATCTCACCCAGCAGCATCTGCAAAGCAACGACATCTTTCCACTGCCAACATCAGAACTAAGTATAACTATCCACAAGCCCCGAGCTGGCACAATAATTGCATTTGTTTTGGCCTCGGAGCGTCTAATCAACAAGTGCACGCCGTTGCCTTTCATATACAGGGTGTCTTTATTAGTGCTTAAGGCCTTCGGGCTTTATATTGCTGGTTGTGGTGAATGGATCATTCCAATGGGCCCAAAGGGGTTCATTCTTAATATTATGGAAACCATCGTGTGCTCTCACATGTCTTGCACCACGCTTGGAACCATATGGCGACACGAACGGGTCACCACCATTCTCCACTTCGCCAGAAGGTTTGTAAGTCATCAGATCTATAAGTTCGGTAATAGTTGTAATTGCTGTTGAGTTGGTCACCTGTTCAGTGACCGTCTCTGCCCAGTGCCCTCCAGCTGATCCAGCTTCGGTTACCGAATCCTCTGTGACGGCGGCTCCATTGCCTGCTGCTGCATCTGTTGGTGATTGTTCGTCTGGTGCTGCTGCTGATGCTGTTTCTGCACCCGGCACATCTATGGCATGAGCCAGTGTAATTATCAACAAGCACAAATTCACCTGTGAGGGACGATGTGGAGTATATTCTTAGATCTGCAAGTTAGTCACTTTACCAACTGAGTTCTTCCCATGTCAAATAAAGCTGAATAGTGCTCTTTAACAAGCAATGGCTGGCACCTTTATAGTAACTTCGTCAATGGGTTCCAGATGAAATTAATTAAAGAAGTTACCGGTTTTTATGACCAAGGCAAATTCATACGAAACTTTCTCCTGATTTGCCACAGTTGTCAACGCAGTTCTTTGGAAATACCAAGCCAGCGATGCACATGCTAACACATTGCCTTTGGGCGGGTTTTACGTCTCACATCGATTAATTATTGGATATAATGAGCTAATTGTAGGTTTACATCATAATCTCACTTGTGGGCAGCGCTGCCAACGATGCCTATAAAAGCAAACGGGGTACTTGTTGTTTGATGTCAGTTGACTCAAAGTTCTCGTAGATGAAAGTTAAGATCGTATCAATATGCATATCAAACTATTGCTACTCAGCCAGGTAAGTTACTTTTAAAGCCATTCTATCTACTCAAATGCTAATCCTACCCTTTAGATGTTGGTGCTCAGCTGTTTTATGAATTTAGTTCAAGCTGATGATGAGGAAACACTAGATGATGTCTCAACTACGATAGAGCCCTTGATAACTACAACTCTGCCTGACATTGCCCCCAATGATCAGGCTACCGACAGTCCCGACAAGGAGATGATAAAACTTGATCAAGGAGTCAAGGACAAGAATCATGCTGCACAGCCGGAAACAACAATTCCGCCTGCTGGAAGCACCACAGCGTCACCCTCTATGGAAAAGCCTCTGAAGGCACATGCTAACTCACCATATCCACATCCTTTTCCATACCCAAATCCTCATAGTATTGGGTACAATCCGCTAAATCCTGATCCTACGATTAATACGGAAGGTTCCCCTAAGCCCAAGTCTATTGCGGCTGAATATCCTGACTATCCATATCTAGGTTATCCGATCTTGCGGTCACAATACTCACCTTATTCACCTTACTCACCATACACACCTTACTCACCTTACTCACCCCACGGATCACCCCATTTCCATCCCCATGCACCCTTACCACAATATCCAGGATTGGCACCTCCTGATGCCGAAAGCGATGACGATAGCGATGGGAAACCAAAGTCCGATGAGAAGGTCAAGTCCCCTGAGAAGGAAAAGAAGCCTTCTGATCAGCCCATCACTCCAAGCTCTGGTTACCCTCCGCTCTATGTGGTTCAGCGTCGCCCACTGCTTTCAAGCTATCCATATATTGGTCCGGCACGCGGATATGGCCTGCCCTTTGCCTATGGGCGCTAAGCATATACTCGTAGTAACTATTGTACTTATTGCACTCATACAATTAAGTTGAGTCGAGTAAATAAAAATGTATTTAAGAATTATTTACTTCATCGGCTTCCATATGTACTTGTTATGGCATTTCCCGCTCGCAATTGCTGATAACCCCGAGCATTGATTCTCTCACCTTGCACATTTTCCAGTCAAACTTGTTAGTCTCTCTACATTGTAATTTTATAGAGCTAGCGTGCCAGTTGGGTTCGTCATATAGCTGGTAGCTGTCTAGAAAGCGAGACGTCTCACTGCAGGTCGATTCAGAATGTCTCCTCATATCTCTGTCCTATTAGGTTACCTAATCATAGGAGTTGGGGTAAGTGGTCTGACACATACTAGTCAATAGGTTACTCTTAGCATTCTGCAATCCTCATAGCTCTGTCACTGTGCTGCATTTGAAAAGGTAAGCCATATCATTCGGTATTTATTTCCTGAATAACCTGGATCTTCAGCTGCGCAACGCAAGGGATACACGTAATATACCCTCGAATATGTTCAAGCCGCTGGGCAGCCCCTCCAATGAAAATCGGAATGAATCGTCATTAACACCGGATGAATACTCCAAAGATACCTTCTCTGAGGTAAGCTCATTTACACATGATAAGTTAAGGGGTCCTATATTTCTGTTAACAGCATAGCACAGGAGAGGCGCATATAGTAACTGATCCTTTGGTTCCAAATGGAAGGAGTTTGTTTTCTCAACAGAACTTACAGGATGAAGAGTATGATGAGCGTCCTCCATTCCGCTCAAACATACCGAGATTCTACAATCCCGGTCGCTTTAATGACAGATTTTCCAGTGGAATACGCACAGTAAATAAATCTGACAGATGTATGCTATTGCTTAATACAATTACATTAACTAATCCTGTATTACAGAACAATTACGAATCTACTTTGAATAATGGAAACATAAGAGGTTCTTCGGGGTTTGGAAACCCTGGTTTCAGTGAACCAGAGTTTGGCCCGATACGGCCCCTAAGGGGTCAAACGGTAAAAGAGCTTCTCATAATTTTTTTTGTTATCTTTACATTTATATATTTTCAATTCTAGATACCCTTAATTGCAACTGGCATCGGACCTTCTTTCTCTCCTAGCGGGTTTCCTGATAATGGCTTGAGTCAGGATTCGTCAAGTAATTTCTATCGGTCGGAGTCATATAGTTATTCCTCAGACGGCAATGGTCCACCGCAAATTGAACGGAATGTATATGACTCTCGGTTAGGTCATGGAGTATCAAGTCGAAAATTTTAGTGTATAACATAACTAACAAAAAATAAACCATTAATTAAAAAATCCCGGCGGTCAGTCGGGTCCAGCGACAGTTTAGTACCGTGGATCAGTAGTTATAACAGAAAGGGGTAAGGCTAAAGTCGGCCCCAATTGACTGTGGGGACTCTGTACTAATCGGGAAAAGCAAAAAACGTCAGTTTATAATTTGTAATTAATGTATAATTAATAAAAATAAAATTTTTACTTGTCAGCAGCGAGATTTGAACTCACTTTCTCGCAGCGTATCTTGTTGTTGCTGTTCTAATTAATATCTTCTTTGTTTATGTTTCGATCGTGATGAAATTTTCGGAAAACGCCCACAAAGGAGCGTCCTCTATATGTTTCAAATCTGTTTGTAGCTTTAGAGATACTTTCTTCGATTTGCGGGAGCAAATACTCTCTGAGATCTAGGTGTTCATACGGACGGACAGACAGACAGACGGACAGACGGCCATGGCTATATCGTCTCCGCTGTTGATAGTGATCAAAAATATATATACTTTATAGTACATAGTCCAATATGCACTTTTAGTTCATAGTTTAATATGTACTTTTAATACATAGTCCAACTATGTACTTTTTGTATAGAGTCTCATATGTAGTTTTAGTACAGAGTCTAAAAAAATTATTGCGTCGATCATCGAAATTGATTTGCTGATAAACCCAGTTGTGATGACCATTCGATTACATGTATTTTATATTCCGTTTTAATTGACTGGAACGGTCATGTTTCATGAAAGTTCGACACATATTTCTTCTCTTTTTATAATAAACAATATCGATATTTCTATCGTTAATTGGGTTGTAAGATATATAACAATATTTAGTTTCCCAAAACTATACTTCGTATTAGATTTGAACCTAGTGGTTCAATAGTTCCGTTCGAAACCTATTTATTTATTTATTTATTTATGGATTTATATAATTATAGTTTAGAACTAATGATAAATAACATTGTGATTAATAGCTAGGGCGACAAAGGCCTTCAGGCTGTCTATTGATTTGTCGCCATGAATTATGTTTTTATTTGGTTGAACATGATTTTCAAGATGTTGATTTTGTTCTAAATCTCCAATGTCATACTGAAGCGAAAGCTTGCTTATGAGATTTTCCGATTCATCCGATTCAAGACTATCTACTAAATCTAAAATCTCGGCTAAGTTAAAGAACACATTCATTACATCTTTAGAATCGTCAATTTGCTTTAAGTGTAAAATCATCTTGGTAAAAACCTCAAAAATTTGCTTATCAGTCTCACCGGAGTCAATTCGCTCGACATCATTGATAATCAACTCCAATAGCTCGGTAAACTGTATTATGATTGATCTGCCAAGTGTGTTGATTTCTTCACTGATATGATATCCCATCTCATAGAGAGGTATTGGGGCAGCGAACTAAATGAGAAAAATTAGATTAAGTAATTTTTAATATTAATAAACTGTTTTCTATATAAAACTTCAAATTTAAAACGTGTATCTCACAATCGGAGAATTTTCTTATCATTTTTTTATTTGATCAAAAAATGGGAAAACGATAACAAGCTTGGCATATCTTAAGGTTAGAGTTTTCCAATGTATTTTGAATGTTTTTTAATGGATCAGTCACTCCCAATAAAAAGTAGTATTCGATATATAGAGATGGATCTTACCGCTGATTGTAAGAAGTAGAAGAATGAATAGATGTTGCCACATTTTCAAACTGATTTCCAGATCATCAGGACACTATATGACGACTTTGCTGATGCGCTTGACTCTTATAAGCTTTTTTTGTATCGGTGCATGACACGAGTCTGTCTCTGTTAATAATGGATGTGATTATAGTGGAATCTCACGGAACTGGTAGTCTATAATCAGTACACAAATTCCGCTTGTCATGATTAGAACGTTTAATTAAAATAATGTATATCCGTATACTTATCATATTATTTTTGCTCTTGGGCGTATGTTGCATAAAGTGTCTATAAAATTTTTAAATTATTTTCTCAACTTATTCCCATCGTAGGGAAGACATGCCCTGCCCAAGGCGGATAGCTTAAGGGAGTTGCGTAAGCTTATGAGACAGCAAAATGGCGAGCAGCATCAGCACTTGCAGCAATTCAAAGACGACATCAGTTTGTGGACACACTCCCTTGAGCAAATGGGACTTAACTTTGTGGTATTCGTGGAACAGTGCCGCCCAATGGGGAGTCACTGCAGCCAACGGCACGTACAACGTCATTTGCGATCCCTTCGACGGGGCTGCACCGAACTGCGGGGTCAGCTGGATATCCTAGAGATTAATTACTTAGGCAAGATCAGCGAGGAGGAGATTCTGATGCCCACATTGCGGGCAGTGCGAAAAGTGTTACACCAGTACGATGATGTTTTAAAGTTGATCAATTTAGAGGCGTATAAATTAGTAGAGCAGTAGTTGTTGTGGAAGTATCGTCTCACATGGGTACACGATTCTATTATGTTATCATTTGCTTTATAGTTAAAAAACATGTAGCACTCACACTAACAGAGCTAGAACAACTTATTCTGAAAGATATTTGGCTCTTACAGTTGTGAGAATTCGATTTTATAATTTTCAATCATCTCAATTAATGGCATCATTACGCATCGGACAGAGTATCGGATAGAAAAATACCTCTCACTCATATATGTTAAATACTAACACTGTAGGAACACTCTGAGTGCACCACTATGAGTATGCACTGAAATGAATTTTTTTAGGATATTAAAAGTAATATAAGTAACATAATCAGTTACAAATTGTAAAATGAATTTAAGAAAATGATTGAAAGATAACGTTTTCACAGTTTATTTTATTCAATAAAATGAAATTCAATAAATATCAATAAAATTTTTCTCTTTCTACTTGAAGACCTTATTTCATATGCCTTATATGTATGCAAATGAGGTTTTCAATTGCATGAATTAACATTGTTATGTTATTCAAGAAGATAATGTAACATTAGCTACTGCCACACAGCTTTTGTATCATTTAGCATTGGAGTAACAACATTGGCTAACTCTAATACGGATCTATCATATTAAAGTTAGCTTAAGCTCACGAGAAATGCCTTCCACAATGCCTTTGGCTTGCTTGTTATAATCCATCAGGCGTAATTCAGGCACTTGATTTTGCAGCGTTTCAGGAAACTCCAGGTAGGATAGAAGAAGACTATCTGCAGTCTCATTTTGCCAGCGGGTTATATTTCGCATTAGCTCCAAGTGGACTTGATGGGTAGACGTGAAATATTTGAGCAAGTCTAGCCGGATTTTGGAAAAGAAATTACGTATGGCAACTTTCTCGGCTGGTAGAACTGTGATCAACAATTGGTCAGGTGCTTGCTGATTGAACAACGAGCTATGGATCAACGCAAAGATGAAGTAGGCGGTGCTATAGTAATCCCGACTTCCCACAAGCAAATCCAGCTCAATGAAGTACTGCATATCGATGCCATTGATATCATTCCGCTGCTGCAGCACTGCTCGTGATTTGTCTATACTGGACTGTAGAACTTGATTATAGAGCAGCTCAATCTTTTCCACAGTCACGGACGCAGCTGGATTGTCTTCGCATATGCTCTAGAAAAATATAAAATCTTTGAGTTATATGCAACAGCTTGAGCTTGAATCAGCTTACTACACTGATAAGCCCGCTGCTGATAAGCAGAGTAAGATAGAGACATGCCTTTGAGAGAAAGCCCGACATGCTGCCGAACAGGTTGACGTTCGGAGACAAACTGTTCAGCATTGGGATTCAACTTGTTATGGCAGCTACAGATAAGAATAATTTGAAGTTTAAGTTAAGGTTAGCTTTTATTATGCACTTCAGCAAGGCCAGACATCAAATACAATTATTACATCACGATTTTAATTTTTGAAAATAAGCAAAAACTTCAAGTATTTATATATAGTATATTTAATATAGACTATTAGTCAATTAGGCTATCTAGAAATAAATTTCCGGATATTATACGGAATAAATAAATAGAAGAGACAAATGATACTATTATATTATATATCTAAATACCTATGTAACAAGATTATTCAAGTTATTATGCTTCAATTAGTATGCTTATTTTTCTTAACCTTACAATATTTTAGATTACAATTTAATCTCTTTATTAATGTGGCTTTAACAATTAGCACAAAAATATGCAACTTTTTGTACTACACATCTTATATGAACAATCTTAAAATTGTTTATTATAAAACATTTATATTATTTAAGCCAAACTAAGTTTTTGAATAAAACAGAAGGCAGCTGTACGATATTTATAAGAAACGCAAGATGAAAATGCTGGTTTAGACTTGAAAAGAGGTTCTCTGCTTATTTCTATTCATATATCTTTGGCATTGTGTAAGTTTTATTTGTGAAACTTACGCAAATCTTATATGTAATAATATTTAACACGCTATTTATATATTCAGAATAACACGCTTTATATTTGTACTCGTTTCGACAAACTCAATTGAATTCGAGTGCAAAATTGACAAGGGAATTGTATTGATTGTTTAATCTGATATACGGCTGATTTTAATATTACGTATTTACGACTTTCAATTTATATATATTCTTAAGTATATAATGTATATGTATGTAATTGCAAAAGACTTCTGAAAATGAAACAGATTAGCAGTGGGCTTATGATAGGTGCACAGTACATAGTAGATGAAGGTACTTTTATGAAACTTGAACAATACGAGACATATCTGTCTCTGCATCTCTTTAGTTATACATAGTTTAATATTGAAGCCGCTTGGGCATTGTACTTTGAGTTCAATTAGTTGAGAATTGATGCATCCATATATATATATATATATATATATATATATATATATATATATATATGTATATATATATATATATATTTATATATATATACATATACATATACATATATATATATACATATATGTTCAAGACATACTTACAATTATCACTTAAAACACGCATACAAATATATAATTACATAGTAGATTTATATATTTTTCAACTATATTTATAATCGCTTTAAGGTACACATGACGTTTTAACTTTATGGTGCTCGAGGCTCCAAAGTTCATAACAATTTCCTAAATAATTCTTAAACTTTCAACGAAAATAAACTTCCAAGATACTTAATTTTACTTAGGTTTATTAATATTGATATTAATTTGAATTAAGTTTTACGTGCGTTATTGTAAAAATAGTTAGCTTCAAGTTATGTATGAAAATATATATCCTAATAGTATTACTAAGTTGCTTGTATAGCTCTCTTGCACTTAAATTCTGTTATCTAGAAGACAGTCCATGGAGTAGGGCTTAGAATTACCTAGTTCATATATAAATGGCATCAATAAATGACATTTATAGATTCTTTAAGAAACTAGTTTTTATTTAGATATATAGAAAACACATATTATGCAATGTTATGTAGACGAAAAAGGTATATTAAACCTACTTTCTGATATTCTCATTCTTATTAATTAAACGTAAATTTGTAGATATTCTTTGCAGATACAACTTGATGTATCCTTTAATGGAATTGAGTAGGTATTTTAATTTGGAGCAGGCTTGCATAGAAATGATTTGAGTTTGAAACCAGAACTAGGCTTTATACTGTCGATGTATAACATATTTAAAACTTAATCTATATATGACATTTCGATATGTCTTCATCAATGAGCTTTGCAATTTATAAAAGAATTACAATTTTCGAATATTAGTAGCTTTGCTTAACCGATATAAGGGTTAAAGATCAAATTAAAGAACTGCGAATTTTTATATTCATTTGAATTCAGTAAATACTACTTAATTTGCAAATCATTTAAGTTTATTCATTATTATTAATTTTATATACTATTAAGCCAGCTATTGTAAATTTGATAGCCTAATTAACAATTTCACCGAGAATCCTTTCAATCCAATTGTATATTTTTATGATTCTACATCAATTTTATACCCACCTTTAATCGTTACTACCTCGCATATTGTCCTTAAAACGCAATTGAGTCACAGAACCATTCGATATGTAAGTTTTATCGAACTTCAAATTCCCACTTTCAAAGCATTTTTCTCTTGGCTTTATTTATATGATATTTATGCAAATTTATTTTTCTATGCAAGAAAATTTTGCAACAGGTTGGTTTATCCTTGATCTGTAGATGTTTACGATCGTGCATATTTGTTCATACGTTTTTGTGAAGAAATCAAAATGAAATAATACATAGGCAAATTGGTTTATGTGCCTTATAATAGGTACTCCATGAGTACCTATTATACATTTATTAATGAAACATTATTATAGAGAAAAATGCAGTAACGTATAATGACATAAATTAAATTAAATTAAATTAAATTACAGTAAATTAAATTAAATGCAAAGCACAGGAAACGAATGTTACAAAAGAGACTACAAACATACCGATTGTGAGACTGACAGTGAGTGAGAGGGACAGAGACTGAGAGACAGAGACAGGAAACAATTTTATTTTTTATCACAATTGCGTATGAAAAACTTCTTTAACTGCTAGAAACCACCACGTCCACTGCCACTTCTGCTGGCAGAATGTTCTGCACCCCCGTTTGCTGAATGTGGCACAAGGATGCGGGGCAATGTTAGCGACCGCTTGGGAAAGCTATGACGCTGCGGTGTGGTCTGATCTGGCGTGTGGCCCGCTGATAGAGTTATCGTCGGCTGAACAGGCGCAGCTGGCTTCGTAGACGTATCTGCAAGCTCTTCTCCTTCTTCCGTCTGCGGCGTGTGTCACGCATACGACTGAGCGGTCTGGGGCATCATGCCGGCTGTGTAGCCTGCATCGAGACCGGGTCGCTCCACGAGATTCTTGAGTCGGCCGCGCAGCTCTTCGAGGCTCTTGGACTTTGCCTTGTTAATTCGTTTGTACTTAACATCCTTAGGCTTGGTCACAGACCTATGGTTGGACATAACACGATTATAAGTAATCACTTGGGACTTCCCGTTGAGCTGCTCAGCGGTGGCGGTAGGCGGTGGCTGTAACTGAGGCACCTTCACACAAAGGGTGGTACAGGGCGAATCGTTGCTGGGCGACCGCTTCAGGCCTCCCAGCTGACGACGAGGCACTGGCATTGCCGTACCTATAGACGAATCTTTGGCTTTCTCCGGAGTGGTGGACGTGCCAGACGCTGGAGTTGCTGTGTCGATTTGACCCTCAGTTGAACTGGAACTGAGTGCCTTATCGGAACGATTCTTAAACTTGTCCCGCTTTTCGGCCACATCTGTCGGGGGTTCCGGATCCTCCTCTACAGAATAGACAGTCTCCAGTATATCCGGGCGCCGCAAAAAGCAATTGTTTCGCCTGGCAGCCCCATATTTATTTAAATTCGTCTCAATGGCATCCGATATGGATCGAACTATTGTGATGCCATCGCTACCCAGCACTCCACCTAATCCGCCGCTGCTTTTGCGCCGTGTGCCCAGCGTCATGTTGCTATCCGAATCAATATCTTCCAGCACCACCGCCGAATCCGAGTCGTTCAGCGAGTCTAGCTCGTTAGCATAGCTCGCCTCAATGCTTTCCAGCCCATGATTCACCAGCCGTGTGGACAACGTGTCAATGATCTTCTGCTGCTTCTGTATAGTGATTTCCCGGTGGCTCAACAGACTAGCGATTTGTTTCTGTTTTCGTTTCAATCGCGATTCTAGCAACAGCAGCTGCGATGTGAGAGAATTCATTTGATCGGATTTCTCCTTCTGATAGCGATAGTGTTGCTGCACCTATGAGTGGGAGAGAAAGAAAGAAAAGAAAGAAAATAAATTTCATATCAGGAATTTAGGTAAACTAGTTGAATTTGATTGTTCTTTTTCTTACCTGAATGGCATAAGCTTTACGCCACTTCATGATGTGTTCGGTTTGAAAGCGAACCTTGGATCGTAGCTCTTCAATGATAGCGCGAGCCGTATGCAAGTCCTTTGGGTCCTGGTTCATCATGTTTAGGCGCAAGTTGCTTGTATGACTGGAAACGGGCAATGGGGGAGGCCATTGAAATTCCAACGGCGGCTGATGCACATCTGTTGGCAACGAGCATCGGGGTTGAGCTGCTTTCGAAGCCTTTGGTGTGGAAGGCACAGTGCCTGCACCACTGGAGCCACTGGCACCATTGACTCTACCAATACCCACACTTGACGCCGTTATAGCCATTGTTGTTGCTGCTGTTGTTGTTGTTGTTGTTGTTGATGCTGGCTGAGAGGTCTGCTTCTGTATGCTGCATGCCATACTGCTGATAGTCTTGGCGAATTGTGTGGCGCGACCAGCATTCATTTAGCTTGGATTGAATGGTTGGTTTGGGTTGGATGGATGGTTGGGGGAGAGAGGAAAGGCAATGCTCTTGCAATCAGATAGACGCAGCTTGATTGATGTCCACTGGTCCAGCGCTGCCCGTAACGCTGTTGAAGTGCACAAAAAATGTCGAAATGTTTTATTAATGAAATTTATTTACTGGTTCATCGGGTAGGGACATTCAATTATGGCTAACTCTGTAGCACAGATCCCCGTCATAACCTTCAGTGCTGTTAGGATTCACTGTGACAAACTGGTTGGTCTGTATGAAGTGTAAAACCAGCAAGACTGATAATACTGATTGATGTGCTCTAAATCAGTAAATTTTCTAGATTTTATGATTCACCTTCTCCGACAGCATTTATATATTTTGCAGATTTGACAACATTGCATAGATCTGTATTCAATTTCAATCGATGTAAGACACTACCAAATGCACAAGCTGGGAATTGGGTAAGATATCTCAATAGACAACGAAATTGTAACTGTACGATTGGTTAGGATATCTCAGTAATCTTCTAAACTGAGAGACTAGCTCATCCTGATCCAAAATACATATTTGTTACGTGATCTGCCAAACCTTCTTTGATGCGTTTAATTATAATACCTCCTGCAAGGGAATACTGATATAGAACTTTGGCAACAATATTCTTAGTAATATGGCAGTGGCTTTGTCGTCCTGTAAATAATTTCAACATGGTTAACTTGACGTACAGGTGTATGAGATTAATGAATTGACCTTTTTATATCAAGACCAAGTTGTTACGGTACGTCTAAAGCAAGATCTCTGAAATATATCTTATCCGAAAGAAGGAAATTAAGTTGGAAGAGTGTGATTTTAAAAAGGGAATAGGAACCCAAAATGTAAGGCGAAAACCCAGATGACAACTTGGGTATGTCCAGCTCGTATACTTGCTAAGATTAACGCGTTCATACAGAACCTGGACGGACTCTGTTGTTTACACTGATTAAGAATACATATACTATATAGAATTGGAGTTGCCTTCTGCCTGTTACATACATTGACATAAACTTATGAGGCCCTTGTATCCTTTGCCTACTGGGACTAATCACAGTCAGTGTTCACATCAGGTACACTCTGTTTTGCTAGCCACACGCATGTTTGCATATGTGTTCGGAGTCAGAGGATAGGCCTGCAGATTTTGACGGTTACCACAAGCTGGCCCTGGTCAAGAGACACACCTAGCACCACAGGATGAGCATTTGCGGCTGTGGTGGTTACACTTTTTTGGGGGATAATTCGGGTAATTATTCACAGTCGCATGGCATGTATTGCGCATTACATTACAAAGGACATTGAAATTTGCAATACATTTAATTCTTTTGTAAACTTCATTCAGCAAACGAAATGAATTTGATTTTCCAATACGCTTCACTGTATCTCATTTAATATTTATAAAAATTCAACTTGTACGCGTTAATTAGATTCGTTTTTGCTCATATTTATGTGTTAATGTAACAACATTTTAGTTTACAACTTGGTCAAGGGTGGGCCCTGCGATGACAATGTAGTTTCGCTTTAGGCCCGACACGGATTTCCCTAATTATACTCCCCGTTTGTTATTGTCACATACTTATGCGTTTCTTCATATATACGCTAATAACTTTTGGGTCGGACTGATTAGGAGATTAGTCAGAACTGACTGACTATATGTTTGTCTGTCACATGATGATGTAATGCAAAATTTGTGTATATCGTATAAAAGTAGCTCACTTGATTAAAGTGCAAAAATCAAAACAAAATGTGTTATATAAAGTATGAAGGCGTCCGTTTTCTCTCATCCTTCCTTCGGTCCGACAATATGGCAAATTATTTAAGAGTTTATTTCCGATCGTGATAAAATTTTCAAGACATGCGAAGGCTTCTTATTATGTGACCCACAAATCAAAGCTACAGCTTTAATACTTATATTGAAATTATATTTTTATATATTGGGCGAGTCGGACATGGCATCCAAAGTTAAAATTAACCTTGTTAGTGGGCGTGGCAGTGTATGCGCAGCAGTGCCAACTGGAAGCTTGATTAGGCGAACGCATGACACTTTATTAGCCCGATAAATGAAGTTACTTGCGACGGGTGGGAAACAGGTTATAAGTCGACGTTGATTAAACTTTGTCTGCTGCCATCAAATCTATTGGCTTTGGCCCTAAAAGCCTATATAGGCTAACGAAGCTATCAGCAATGCCATTAACAGTTAATAAGCACGTGAGTAGAATTGTTTTCCCAAGCTTTTCAGTCAACAGGCTTGCAATTTCCCAGGCTAAGTAGGGATTCTATGAGCAGGCAATTGTCATAATTAAAAATGATGAATGAGTTGCGAATTGTGCCAGACGTTGACGTTGGATTATCATTTTTCTTCTTTAGACATAATCAGCCATACTGATTGACAGACTAACGAACTGACGGGCAGCCTGAGGACGTAGCCAGATAGCAATTGCAATTCCAATCCCAGGTAACCGCAGTCAGGCGTGCTTCTGGCCTTGGCTGGCATATTTGTTAATTGTTTTCAATTGCAAGTTCCCCACTTTAGCTGCATTCCAGCTACCAGTTTCCATCTTTTCTTCCTATTCCTTTCGCATTTTTCGCTGTCATTATTGTTTGTCGTTCGACAGCGAAAACGGAAGTTTCTTAAGCCTCTTCTTCCTCTGAGACTCTATCGTTGACTCTGGGTCTCTTTATCATTCATCTGCTTTCTTTCGCTGATGAATTGCACAAATTAAAGCTAAAAGTTATTTCCCATGAAATGTTAAAAATGTTCATATATATATATATATATATATATATATATATATTCTTATTTTTCTTTATTGTTATTTCTTTCTGTTCTTTTCTGTTGCTTCAGCTGCTTTGGCATTCTGTCTATCCAGATCTCAAATTTTCCACAATTCCTCTATCGATCAAAAGGCAAGTTACACATAATGGCTATTAACTTAGCTTAGAGCTGAGCACTTTGAAAATAAGCAGTTTTTACATACTATAAAACCGAGCTAATTAAAATGAATTTCACTATTTATTAGTCGTTACTAATATTCCTATATTTGAGACAATTTATAACTAAGTTAAGAACTTATAATTATTGTTCAAATGTTATAGTTTTATACTTCCCAATAGTTAGCTATGTCCTTCCCGATAATTAATATTTAATTAGATGTTTAATACTTGCATTATAATATTTCTTGTTAAATTATATAGATTATTAAATTTAAATTGAAACCCTTTGATGTTTATTCATTTGGATCCCTAGCATAATTTCTTACTTGTAACTCATTAATTTTAAATCATTAATTGAAATTTGCCGATTCGTATTCATTGGATATTCAACTTTGAAGCTGTCATTAAATTAGAGTCTTACAGATTACAGACTAGAGATTAGGCGAGGGAGAAACTGCTAGTTGATTATATGATTCCCAAACTGTAATTACAACACTGTAAAGTGCAAATAAAACTACTCCCAGCTGTTTCTGGAGTAATTACATTTAATGCTTGACATTAATTAAATAGTTCGAATTGCTTCAGGCTACATGTTCCGGATACATAGGACTAATGTCTGTGTATGCGAGTGTATTTAAGTCGCTGCAAAGTGGCTGGACAATCAATTTGGCGATAACAATTTGGTAGCAAATGCAGCGTCGCGACGCTGGTGTAGCAGCAAGCTGTGGTTTTCATAGCGTTTTAATTTAATTTTCATAACAATTCTGAGACAACAATTACAAGAATAAGAAGAAGACTACAAGCATTAGGACAACTGTGCCACGGGCTAAATTAATTAAACTGTACACAGCGAGCCTAATGATATAATTTAACACTTTGCTGGATACCGGTCAATAAACCCGTCTCACCCGTCTTCTCGACTGTTCATCTCACCGCCTAAGCAGTTGCTATCAAAAACGACAAATGACATCAAGAGAATGCCACATGCCCCCCAGAGTAACATGGACAATTAGCATAAAATGAGCAGCTCCTATGTGCCGCTTTTACCAATTCCCCTTTTAACTCTCTCACCCTCTCCCACATTTCTGTATATCAAATAATCTGACGAATATGCAGTGTTCTCTCTCAGTATTGCAGGAGTTTGAAAATAATGCAACTGTTTGAATGACTTTGAATGCCCTGTGATTTAATGATGATGACCGTCTCTCCGTCTATTTCTGAGCAATCTATTTCGTTGTTACGATTCGTCGAATTACGAAATAGTTACTAAATATGAAATAAATGTTCTGGGTGCCAAAGATAACTTTTCATTCTTGTACTTATATAACTTATCTGTAGTGTAATTCTATAATTACACCTATGTATGTATGTACCTATGTACATACATATATAATGGCCATGTGAAATTGGGCTTAGCGAGTGCGGACCAATTATTATTTCCGAGCTAAGGATTAATTAGTTTAAGCGCATATTTAGTGGGATTTCTTTACCATATTGTTGATTGGTTAGACTAAAAACTTTTCAGAGCCCTTAATCTCAGTGCTGGCTGATAAATTTATAGCACGGAAAGTATACAGCTTACTCTGCAAGTAAATTAAAGGGGGAGAGGTTTTTCTTGGGAAACACAGGCAAAACCAAATCAAATTCAGTAATTTTTGCATAATGTTAACAACAAACTGACGAACACCACCATAAGTATGCACACACACTGAGAGACGCATCTACTATAAGGCAACTCACAAATGAGATGAAAAGTGCTTGCCAGAAGTCTAATAAATAATTCAAAATTTCGATTGCTCGGGGAGCCAAACCCGCATCCAAAGAAGCCCGACCAATTATAAGAGGCTTCAGTTTGATTCAAAAGAATCTGTTGCTAAACATCAGGGAACATATCTTAAAGTGTACAAAGGCTTTCAGCACTTGGAATCAGGTCTTAACCTGGGGCGGGAAATTGAAAAGGGGCTCCAGCTCTTCTATCTCTTCCTTTCTCTCTCTCTCTCTCTCTCTCTCTCTTTCGCTCTCTCTATCCGTCTCTCCTTGAATTAGTGGAAAAATATGTGTTATTGATTGAGTAAATATTTAATGCACTTTCGTATTGCCGCTCGCATATATTTTGCGTGTGAAGCGGCATATTACGGTCACGTTCCGCCAATAAAAGTTAACAACATACTGCGCTTTGCATAAAGCAACCTCATCTACCTTTTCGCCGCACACTACAGAGCCCATCCCAAGCCCTTGGGTAAATTGAAGCAGAACTGTAACACCTGGCCTTTTAATAATAGAAAACCCACTCACAGTTGATACTGAAATTTCAGCGTATAATTTTAACTCTAATTAGATACTACAAATTACAGCTTCCCAGTCTTCTCATTAGCATCTTAAGATACTTCTGGGAATGCAATTAGCACAATCTTAATTATATAAGAATTTAATTCATATTAAAGGCCAACTTCAAATAATATCCGCTATAAAATTATTTTTGTGGACAATTCAGACATGTAGCACAGCCGCATTCATGTTGCAGGAATACACCCGAATTTCGAGTTACAAATATTTTAGGGTATGTCATACATGATTCATAAGACCTGTACTGACATTTTGACCATGATGTATGAATGGTCACATAATAACAGAAATAAAAGGAAATACTGACGTTAAACAAAATTTAAACGTGTCCTTCATGTTTTTGGTGGTCAAGGTAAACAGACAGAGGACACAGTGAAATGACTATTACCATAACCCTGGGGCAGCTGAATGCACGTGTTTTATACACTGGGCAATATGCTGACCTATAGAGTGGGTGAGGGTGTGAGAGAAAAAGACAGACAGAAAGATATATGCAGAGAGAGAGAGAGAGAGAGAGAGAGAGAGAGAGGACAATTGAGTGAGGTCGGGGGACGGGGGAAGTGGAAGTTGTGGCTGGGTTATGTCTGCTCTTTGACGTTGCCTAACGAGCAAAGTAAAAACTGTGTAAAAATCACGTTTTACGCATAAATCCGAATGTGCAACTCAGCAGAGTCTTTGCAGACAAACACAAACAACACATATTATTTATAAGGCTTAAAACTCAACTGTTGGCGTTTAAAACAAAATGCTGAAAATAGCCCAAGGGCTTTGGGGATTGACCCCAGGTCACACTTTTGACCTGTTTGGCATTCCTTAAATGCAAAACTATAGATTTTAAGTACGTCTATATACTACTTATGTTAAGACTCAGAACAACAGTTTCTGGCTTTAGTTGTTTTAAAATTCGAAAAAATACATAAGTTGTTTATTAGCTGTTTGTATATTTGCAACCCTATTAAATTAACATTTCAGAAACAGTGAACTGATATTGAAGCACATCTAATAAAAAAAAGCCAGAAAATTTTCATGCAACAGTTATCTTCATTGAATTATAGAAAAGCGCCTTATTGACAGTTTAACGGTTTCTGTAGTTATTTGAAAATGTCTAATGCATAATATTCCCCATAAAAATGATACTATACATATTATGGCACCATTATGTTGAGTGCACTCAGCATCTGCAAGCAGTTTTGTTCTACAAATCGCTTTTGCTTTGTTGGTCCCCCTCGATATCATTTAGCTCCCTCAACACAGAAGCACCCTTTCGTTTGCAGCTCAACGTGCTTATCGGCATTACGATGACTAAAAGAACAACAAGAACAAGAGCAATGACAACAGCAACGAGCAAACAAAGGAGAGTACATCAAATCTTTATCCTGGCCGCAGTTGGTTGCACGTGGAACAACAAACAACTACAGCAAATGATTTCCGTTTGCAAAGATGTCGCGTCGTTACACCTGCTGTCAGCTGAATAGAGCATTACGTGACGAGCAGCTCAATCTGAGAACTCAACTCAACTCGACGCGGAACAATCTGACTCAAATTGGCTTGGTTTGATGTTCCGTCCGAATTAGATCTGCTGCTACAAGGTGGCCAATAGAAAATTAAAGGCGCCATGCATTTGCAAATGCTGCAAGTGTCACTTGGCCCGATAATGTTGTGCCACTGTTCCTATCGGCAACTCGAGAAGTGTGTCACAGCTAGAGGATAGATTCTGCATATTTCTGCCGTAAAATAGAAATAGCAGAAAGTGCGTCGTGGAACTTAAAATAATAGAACTGAGTATCTAAACGACGGGTAATAAAATCTGACGATTGTTGATATAACAATTCAAAACTTCTATCAAATTAGCCTTCAATGTGGCATTGTGTTCAGCTCATTAATTGAACGTAGACAATGGCCTGGAAGGAGGCAATAATGGTTACTAGTATCGTTAGGTTAATATCATGATACACTTCAAGCTCCCATAAATTCAGCATAACTCAATCCAAAAAATTGCAAATACAAAATACAATACAAAAATTCGGAAATGGAAATGATTGTGTTTACATAAAAATGAGTCCGAGCTAACAAAAAATCCAGAAGTACAACTTCGTCTGATACAACTATATTACAACTATTTTAATATCATGTCCACTTAACTTAAAAAACATAGACTTCAACGGAAGTAAAAAAAAAAAACATTGTTGTTTTTAACAAAAGATGCCTAAAATATACTTTTTGTTGTTGAGCTTTCGGGCCACAGGCCCTAATTGACAATGAATATTTTATGGCAGGGCCCATAACAATACAATTACAGAGCTGATCAATATTTACGTGAGCGTAATACAAATGAGCTGCAACAGTGCGTATGAGTAACAGATTACAGGGAAATGAGCAGAGACAGGGACAGTTGCAGCTGGCAGTAAAGTAGTCAGAGAAGAGTAGCTACCATCCATCAGAAGTCAATCGATGTAATATCAATTCTACCTGGACATCGCCGACAATAACCAGAAGGGAAAGGGCAAGGGAAATAGGATTGAAAGGAGAGGTTGAAATAACGGAGCTGAGCTTGACAGGTAATACACTTGTGAGAGCATGGGGCATGTGGGGCAGTGGTTCACCTGGTTTTGGTTTGGCCACTCCTTCGACGGGTTAAACACGCCCACACCCAGTTAACTTTAAAACGACTGCAATTCCAGTTAAATGCCAACAAATTTAAGCGTCTAAAAGTTAAGCTGGGTGATATATGGCCAGTAACAAGTCTCTGTCGCTTTGCACTGAAAAAATATTAGAAAAAGCGCTGAACAAATATATGAACAAAAATAAAATTGTTGCAAAGTTGTGGTAGATAGAAATACGAAATTCGTTACTAAAATTGAAATGAGGTAAATCTCTCAAGGCAGATGAACTTGTCTCTTTTTCCAAGTGTTAAAGCCTGGCATTATTCTTAAGCAATGCTATTGTTTTCACGTACCCAGCAATCTGCAATTAGTATGTATATATAAATAGATGTATTCATTGCTCCCATGCATACATTTTCCATCAAAAGCAGAGTGTTACGTCACTTCATTCTAGAATTTACCCACACATCAAGTCTAAAACTAATGTATGCACAATTTTGTGAAAAATATTAATTTTTTACGATATTTTTATAGTATTTAACATTAATTTAGATATCGACGCGCAAACAAGCTTCATGAAAATAGTTGACAAGTACTACGTAAGTTGTCGGACCAGATTGCTAGGTTTAAAAAAATATTGCTACTAACATTAATGGTGGATATTTGTGGACACATAGTTACGGTTTAATATTAATAATTATAATTGATAGAATTGTAACATGGCACTTTGTTCTATTGCGATTTTCGACTGTACCAACAGCTCAGGAGTGTGATCTATAACAGATTCCCTGATTAACTCATTATTCTAACTCTGCTCTGGTAATCCATTTGACAGCCCAATGCCCAAGGCAAATACGTTGGTTATAGCAACGAATACTTCAGTTAGCTGCAACATTCGACTTTACTACATCCGCAGTGAGCATAGTAAATGATTTCCTCAAGTCTTTCTAGCATATACGTGATGCAGGCACTTGGCAATGCTTTCAACTGATTAAGTACACACCAGAGATGTGAGTGTAAGTCTTTTAAGTGTAGCAAAACATCTACCCACAATTCGGCGCATTCTTGCGGTCAAGTAATTTAAGAATTTATGCACAATGTAAAAGAATACAACACAATGAACATAAGTAAGAAAGTATGAAAGCGAATTCTTTGTCGCATTCTTAAGCGGATTTATTGAATGGAAAAGAGAGTCACAAAATGCTACAACAGTTTTAAGTCAATTTCGACATTCGATGTGACCACAGCTAAAAATGAAAGGCGTGGAAAGTGAATGAAAAGAGATATAGAGAGAGAGAAAAAATTCAGCCACAAGGCTGCAACTGGCATTTTGAGCAACTAACCTGAAGAATGTAATAATGATGAAGCTAATGATAATACTATGGAAATGAAGATAATTACCAGTTGCTGTTGGCGCGGCAGTAACCAATGCATTTTAATCTCAAATTAGCTGCTGACTTATTGTATCCCCTGATTAGAGCATCTCAATCCGGCTTTGACCAGCTTAAAGTCGAGTGAAGTTAATATTAATAATAACTTACAAAGTTTTCCTCAAGTCTTAATCATCCGCTGAGCTTTATAGTATTTTAAATACTAAGAGTCACATTTCGTAAAGAAAATTTAACTAAATTATACTATTTAAATAAATAAATGTATTTAAATTAATAATCATAAATAAAACCATATTATTTAGACGTATGAATTTCAGAAGACATTGATTTAATGATTAATTTATAGTTATTGTAATATATTGTAAACACAAGAAAGTAAATGTATTCCCGAGAAGCGTATCTATATTTTTAGACTGTACTTAAAAGGGGAATGTGTCTATTAAGTCATTCGAAAGTGAAATTTAATGATAAGCATCAATTTGATCCATTTTGTTTTAGAATTTTGATACTCAGAGCAGATTTTGCTTTTAATTGCTTCACGTAGGGAAAATTCATAATCCATCTGTCTAAGTGTTCATTTATCTGACCGTCTGCATTAACGTGACGATCTAAGAAACTGTAATAGCTAGAGCACTTTGACTGTAGTGGTCCTTATGTGCTTATACGTACGAACGTATTTCCTTAAAAGTAAATGATTTGCTGATAAGTTTCTATCAACTTACCTATGTTTATTTATGTTGAGCTTTATTCAGAGCTACACCTTAGGTCTTAAGAAAAATGTTTAAATATTACATAAATATAATCAATTAATTTTTCAACCTAATTTGTTAATTTAAAGTGTTAATAATTTGCTACCACTTAACGTGGCTTGTTAGGTTTTGGACTGCTAGTGGGTGTTTGCTGTATGAATGAATTACTTGCTTGTAGGGAAGATTTTCGGCACATATTAGCTCGTCCAAATTCTGATTGTTACGAAAATTCCCAACTGTCTATCACTTTGATTTAACATTTACCAACACTATCAAATATCACAATTGCAGACAGTTGTATTGCGAGCTAAATATAGCTTATGCACAATTTTGGGAAAAATGTTTTTCAACTCTTGAAACGGAAATTTTGCCTTTGGAAATGGGTTATTCTTGCAGTCCAAATAACTTTAACTGGATCTGTTTAGAGTGCTGAATTTAGAATAAAGTGCTAATCGAATACAAATATAGAAAAAGGTCCTCAAGTGTTCGATAATAGGAAGCCCAACTCCTGACTTGTGTTGAGTTGAATTGGAATACCATAAATTTATGATGAGCCTAAAACTCGACCTTCGACAAAACTCAGGCCGGTCAGTAAATAGTTGTCAAAGTTGGCTTTACTCTCTATTTCACTCTCTCATTACGGGTCAATTTCTATTCTCGCAAAATGATCAATAATAAAAAAAATTGTAAGTAGTTATGGAATTCACTTAGATGCAGTTGTTGACGACGTGTGTGTCCTGTTACCTGGACTTCCTTCGCAGCGCAATGTGAAACCTTATCGCCTCCGAGGATGGGGCGGAATGCTATTTGGCAACAAAGAGCACGGAATATTGTCCGGCAGATAAAAAAAAAACAATAAAAATAGTAGAACATCTAACAAAAACACGGAAACATGAAAATCAACAGGATTAAATATGCAGGCGTGCCTTGCTCCAGTAATACATCTATTTCATTTTCACTCTCTCACACTCTCACCCTCGTTCTCCCTCTCTTACGCACACTTGGTTACTCTCTCTTTCTCTCTGGTCTCTTTGCGAGCTTTGCCCGGGGCTCGTTTAACAACCTTGCCCGGCTCTAGCTCGGCTAAGGCTTTGGCTCCTTTTCTGGCTCTGTCTCTGGTCGCTCGCCTTGACGTTGGCCAATCTGTAACATTTTGTCATGGATTTTTTTGCAGCGTCGTTCGCGTCGTCGTTGTGTATGTCTGTGTCTCTGACCCCGTCCCTGTCCATGCACGTGTCCTTGGTATGTTTTACCTTCAGTGCTCATGCAAAATCAACAAGTAACAATAATTTGAGTTTTATTGATGGACTACCAAATTACCTATATTAATGTGATTTCAAAGATGAGTATTTTGTAGTTTTGCTTTCCAGATGTAGATCTTTTAAACAAAGTCTATTTCTTAAGTTCAAGTCTTCGTTTATAGAAAGTATATTCTGGTATTTAAATAACGATAATTACTATTTAAAGTAATGCTAAAATTAATCACAAATATATGAGTAATTTAAGTATCTAATTTATACATTTAATATATTAAAGTAAATAAGAAAACTTCAAGTAATACTTTACTAACGCAGAAAGTGTGCCATTTATCTTTGTGTTGCTTTACATGCTCTAAGCGAAGACTACCAATTCTTTACAAACACACTACTAAGTGATATATACCTTTCAGTTATTGGGTGTATAATGTTCTCAGAGCACAGTTCCATGTGGCGGTTTCACTTTGCATTTAAAATTTATTTCTCACGTTTCGCTCGGCTTGGCAATGAGACATTTGTGGAAATGGACCACGTTTGGCCTGGTCGGGCATCAAATGAGTTGTCACGGCCGCCATTTTATAAGCTTTGCTGGCCAGGAGCCCCGACATAAAAAAAAAAAAAATATATATATATATATATATATATATATATATATATATATTATATAGATAATAAAAGTGAGCCACACAGTTGTATGAAATATTTAAGCCTCAGCTAGTGGCTTATACAATTAAAGAGCGCGGACTTCTCACAGCTGCAACGTGGGGCCGGCAACACGTGGTGCATAAATCGAAAGTCGCATTGCCTCCATCTTGCTTTGACACAAAATGAACAAGTTACTTCGGCATAAATTCAATTTAAGCCACATACTACCACACAAATGGATCGTTGCCAACAGCCTGCAACTTGCATAATTCATTCGGTTTCCAATCGAATCCTCGCCCACACTTACCCTCCCTATCAGAAACACACACACACACACACAACCCAATATCACATTTCTCTTGTATTTCTCACGTGTCGCTTTTCAAATGTAGCCCCAGCAAAGTGACTTTGAATCATATAAAACTGAATTAAAAGCATGCACGCTGCAGGACGTATGTGTGATATGTATTGCATTTGCCAATTAGTCATATTTGCCATTGAAATTACGGGCATTTCATTAAGCAATTGTCTAACAGAGGCATCAAATGTAGTGAAAATCAATGGAAGTGTCATTTAATTATCTCAATATCTGAAAAACAGTTATAGTACCACACTCGACTTTAAACTGTGCTATCGCTAACTAACTTTATAGCAATTAAAAGCGCCACATTCGACTGTCCGAATACTCGCAGTCGTCAATGCCAATGAGTCGCAGTCGTTCGATTCATTGGCAGAAAATCAAATTAACTAGTGGTAAAGACTACAGTGGAGCGAATTCGAACATATGGACGTACATGAACCAATCAAGTGGGCTGTTGCAATTTTCAGAATTTACATATTTTGCACAAGCTTAATGAACATATTTTCTGGAGCTGTGCATAAAAATAACTGTTATTTGTTAAGAAGTTAAATTGAAATGTTTGTTGCATATGAGTTTAACCGGAATTCAAAGTATATAAAATTCCACGTTTGTTTATAATACAATTTTAAATCAATTGGGATGGGACTGAATACAGAAAGCAGCTTACTGTCTGCATTTCGTAAGTGTGCTAAATACCATAGCCATAACCATACCATAGCCTCAGAACATACACTTACAGTATGTATGTGCGTGTGATAGATTTCAAAGATTTCGTCAATCGTCGGGGGTTACGAGTTATTTAACCCCAGAGTAGCACATTAATATTGTGAAAAGCCACAAGTTTGACACAGGCAAACACGCGAATTCATTTCGCATATCAATCATGCGCGCAGTTGGCCCAGTACAAAAACAGTTTCAAGTCATTTGACAGGGATTTTGACGCGACTAACATAGCTGACAGCTCAATTTACTGTCGATTTATCAAAATGTTTTACTTACGGTTTCAATTAACTTAATTTCAGCTCAGTTAGTTGATGTTTTCCCGGTACGGTGCTTAACAAAATTTCTGTAAATAAAGAAATGATAATTTGCCTGAGAATTTGTTGAGAGTATGTAAGCATATGTTCTAATTAAGCAAAGCAATATTGTTGCTATCTTGTTTCTACACATTCTGAATCACTTGTGTAATGCAAAAACAACAACAACCAACAACCCTGTACCAGTCTATATAAAAATAAAATTATTTTGATAATGGTCTCTAAATATAAGTAAAGGTACATATACATTTATGTTAATATCGATTTCCAAAATAGATATAGTGAAAATACATTTTTAGTGGCAATAAGTACTAGGAAAAACTCAAATTGTAAACAGAGCAAACTACCCTGGCAGCTATTACAAATACAATCAGCTATTTCCATGAAGCTTTTCCGCTTGCCAAATATCTAAAATAATTTTTTGTGAAAGGGATTATAATAATTATAATATTTTTCGTAGTAATGGGCGTAAATAATCGGATCAGTCGAGCGAAATTATATTTCCACCTACATCATTTCTACATAAAAATAAAAATATATTAGCAATTACAAATATGCAGATACGTATATGTTTTAATTCCCAAAATGGATATTGATAATATTCATTTTTATTCTAACAGCCCACACACTCTTTAAAATATTACAAATAGCGTAATAATAATAAAATAAAAACAAATTAATATACATTATTATATATTTTTGACAGTGTTGTTAAATTTTTAAATAAAGTGACGTAATACTCAGAGTATGACTACATATGTAAACACTTGTAGCTAAGAGTCCCTCATGGCAACCACAAGAGCTAGAGACACCAAATTTGATGACGGTTCCTGTATACTTTCACCAAATCTTTTTATTATTGTGCGCGCTCAACTGATCCACGCTCCGAATCAAGCAGAAGGAGGCATCTTCCACTCTATATAAACTACAATCTTGATCAGCATGATCTACCGATTTAGCCATGTCCGTCTATCAGTCCATATTAACATTTAGATCTCAGAGACAATAAAAGCTGGATTTACCAAATTTGGTGCCAATACTTTTCAATTCCACGCAGATCAGATATGATTTGAGAAGTTTTTACGAATGTTTCCGTTGCCTCAATCGGAAAAGTAAAGGATAAACAAAGAAGATATTTAAGAATGAATTTACAAATGGTTATCACAGCTTCATCAGCAACCAATTGCCTTAATTACAACAACAACATTGGGTCACTGTGAGAATACGAGCTCGAGTAACGCTGCTGTCAATTATACATTTGACTTTTCCTTTTTGATAATTATTTATTAAATATTTATTTATCGAGATATAGTTGGTTTTGCCTTGTTTATCAGAAATAAATTAATATTTTAATAAGAAGCAACTATAAAATTTCGTTAGAATAAGAATTGAGATTGTCGACTTCGGAGAATGCAAGGCAGTGGCTCAACTTGTAGGACATCCGATTTGAACGATTTATATAAAATTTAGATATTTTTCATTAAACAGACAATATTAAACGTTTCTTTCTTTTTATAAAATTCTTTTTATAAAATATTGTTTTATGAGCAAATGCAAATTCCCTATAAGTGTAAACGAATCTTTTTATGAACAGTCAATTTGATAAGTAATTGTGATAAATACGAAAGTTGCCTATGATGGTACTACGAGCCCCAACCACTATTAATTCGTATGACACGCTTTTTTACCCGTATGCAATATTTAACAGAGGATTTTTTTTAATACTAAAGTAGATAATACATGCAAACCTTTTTTTTTTGTAAAACCAGATTTTATTCTCTTAATTTAAACAACAATAAATTCTTTGAATGCTTTACTTAGCTTCATCGCTAAATATGATGAAGTTCTATTTCCTTTGAGTCTAAGACGTCCGTTCCCGACGCCATTGTAAACACTTCGTCTTTTGGCCAACCGTAAGGTTTTTCCTTGCCTAAAATTAATTTAAGACTTTGAGTATGTAACATAGATAATCCCTGTACACATTTTATAGAACTTATATCCATTATCTCGTAACTCCGATTTTATTTTATTGGTGTGCTACATTTCTTAAACTTAGGCGACGATCATCCTTCACAATTATGGCCAGGGCTTTTTATCACGAGCTGTTATTGCCCATGTCCGGCCTCTATTTGCGATAATATTTTCAATATTCGCAATTTTCTTAAAAAATTGTATTATTCTTTGAACGGACGACTTAGTCATATTTAATTGCTTGGCTACTTCACCAAAAGTATTCCCAGATGTATAATAATCTAGAACTAAATTTCTTATTTCTTTGCAAATCGGCTTACTACATGCCATCGCTGCTAACCTTTGAATTATTTGAAGCAATAAGACAATAACAAGCAGAATATTGCATAACTATTTCCAGATTATGACTGAATATAGAATATGTTACACTGTTGGCTTTCGTTTTGATATTCTTTCAACTCTAAGCTAAGCTAACTCACCGTACGAATTAATGTGGGGTTTATTTATTGAATATAGGTATAACTAATAGTGATAGTATAATAAAGTAAAGTTTCTAGTCTTTCCGTCGTTTGAAAGGATCTCCTCACAACCGTTCACGTCAAAGGTGGAATTCCCACTTATGTTCGGCCTCCCTCACACACATATACTTTGTCCTTTCTCTGCGTTTGCGAATTCGCCTGTGGGTGAATTCGCCCTTCTACTGCTCGTTGTGTTCTCTACTTATTCGCTCTTGTCTAGGGGTTGTTGGTAATTGACATTCGCAGGGATCTACCAAATTTTTCTAATAAGTTAAGCAAAGCATTCAAAGAAATTGTTGTTGTTATTGTTGAAGTTCAACAAAAATTTGATTTTCTAAAATTAAAAGAACAAAATGATTTTTCAGAAATACTGTATTATCTACATTTAGTATTGAAAATAATAAATTTAGTATTGTATAAAAAAAATGTCTGTTAAACATTGCATACGGGTAAGAAAGCTTGCCGTACGAATTAATAGTGGCCGGGGCTATGTTAATCCATGTTGATCCGTGGAGTTAGTTCAATGTAAAAACTTTTTGAATTTGTGCCAATGTCTTCTTCTACTCCATCTAGTGGCTTATGGTTATTGAGCTTAGAATGCTTAAGCGAAAAGTTTTTTTCTTAAGTTTCTTCTTACCTCTATTAAGATTAACAGGTTTTTCATTGGCTTTCTAATAATAACAAAAGTTTTCCTATGAAAAGCGGTGATAAGCTTAATGTCAATCGATAGGTGAGCTGTCCATCTGGATTCTTAAGCTGCAGAAACCATCTAAGCGCTACTTGATCATTTCGGAGATATAATATGTATCCTTACAAATAATCATGAAAGGGCTTCGACTGCTAACAACTGGCTTTCCGGTTTTGAATTTTGCTATGAAAGGTTATCACTTTCAATTAACCTCTGCAAATCGCATCTGTGGGAACTATAACAGAGCATAACAGAGCATTTAATTCTAAATAACATTTTCCTCTTTGCTCTCTACTTGTCCCTAATTACCTGGTGCAAATTTGACTACAATCAATGATTAAGTTTTAGTCTTGCTGCCTTAGTCTAGTTCTATAGAGAACTGAACAGGGATTTATACTGTACGCTCGAATGACCGGCTTGATTAAGTTATTTATATCAACAATAAACTAATTATGAATATTAAATAATATTTATTTATTTGTAATATGTGATGTAATTAGACAACTCGAAATATATTTTGTGGCGTAATATATTACCCCTCTTATCACACAGATTAAATATGCTGTAATGCATCTCCATGCTACAAAACTAGATAAACTTTATGACTGAAAATTTTTGTATTTCTCTCTTACAGCCATCTCAATTTTTCATGTGAATAAAAAGGGAAAATACATACAAATAAATAAAATAATAATGAAGCGTTGAAAGGCGTACAATAAAAGAATTATATGCCAGACCATTTCATTCGGACAAAAGGCTCAGCATAATTTGCATGACAGGATTTGCGGAGGACGTTAGCCAGAAGCGGTAAAAACAAGAATAACAACTACAACATCAATAACAACAAGCGCATGGCAGCAGAAAAACAACTGTCACAACAATGCCCGTTGTTGTAAAATAAAGTAAAACAAGCAAGAATGCTATAAACGAGAGTACACGACTATGGGATACCCTGGCTCTAGGCTCTTAACTATCTCAACAAGTTGTTACATACACTTACATACAAACACACTTACAAACACGAACAAACAAGCCACAATCTATAAAACTTTAACGTCTTCAGTTTTTCCTTCATCTTCTTTTCCCCTATCTTTGTGAATCTCTTTCTTAATTCCGTCCGAGCATTCCGGACATACTTGAGGATATATCGGGACAAAGCTACTTATCATAAATCCTAACTCAAGAATATATGTTTAAAATATATCCTATTATTCGTTTCTTTCGATTTGTGGGCAAAGAGGACACGACATCCAAATCGTCTTGGCTGTTGACATTTATCAAAGATGAATATACTTGTAAGATTCTGGTAAGCGTTCTTCTTCATGTTACAAGTATTTGCACAATGCTTATTTTTTGCAGGGCACAGGGCTACCGTGGAGTGCACGCGCAATGCTACCCTGCATATATGTATATAAGAAAGCACCATCATGCACACATATTCTAGATTCATACACACATGCTATTGCGTTATATATATATCTTCACTTGTATATAAGTCTGTCACGCATTGTTTTGCCTATAACTAAGAATGTTTGACTGAAAGATACTCAGTAGTCTACAATAATAGTCGCTCTGTAACTAAAATTCGTCGTTCATGCAATTGAATTTTTATGAATTTTTGATTGGGAGAGGAAGACGGCGCCTTTATAAATGCGAGAGTAAGAATTTGTAAAATATACCATAAATATTTACTACAGTGGATATAGTACAGCTCCAATAAAATGGCAATATAAATGTATGATTCCAACTGGAGGATTAGACGACCAAGGTAAAATTACCTCTGACAGAGTAGCTAATACAAATGTGAAAAGAAAAGTAATAAAAGAGTTGTAAGAAGTTTGGTTTTGGGCTTGCACAGTGACTTAAGTCACCCCTCTAAATTCTTCTCATCTTCCTACGTCTAGGACAATGAAATACAAATTAAAAAAATCGCTTCGCCCAGAATTTAGCGATTTATTTAATGGATGCAATCACTTGCCTTTGTGAATTCATTCCAATGTTTTCTTTTGTGAATAACTGATGAGTCTATATCCTGCAGGGAAGAACATTCAGTCTTCAGATTCAATACAATAGATTCACTTTATATTTCCCAACTGCAAATTCTTCAATAGATTAAATAATTTTCTTATGTCTTTAATGCTGATCATTCCTCTCTTATATTGATTTGAATGAACACAACTTTAATTATTGATTTAGAGTTATATTAAGCAAATAATATTATAGGTTCTCATTCAAATTCAGACAGAAGTCAGAAGATAAGTCTCATAAATAACCCATTTGTGGTCTCAGTAAGTTTTTACCTTGTCTGACCTAGCCTGAATAATTCTACTTCCTTCAAGTGTACAGTGAAAGGACTGCTTGTGCTTCATTTTATTGAATTGTCGTCTTACCCACAGTTGGGATGTTGAAAATATCCATCCACTTATGTAGTTTCACCTGCTCGGACTGTGTTATAATATCCTTACGCAAGTCCGGCTTTTAAATAACGAGCAACTGCTGCCTTCACAAACTAATTCTGGAGATGCTATACATGTTTTGTTTTACGCAATACATTCCACACATGAAACGTGAGCATATCTTTCTCATTCGGTCGTGGTCAGTTATACCAAGAACTTTGTGTTTGTTAATCAATACTTGACCAGCTTTAGCGCTTGTCCATTGCCAGGCAGGACACAGCGATGGTGACGAGAAGAAAGAGGAGGAGGAGGAGGCGCTGAGGTGTAAGTCAATAGCAATTTCGTTTGGCAAATTGTCTACTTCGAGGGCTTTGAAACTTGGCACATGTTTTATGAGTATTTTTTAGTGTTTTCTGCTTTGTTCTCGTTATTATTGTTGCACAAAAAGTTATTGTGTATCCCCGGACCAGGGACAAGTGCACAAGCAAAAACCAAATGAAATCAGCATGCAAATGCTTTTGGGGACAAGCAATGCGAATAGTGAATGGGAGAGGATGATGGAGAAAGAGGGCGAAAATATTGAGAACAATAAGTCACTGAAACGGACGACCGTGAGTATAAAACGAATGCAACAACTGAGCGCTTTCAATAACCTTATTCCACTTTAAGATTTCAAGCTGCAACTTGCTTAACACAAAAAGCAGCGCAAGAAGAATGTAAGTCTGCCGGCCGACAGTTACAAACATATGCGACAGTCGGATGAGAGGTGTAGACACTGCCCTATGGCAAGGTCAAAGCTATCCGCTCATAACAGTAATTTTAACTAAATGCAAAAGTTGATGAAATACTAGTATTGCTTTATAATCATAATGATAAATAACGTTAATTAGAGTCATAATAGGCACAACTCAAACAAGCACAGCGCTGGCAAGACCGCTGTGCTGTCTAATTTGGAAACAAATTGAGAGCAAACCAGATTCCCAAATTCGCGTATAAAGTGTATGTAACAGGTAGCTGATAATTCCAGGCGTATGCTGATCGTATCTTGACTTCTTGCCTCTTCCATGTGGCCTCCAGCCAATTAATGGCAAGTGTGTGAGTGTTTATTTGACTGAGCTGTCAAAAGCTCTGACATGAATGTTAGCCATTAGATTGTGCAAACAGAATTGTATAGAACTGCTTAGCCGTACTCAAATAACGCAATAATGTTAGCAAGCCGTGTGATTGTTGATCAAATACAAAACAATACTCATGAATAATGCGTTGAATTCACATGGCATACTTAACTGATGTTAGGCAATCGCAAGAGCAGGTGTGGGAAGACTTTCGGGGTCTTTAATTTAATATACTTCTTGAATATAATATTAATTTACATTGCGGACAATTAAAGATGTCGTACAACTTAATTCAGATTTCATTTAATCATACAAAATAAAACTTAGAGTTAATAAAAATGTAACAAAGAAGAGTACAAGGTTTTCCGACACCCCTAAAGTATGTATATTCTTGATCGGCACGGTGAGCTGACAAGATATATCCATGGCCTTCAGTCACTTCGTATTTTTTTTTTCCAATATATAAAGAAAAAAATAAAAATACTGAAATGAAAATTAGTAAAATAATATATATTACAAGAAGCTAATGCTTCAATCGAAAGCCTGTGGGCCAGTCAAATATTTGACAGTGAAAGGAAAAGTGGACTTAGATATAAGTAACAGCAAGCTGGTTACCTGAAATTTTATGCCATACTTCCCAATTAGAGAAGGCCACCTTCCCATCATCATCATAATGAACATTATTACATAATGGTAATAATGCAGGCTTCATTAATGAGCGAGCTAACAAGTTTAGTCCAGAACTCTTAGTAAGGTTCAACTACCTTTTGGGCAAGGATATAGAGGCAGGCAACATGTTGACGGAAAGAGGGGGCTCAGGAAGGGGAACAGGAATTCCTGTGTAGCAATCAGCCTGTGCCTGTGACAGTTTTCTATGTTTTTGGTTTGGTTTTCATTTCCTTATTTATTCAACAAGTTCCGTTGCGACAGTCCAGACTAGGACTTTGAGGCACGCACAAAACGAGGATTTGGCATGCCAAGGACACACATAACGACTACATTCTGGGAATGGAGGAAGGTAGACTGTCAATAGAGAATGGAAGGGAGCTCCATTACTTGTTTTATGCGCTTATAATCACATTTTGTGCAGCTATTTCATAGGCCACGATGGCCAGGGTGGCATCGATTTGTTTGGCATTTGTTGCATGCCGCAAGGACACAAAATGTCCCCTCTTCCCACGGTACAAGCTTCCTCATTTGCTTGACTTTTGGGGCCCTTTACTTTAGTGGCATTTATTTTGTCACATGTTATTTATTTCGGAATGTGTCGTTTAGTGTGTTGTTTTGTGTGGGTGAGGGGTGCGGGCGGTAAAGACCTGTAAGCCTGTAAGTGTGTGTTTATTTGCCCTGTCGCTTGTGAGTGGTTTTTGGGTATGGCTTAGAGGTATTTTCTTTGCGGCACCTTATCGAAACCATCCAGCAGCTATTCACAGGACCTTGGCATCCTGTAAATGGAGCAAGGGTTTTTGGTTGTTTCTCGCTCTGTGTGAATGTGAGTCTGTGCGTCTGAGTGTGTGTATGCTTGTGACAAATTCATTTAATATTTATTAAATTTTTACGCTCATGGGTTTTATTTTCATTTTGCACGTATCCAAAAAAAAACCTTCAGTGTTGTTGTTTAATGTGAATTCTCTTCCATTTCCCAATAACGTTGATTATTTAAGAATTTGTTAGTCATACAAAAATATAATACAAAATGGAACAACTATTTTTATCAAAATACAAATCAGTTCGTACTATTGTTTGTATTTAAATTAGTTTAGTCGTCTCCATTTATATCCTTTACCATGAACATGACACACTTGTGTCATATACATATATGTATACATATATCAGTATCAACAGACATCCGTCTGTCAGCCACTATGTTTGTTTATATGAACGTGTTTTTAGACTCTGAACTAAAAGTTCAAAGTCTACTAGGGTTGACGAAAGCGAAATGTGCGTAACAGGCAGACGGAGGCGTGGCAGACCCTATAAAGTATATATATTCTTGATCAGTATCAACAGCCGAGACGATATAGCCATGTCCGTCTGACCGTCTGTCCGTCTGTATGAACACCTAGATCTCAGAGACTAAAAGAGCTAGAGTAACCAAATTTGGTGACAACACGTGTATAGTTTGCACGCGGATCAAGTTCATTTCAAATTTTGGATGCCTCCCCCTCCATGCCCTACAAATTGATAAAATTGACTTTCAAGCAGTAATAAGAAAGTTATTACAAAAAAATTTTTTAGTGACAATCTCCCTTTGGTCTGGCAACTCACGCAATTCATCTCTTTTTTTCTGATTAACTTAAACTGATATTAATGATTGAGTATCCAAAATTTAAAATAAACTTGATCTGCATATGGTACACAGGAACCTTCATGCCAAACTTGATGTCTCTAGCTCTTATAGTCGGCTGTTGCTACTGATCAAGAAACCATAGTGTGCCACAAAAGTGAAGATACAGCATGATTTTGTTTTTTATTGAAATGCGAGTTTCTTTCGAACTGCTTTAATTTAAAGGAACATTTATATACCATATTATTACCTACATATTTAAAATATAAAACAAAGAAATAACAGTAATTATATTATAATTAAAGAAACTCTAAAAATAAATTAATTTGACTCCACAAAAGTCAAGTTAATGTGCACAACCCTTTGTACAACAAATTCGAATTTAAATACTTAGAGGTAATATCACTAAGCCGTCGAGGTATGAACGAAAGTAGGGAATCAAAGTAAGCAAGGCCAATTTTCGTCCATTCCTCTTGCAAAGCTCTTGCAAAGTCGGGTTTACTTCGAGCTTTCCGCCCACGCTCACGTGAGGCACATTGTATATTACCCATAATTGTTCGTTTGTTGGATCATTATCTTGTTAAAAATAAAAACATGACCCAATACATTATAGGAACTGCCACGCCTTCTTCATACTACACACTGCAGAGACATGCACCAATATTTTTAACTAAAAGGGGGTAAGGCTACTGTTGATCGAAATAAACTGCGGGAGACTCTGTACTAAAACTTTAAAAGCAAAAACAATTATATATAACTACATTTTTATATAATTTTGTCGCCGCTCGCAAATTCCGATTGTATTATTATATTAATAAAATATAACAGTAAATTTGAATGTAATATACTACGCATATAAAACATTGTATAGGTAGCAAAATAAATCGATCGGGACTCGAACTCGCGATCCCTTGATTGACATTCTAACGCTCTATCCCCTGGGCCACTGACAAATGATATCGGCGACCGAATATCAGAATATCACAATATCCCGTTCATTGTCTGCCTTTAAAGATTCTTTTGATTAAACAATGGTCACAAATTATTATATTCCGCGACTGTAGCTCTTAAAGTCTCTGAGATCTAGCTGTTCATACGGACAGACAGACAGAGCTGGTCTAGAATATATATACTTTATAGGGTCGGAGATAACTCCTTCTGCCTGTTATGCACATTTCGCTTTCGTTAAACTTAGAACACTATGTACTTTTAGTACGTAGTCTTTGCAATTATAATACATAGTCTAATATGTACTTTTAGTACACGGTCTAATATGTACTTTTAGTACATAGTCTAATATGTAAATTTAGTACATAGTTTAAGATGTACTTTTACTACATAGTCTAATATGTACTTTTTGTACTTAGTTTAAGATGTACTTTTAGTAAGTAGTCTAATATGTACTTGTAGTACATAGTCTAACTATATAATTTTAGTACAGTCTCATATGAAGTTTTAGTAGTTTTAGAGTCTAAAAAGACAAAAAAAAAAAACACTTACAAAATGTTACTTTTACGATTGCTGATAACGACTCGATTGTGGATATTGATCATTAATATATATATTATACATGGTAAGCTCTATTTTCTTTTGCACAAAGTTAATATATTCCCAGACGCAAGGTAGAAACATTTTCAACATACTTGAAATAATTTTAATGAAAATAAATGAGTGCTGCTCCGGATGTTCAGAAGTTCAAGGTTTACTCATTTTGTTTTTCTCTGCTGAGAACTCTACTTTAGTGTTGGTACTTATTGTTTACATTCTCATCCAATCTGATACAAAAAAAGTTCATTCAACTCACACGCACAATTGTTGCTGGAAAGCTTTAGATATTGAAACAAAAAGACATATATATGTAAACAGTGACCTCATTAAAGGTAACTTAAAACAATTAATTAAATCTACACCAATTAAATTTTCAAAATTATTATATTTTTAATTTCTTAGGAATTTGCAATTGTTACATTGAGTAAGATTTTTTGCAGATTTTATATGTCGTTACCATTTTAATTATGATACTTAAATTATTAAATTAAATTTTTTATGAATTTTAAAAGTAACATTGAATTGCATATATTCAAAGTATGTCTGTGTAGACAAGCAATTTGTATTTGAATAATCAAGGAAAAGTCTGGAAAATCAGCAAAGCTGAACGAAACGCAAATGCGAATCCAAACCTAAATTCATTCCCAACCCAACCCAACCCATTTAACATGTGTAGACACTAGCCAACCAGAACGAGAACAAGTGCAACAGGCAGCCGGCTTAAAAAACAGGTCAACAACAATAGCAACAACAACAACAACTAGAAGAACAACAACGACTATAAACACAACGATGACGACGACAGTGGCAACTGCAACAATCAACATCAGCTGCTGTCTGACATCAAAGACAAGAACCCAAAAAAGATATAAAAAAAAAACAATAATAAACTGGTTGCACTCGACCAACTGCCACAGTCTTTAGCTCTAGCTCCAGCTCCATCTTCGACTTCCTCTTTACTTGTTTCACTTGGTGCTTCTTACTGTTGGAGTCTTCTTCTTGTTTTCCCAATGCGACTCGTTTGTTGCTGTTGCGCAACAAGTTAGCTCGGCGTATTTTAAGGCCAAGACCAAAAAGTCAAACAACATGCGAACAACGGTATCAGCTGCTTCTTCATCGTCTTCTCCTCCGTCGCTTTCTTGCCGCTGCTGGTAATTCACTTGACTTCTAATGCACTCAAAGGAAATGGAGCTCCCAGTGGCAACCGGCATTGGCAACTGGCAAACGATAACAGCGGCAACCAAGTAACAAACAATAACAACAACAGCGGAAGCAAGCGGATTCTGCCGCCGTATCTTATATGGATATGGAGCAGCAAAGCACCAGACGAGCCCAGTCAAAAGTGCAATGGGATTATTTTTGTAGCTGTCGTTGGAAAGCGGGGTGGAAGCAGGGGTAAGCTCACCTTTTAGTCTGACGCTTGAGTAATATTATGTCTATAACGGATATGCGTGTGCCTCTCTCGCTCTCTCTCTCTCTCTCTCTCTCTCTCTCTCTTCTCTCTCTCTCTCTCTCTCTCTCTCCCACTCTCTCCCTCTCTCTATCTCTCTCACTCTCCTTCTATTTTTCTCTCTTCCACTTGTTCTCACAGTGTGTGAATCTGAATTACAGTTAAGCTACTTTGAAATGCACAAAACGGTTTCGGCCGCATTTTGTAAACAAATGATATGGAAAGGGATGCGGAGCATGGCAGTTAAAAATGTCTTGTGGTATTTTCATAGAGTTTAGCAACATTAAAGGGTTTAAGTGGATTTCTAAATTATACGAGGTAGTTTTTGCACTTATTGGAATTGAACTAATGATTAATTCACAAATAGAATAAGGCTTGTCAACGATTTTAATATAAGTCTCTAAATTAAAAAAAGAACTGTGTAATTGAGCTGTCCATTTTGGCTCTTAAGCAATTGAGTAGAGCCCTCTACATAATCTTACACTTTGAATGACGCTCTCATATTATCTGTCTGATTTACTCTCTCGGGTTCTCGGAGAGTACAAAAACTAAACTACAAGATACCCTGCTCCATAGCTCATGGACAAGCCAAACGGCATGCTGTTTCTAAACCAACAACAAAAACAAAAGTAACTGTATCACATAAGTAGGCGCTGCTCGAAAGTGAAGCAAAGGCGGAGTACAAAAGCAAAAGCAAAGCTGCTTAGTTTCCTCTTTGTTTGTGTTTCTATTTCTGATTTGGTTTACTTTGTGTACGTGTGTATGTGTGTGCGTATGTTTGCGCTTGATGCTTATGCTTATGCTACTGCTCTCGATATCAACGAAAGTGTACCACGATTAGCATGGCCACATGTGCACAAGACTGAAAAAAACACAGAGTGCAGGATCAGGACGACATGAAAAACTTTGAAAAACTACTTGAGATATCTGAACCAATCTCACAGACTGTGAATTTTATATTATCTCGTATGTACATACTGACCAAATTTGGTTAAATCGCATTTCTTTACATTACAACTGCCATACCCTATAGATAGAAACTATCGGGGAAAATTGAATGCAAGGCTCTTAATAGGTGTTAAATCTGCAAATTGCAACTGGAGAATTACAATTGAAGACTACATATCTTTTTTGATATTAAAAAATTTTGCAAGAGTACCAAATTTTCGGCATGCAGTCGACAGTTTTTTTCCTTCTTGTTTCTGAGTGTGCTTATACGGCTATATATTTTTTTGGAGTGGCGACACGACGCATTGCATAATCAAGACTCAGCAGCAAGAGACAGCAACAATAAGTTCATTAATACACCCACAAAAGCTGCGCCAATGGCAACCGGTTTGGGGTTTCTACTGTTTCTGTTGCATGATGGTTATTGTTGTTATTGTTGTTCGTAGCTTGTTTGTCCGCAAATAAAAATAATCAAAGTTATAACCGAACCAAAACTCGAAACTGCGCAAACTTCAATTGTAATGCAGTCATTGTAAGCGGTGTGCGGGATGCGAACGCCAGGCACGTTAACGGTTAACCCACTGCCCTCAGTATGTTGGACTTGGCAGCGCTCTGTAATTATGCCATTTCCACAGCCACAGGAAAATGTATACTGGTTTTACTATTTGTCGAGCATATTCTTCTTTTAAACCCCTTAGTATTATATTAAGCTAATGCTCCTTATGTTCATACGATTGCCTTTTTGCATTTTGATATCCCCAAACTCCTTAACAGTTTATAATAATTAAGGTTAAATATCAAAATGTTATATATCTCGAAAGTGAAGTGGAATAAATAAATAAATGACCATATGAAACCAGTAATAGTCGAGAAGCCACGACTTCCAGATACTCTAATACTCTAAAAAATACATTTAGAAGCGCATCAAACGTATACACTCACAAACAAACACGAGCTATGTATAAAAAGCATGTTTCCAGGTATGGCATCATTACTGACGGCATCAGTCAGTCTCAAGTTGAATCTGTAAACTGTAAAATACTTGGTTCATGTTCTGACTACCGTTAGTGTTTTGTATCAAAGGGTATTAGCAAATATATCGATAAATTGTAAATGATACGCAAAAGAGGCGTGGCAGACCCTCTAAAGTATAAATAAATGTAAATTTGTTAGTGTCTATTTATTCCTGTCTTTCCGACTTTATTTGCATTTTGAATGCTGCGTACCCCTCGCCTACAAATCGAAAATAATATAAAATTATTAGAGCAATTCTAAGACAATAGACTTTACGCAGATATAATAGTAACCCAACTTTTAGGTCTGCTCTTAAAATTTCATCACGATCGGATAACTAGCTCGAAAGTAATTCAACATACAATTTCAAACGAAGAAGAACTTAAGCGTCCATAGGCTGATGCTTGTTCTATATGTATGCAACCAAGTGCAAAAATATTTAAAGACCTTTGCCTCAGGGTAACTCGTAGCTGTGTCCTCTAGAATAAATTCTTCTTACTTATCTCTTAATTTTCTCAGCAGTGCGATGATGCTGAACTCGATTTATCGGCATGTTCTATGGATGTCGTTGCTGCCGCTACTGTGGCATCAACTTTTTCTACTTTATAAATTTTTGCCAAGTGTGTATGTGAGACATGTATGAAAAGAGGAGGAGAAAGTTATATCAGTATAATTGCAATAACAGCTGTTGAAAAGTTGCTAATGTTACAATCAATCAATAGCGGAATTTCAATTAGTAGGTAACAGAAAACAATCAATTGATTGACTGAATTAATTTTTATTCTTTTATTTAAGCAAACTGCTGACAAATATATACAAATATACACACTTTGTTTGCATTACAAATAAGAAGGACATTTTCTATAATTGAAAACAAGATAACGATTCTTTACAATTTCTTTCACTCAATTGGGAATAATATTAATTTGCATAAGTCGAGGAAGCTTCAAATTTATTGCTCTAAGAATTTTCTTCGGTGGAAACTTTCACTCTTAAAGTTTACTTAAAACCTATAAATTGACGTCCATTTAAAAGCCGAACAGATACGCCCAGTCACAATAGACAATCAACTGTATCTAATTGCCTCATTATCGCTCACAATGGAACAAAAAAAGAAGAAAATGGGTAAGAGAACTAGGAAAACTCATCCTACCTAGGTAATTAGAACAAAAAACTCATTTCATGCTAGCATAGCAATAACTTGAACAATGCTCTCAACTGAAGAATGGGTCATAATATCATTCGCTGAGTAACAACGTAACTGTCCAATGAACTTGCCCCACATAATAAAACTCTCGTTGAGCAGAGGTAATGTGAAACTAACAAATTTAATGATAACGAGTGCACACGACAAAAAAAACCCTGCACCAGTCTCTTCCAAAATAAAAGCACTTCAATAATAATAAAATTAATTTTTTATATATTAATATAATGCTGCTCAATTCCCAAAATTAGCATCGCGATTATAGTGGAAACGTCTGCCTGTTAACCTGAATTTTAGGCTGCGCATTCTAGTGTGGTCTGGTCTAAGCAACTTTGTAAAGCACTTGCTCTTCAATTTTAAAAGTAAATTAAAATGTATGTATTAAAATAATATTGAACTGCGTATGATATTCAAGAACCTACATGCCCCATTTAGTGTCTCGGGTTCTAATAGTTGCTGATATCGATAAGTTCATGGAGCCAAGATGGACGGCCCAATCAGGTCGGATGTTGATACCGAGAGAAAATATTTACACTGTCAGTTACATACTTTTTCCCAAAGCTAATATATCTATGGCACAGAGTAAAAAACTTGTTTAATACTATTGATCCTGAAAGAAAAGGGTTTCATTGTGTGCAGATCTTTAAAACTAACTAATTGCTTGTTTATCAATAATACGTGAATCCATTAATTAATCTATAGTGACTCAAGTGTTTCGTGTTTCTGCAATGTTTCCGCTCATTAAACTGACTACTACAAGTTAACTAATCACAACAAGACAAACAAAATGCACAGGGACAGCAACTTTCAACACTTTCTTGAACACGCAAACACAAATTTCAGCGTGTCATTAAAACACGCAACTCCCATAAAAAGAAATGAAAACAATATGCAAAAAGAAAGCTCATCGGTAAGGATGGACTATATGATGCCCTATGTTTTGTAGTCTCTGCTAAGCTATTGGATTTTTTCCATATATGCTAAAGAGGAATAAAAATAATTGTTAGGCCTCGAAATTGTATTTATTCTCTCTCTGTCTCTCTAGATATATCCTGTTGCCTATCTATCCTTATACATATATTCCTTTTGTCCCACTTGCTATTTACAGGGTATAAAACATTAAACATTTTTTTGTTTGCCTGTAGTAACGGTTGTTGTAATTGTCGCACATCACCAAAAACATATACACATATATATATTATGTACAATATTCGCACACATTTGCTTTATCGGGTTGTCGTTTAGTTTTGAGTGACCAATTGGGTTTCTCTGTTCCTCTTTGTAAGCCGCTTACCTACAAAAAGGTAAGAGCCATGAATGGACTGCTATCAAAAATTGGCAACAGCAACATTTTGTGTCCCATTCTTTGCGCAATTGCAATTAGCAAATAATTGATAATAGTTTCAATAACCAATGCCAACTTGTAATGCATTATACGTAAGCGGTAATTCCCGTATTTGCGCCCCTTCCCCTGTGCACTTCACTTCCACTTCTCCCTCTCTTTCTATAATAGTGGTTAGGCGTGGGCGCTGCTCGAGTGCCTGCCACGCTCATTTGCACTGGGTTATTGTTTGACTCAGAGACGCGTAGTTCCGTTTGGCAATGTCATCATCATCTTCATCATTAACGGACTATGTCTCCAGTCCGTCACCTGGCGTGTGCCATATGCATAGCTTGATCTTAGCTTACTTATGTGCTCAGCCAACTCGAATATCATCAGACCCTCACAGAGCTTGCCTTACATAGTTGCAACTGCCCATATATGATCTCTATTAACGATTACTTCCCTTAAAGAATAATCTGGGATAACATACACATTTTTCAAGATTTTGAATAAACTTTTGGACAATGACTACCAGAGACTATATTCATAATCTTAGAAAAATAAAAATTGTAGCTGAATCGTTATCTATTTAAATTCAGTCACTTTAATGCGACTCTAATGCTGACATTGCTGGCCGAAAAATTGACTCGATAATAGAGCCATGATAGAATTGCAAAGTGTACAGTGTAAAAGAAAGTTGCTGTCTAGTTTTTAGTTTCGTTGACACTTTTACAATTCTAATTAAATATCATTGTAGTTGTCATCTGCAGCTAAGCGAGGACTAGGACTAGGGGGAGGTAATTAACTAAATACTTGAGAAGCACAAGGCTTCAAAATTATATCAAATAACTGCCATGATGACCTTAAAAGGACCACCAATTTGGGAGACAGATGTGCCCAGTCGTCCAGTTTATCTTTTGCGATTTACATAAATCTTCCATTTTATTACATTTGATGATTATTACGATTTTGATTATTATTATTTGGCCTTTGTTTGGTTCTGTTCACATTTTGCTGTTGTTTTGACTTCGTCATCAGCTCTGTTTGAAAACCGGCTCCATTAATTGCGTCTATGGTTCTTGGCCATGCCCCAGAAACACTGTTATAAAAGCAAAATCTTGCCCAGAGATGACGCGGCCCGTTTATTATTATTATTATTATTATTATTACCTTTTACTTCGTTTGTTATTTTTCTTTTTTTTTCCATTTCGAATCGAATAATGAGCAAATTTACAAGATACTTTGCTCGTATGTAATGTTATGTTGTTGCCAAAGGCATTAAATGTTGGCCAGTTCTATGTAGAGACAACAACTTAATTAACACTAATAAAAGAATATAGTAATTATAAATGAGAGTTGCTATTTTCTAATGCGTGGGAATGGAATTCTTATTTATAAATTACGAAATACAAATAATAATTAAAAAGCTTTTATGGGAATAAGGTTTTTAAACAATATTTTTACCTTGCCTCTCTCTCTCTTTCTATGCAGACATAATTTTAACTATCACAGATGGTTGATTGCAGCGTCTGTCAGCGATATTAAATAATTATATTATTTATGTCTAGTATTTTAAAACGTGTCAATGAAAATAATTTAAATTTATTATGCCAGTCAAATAATGTAGCTGACAAGCCGAGCAACCAGAGCATTGTACTTACGTATATGCGGCTCTGAACGCCAGTGAAGCTCTGATGTTGCCCCCTTGCCAGCTGGCACAACGGCTCATATTTTGTGTGCTAATTTTGCAGCTGAATGGAGCTTTAATGCAGCAGCCACAGCAGCAGCAGAAGCAGATGACGACCTGCATTGCCATGCAAAGCCCCCAGCATGGCTTCTCCAGGAAATTGTGGGTAGCTCTAAACCCCCAACATGATGACGGTACGTGACATGACAGTAATTAACATAATAATCCATTTTGTGGCAACATTTAAGAGAGCTGCGCCTTTTGTCTGATACTGATGCTCATTCAGTGGCTGTTGCTTTAACTGAAAATGGATTGCTCCTCTATAACTAAAGCTTGGGTTTTCGGCCCGTATTTGGGTTAACTAGTTGGGCGTACCGCTAACGCCGCTACATCACGATTCCAGCCATAACTCTAAGGCTTGCACATTAAATTTAATCGGATATTAGATGAGCCTGCGGCAGATCAAGCGCCAATCCAATCAATTGCAATCTATACGCACTTGAACATGATAAATTCCCAATTCAAGACCTCGAAACCATTCTTTATTCTACACTTAAGTATTTCAATTCGGAATACCTCTTGCTCCACTGGACACATCTGTAATTTTATTCCATATCATTAGACTCTAAACCAAAAGTACATAGTTTTTAAGTTTGACGAAAATGTGTGAGTCATCTCCGACCCGACTATAAATATTCTTGATTCTTGTTAATACTGAACCAACATCCGAGATGATATAGCCATGACAGGATGTCCCACTATCCGTCCGTATGAACACCTAGATCTCAGAGACTATAAAAGCTAGAGTAACCAAATTTGGTCAATGTTTTAGATTTTTGACATGCCTCCTACAGACTTCATATTTGCCACACATAGCAAGTGCCCCTGTGCGATCATCACGAGCGGACCAACAAAATAGAAGGATTTAACGATCGAATGATTATTAAGTACATGGTAACTGTAGAGACAAACAATTGCTTTTATTAGAACAACATGCTAAAGTGGTGACCCCCTTAATCAAGAAATCCTGGGTTCGAATCCCAGTCGCTTTTTTGCTTTTTTTGATGTGAAATGAATTTCTTGTAATTTATTTATTTTTTGTGAATATATAAGTTTAGAAAAATGTCTTTAAAATCTTTATTTTATTACATTTATATTATAATAATTAGTTTATTTATAGGAGTGATTAGATATGGACACCGCGTCTTATATTGTCGAGCACCTCGACTGTAATTTTCCCGGTTGTTTATATGCTGAGAATGTCTCTCATTTCTTTGACATTTATGAGTGTCAGCATGTGCAAGTGAAAATGAATTGAATTTAAATTTACTTTTATATTTTCTTAATCAGAAGCTAATTTGAGCAGCTACATTTATTTAAGTTAATCATAAGTAATGCTTAATTTTTTTGCTTACAACGGATAGTACAGAGTCTTCTTTCAGTCTTTTTAGATTCCCATTTTCAAGGTTCAAGTGCACTTTGATTTAATCTGTGGAAGCAGGTCAGTAATACCCTGTTATAGTAATGTAATACCCTGTCTATAAAAATACAAGTATTTTAATATATGGCTAAGTATGCTTGCTGTTCATTGGAGCGAAGCGCAACTGCTTAACTGTCTAACTGCTTAAGCACTACCTTCGAATCACATATCGACGTATCGCCACACAAGGTACCGAAAATCTAAAATAAACTCGATCTGAATAGGGTATGCAGAAGCCTATATGTCAAATTTAGTGTCTCTAGCACTTATGATTGCTGAGATGCGTTCATATAGACAGTCGGACTTGGCTCAACCGACTCGGAGAGGCGTCCTCCTGCCTGCTACATACATTTTCAGAAAGTTTTCACTGAAATCAATTCATATTATTAAGTTGATTCATTAAAAAATTGTTATAATTTATTTATAATATTTATATGGATTACCGGTTTTATGACATAAAGTTTCAACAACCCTTAAAATAGAAGGCTTAAAGCAACGAACTTGCTCAGTTTTGCACTTGAGGAAATCCGCAGAACTAAGATAAGTACCAAAACATAGAGACACTGAGCTTCGAGTATGAGGAACAAGGACGGGGCTGGGAGTCTGGAAGAGAATTTTCTGGAGCTGGAAGGCTGAAATTAAGTCGCGACCAACTGTCGATCTGGGCAATGAAATTGCAGTATATCAAGTACAGTTACTTTGGCAATAAAATTCAAACAGCAGCCAAGTTGCCACAGTTGCCAAAGAATTGGGCTAGAAAGAGTTGCAGTTGTTGCAGATGTAACTGCAGGGCAAAAGGCAAAACGCCAACACAATAAGTAGAACCTGAGAACACAATAACAGTACGGTTCTATTGTTGTTGTAGTGCCATTTTTGTTGTTGTTATTTTTGCTATTTGTTGTTGTTATTGTTGCTATTTTCTTTGATCTCTTCGACATAGTAACGAGACACACTTCCGCTGATTGACTTGCTGACTTATTTAAAGAATGAAATGCAATTTGCCAGCTCTTACTCTCGCTCTTGCCTCACCAGAGTGACTACCTGCCACACTGCCTAGCTGACTGCCTAGCTGACTGACTGACTGACTTTCAGCTCGCATATGCAAATCTCTAGGCCCGTGGCAGCCTCAATACCAATTTGCAGGCAATTTTCGCACATTTGGCGAACTGCTGCTTTCACATTCACAACACGGCATCGAACTAAATTTAGCATACCCAAGCAAACTCCATGCCATCCACTCTGGATACATACGTACAATTACGCCAGTTTAGACAGATCGTGAATTAGTTGAGCGATTGCTGAACTCGTTGCTCATTTTAAAATAATAGCCCCTCTAATTAATTTAAATTAAAACTGAAGAAACACAAACATGAACGAATAGTTATGTTGTAATCAACACAATAAAATTGGTAGATATATCAAAGAGTAGTAAAAGTAAATATTACTAATATTGAATTGAATTAATACCTATTAGAATTAATAAGCCTGTATTTAAGATGAATATGAACAAATACTCATAAAATCACCAGTTTCTTATAATTCCAACTGAATTTAAATTCGATTCTGCTCCAATTATGGGTTGAATGGGTTTTGAACGAATAGTTATGTTGTAATCAACACAATAAAATTGGTAGATATATCAAAGAGTAGTAAAAGTAAATATTACTAATATTGAATTGAATTAATACCTATTAGAATTAATATGCCTGTATTTAAGATGAATATGAACAAATACTCATAAAATCACCAGTTTCTTATAATTCCAACTGAATTTAAATTCGATTCTGCTCCAATTATGGGTTGAATGGGTTTTGAACTCAAAGTATTCATATGTGAAGGAAAAGGCTTTATAGCAAACTTCTTTTCTTAAAAGAAATCCATAGAAAATTAAGCGACCTTCTAAAATCTGATCTGTTGATAATGTGAATAAATTCTAACGGGCACCATTATTCTGCCCCATATCATAATTAAAACAATATGCACACACATGTATATATTCCAATTCCCAAAATCAATATCGCGATGAAAAATATTTAGGGGCAACCTCTCAAAACGAATGCAAGTTTTAAGCTGCGAGATCTCGTGTGGCAACACATGCAATACATCTCAGCTATTATCGTAAACCATGTTTGCGTGTTAAAATACAAAAAAAAATTATGTATAATTGCTTGTCATAGTATTTCCTAATCTTGACCCACAAACTATTTCATATACTATAAATAGCGAAATAAATATATATTTTTAACAAAATTGTGCGTGCATTAGATTTAGACTTACAAAAGAGTTGTCGGCAAGGGTAATATTTAACAATGTTAGTTAATTAGAAAATTATGTAATGTAACACTCAGCTTTCTCAGCTGTGAGCAAAGAACTCACATTCACAGCAAAGCGATTCAATGTAAAATGTTCAATTCTCTCATCTTTATTTTCTGAATAACTTTCTTATTTTTGGAATGATGATTACGAAACTTTTTTTAAAGAGTATTCTTCAAGATGGTTTGTGGCGGGGGAGGTATCCAAAATTTAAAATAAACCAGATCTGCGTATGGTAATCAAGCTGTTTAGTCGAGCGCACGCGACATAATAATAACAATACTCTGGGCTAGTCTTAGGTTTTATATACCCTCTATATATATAACATTATATTATATATTATCTTTGTGCAAAATATATATAACAGGCAGAAGTCAGATATGTAACATGGCAGACCCTATAAAGAATATATATTCTTGATCAGTATCAACACCCGAGTCGATTAAATCATGTCCGTCCGTCTGTCTATCTGTATGAACGCGTCGATCTCAGCAACTAGTAAAGGTATTAGAGACTCCTAATGTGGATCCTATATATCCTCCCCAGATCGAGTATATGCTAGATTTTCGATACATCACCCCCCTCTAACGTAAATCGAAAGAAAATCTAATTGTGGGCATGTTTTCAGAGCAGATACTTCTTACTTACTTGCTGAATCATCAAGATCGGTCTATAAGTAAGAAAGATAATCAGAAAAGAAATTTTACATAGAATCATAGACATGTGTGTGAGCGAGACAGAGAATGACGTAGCACTCAACTTTTGAGAGAGTATCTGTACATATGAAAAAGCTTGCTGCTGAGCAATCAGAGATTTCATTTGCAATAAGAGTGTTCCAAAAATAATTTTTTAAACACCTGTTAGGTAGTAATTTAAGAGACTGTACAGGGTATTTTAATGGCGCGTGCGCTCGGCTTCCGTAATTTTTGGAGCATGCAGTGTGCTGCCGGACACTCAATGTTTGTCTGCCCCAATCAATTCCAGCGTCTCCATTCATACATATGGTTGCAAGAGAATTGCCGAAAAAAGTAAACAGACTGGATTTGTGTGTCTTTAGCTCTAATAGTTACTGATAAGGATGTGTTCATACAAATAAATTCTGCATATAGTCTGTCACGCCCCGTTCGCCTTGTTGCACTCATTTTTACAGAGCTATTGAATGCTTTGTAGTCGTTTTTTAATTGGCGTAAAAGTTGTGTAAAAGAGAGCATTATACTTCTGTCATTACGTTTAATTCATTGTTTATATACAAATTTAGTCATAACTTGAATATCTGATAAATGTACCTACCAATCAGGGGCATATATCAAGTAAGTCTTTCATTGTTCTGGAAGAAAAACGCTTTCAATAGAATGTATTTGTGTACACACGTATTCATATAAAGGGTAATATAAGCGAGAAACACCTTTTCTTTATTGCATTTTTATGGTTGCCTAGATTTATTTTAAGTACGCCCGTGGCTTTTGTTTCATTCTGCCACGTCAAAACCACAATAACAAAAGAGAGCCAATGACTCACATTGTTCAAAAACAACAAGGTTTTTTTTTTTTTTTTTGGTGTTTCATGTCATGCAATTCATCAAAAAATTGTTTGCACCTTGCTGAAACCCCAACAACAACAACAACGACAAATAAAAAACCTGCAGAGCAGAGAGGCGCAACATCGCTTTTGGCTTCAGCTTCGGTCACGTATGGCATTACGCACTTCCGTTTCCGCTCTGTCTGGCTGGCTGCCTGGCAGCGGCCAAAGCTATCACATCCAGCCCTCCGACCTCACCTCATCTTCTGACTTTTTATCATTTTCTTTGCTCAAATAAAGTAGATCCAAAACCTTCAAATTTTAGTTGCGCTCTGCTTTTGACTTGGTCTTCTTTTTATTTTATGCTTTTTATTAATTTCCATGCGCCAAATTTGTTGTGATTTATGAGGCGTATAACCAACAGCAAAAACAATAACAAACAGTTTGTCGCCCTAACTCGCAGTTATGCAGACATGTCGGCGACACACATTGTCCATTTATAGAGGAGTCTCTATACATTCAAGAACAGACACATACAGAGAGGAAGGGGCGGCAATTGTTGAGAAAATGTAAACTGAGTTATGAGCTTGTTGTGACTAGTTACTTACCTACAAACTTTTAAAGAACTCAATGTTTACAAAGCAGTTGTGCTAACAAATATAAGACAAATAGGCACGTAATTTGGTAGGCAGGTTCTCCTTTGCCATAAGACGCAAAATTGCACCCGAAAAACTAAAAATATTATTTTAAAGCTTATTTCTACGCGTTTTTTTTTTAAGATTTGCAGAGATTTAAGGTATACTAAACTGCACCGATTCTGAAATTTTCAAAACAGGCGTTTAGCAGCGTTTATGCATTCATATATGTGGGTTGGTAGCTCCCAGAGAATGGCAATTACCCTAGGCAAGAGCAGTTAGAGAAGACAACGAGCAGTAGAAGGGCGAATTCACCCACAGGCGAATTCGCAAGCACAAGAGAGAGCAGAGAGAAGATATGCGTGAGAGAGGCTGAACGGGAGTGAGAATTCAGCCTTTGACGAAAACGATTGCGAGAAGAACCACTGAAACGACGAAAGACGCGAAACTTTGTTTTATTATAATATTACTATTAGTTATATATCTTTATTCAGTAAATAAACCCCACATATAAGTATACATGACTGTGCATATATAAAAACACATTATATGTATACTATTAATGTAATTTTCTTTAGCCGCTGGGTATCATAGCGTCGTGTACACTCGACTCGGCTTATGATTTGATATTACATAAAATGTGCTAGGTTTTTTTGTTTTCCCTTTGACATTAATTTGACACTTGATTTGTCCTTGACGTATTTTACTTTTGCATGTTAATAACTGCAATTACCGTGGAGGTATTATATTGAGCATTGAGCCAGGCCCACTTGTCTGTCATTATGCTAATATCAGAGCTCCAATTAGTTCAGGTGTTGAGCTGTCAACACAAGCCGTAAAAGATCCCCAACTCTGCTCCACTAACAAAAGGAAATAAAATGTGCGTTTTCTGTTTTCTGTTTTTTGTTTTATTGTCTGTTTGTTTTCGTATACCCTTGCGGAGGGTATGTATTATAACTTTGTCTAAAAATGTGTAACGCATTAGGTGATGCGTGGCAGGTCACCTTAATTATATATATCCTTGATCAGGACGCCAAGCTGAGTCGATGTCTCTCAGTTTGAAAACTGTCTGCGTATAACTACTGTAGCTTAAGTCTTTGACTTAATTTGATGGAAATCTAACTACCATATTATATGGCTGCTAATAAACCGAGAGTCCAAATTAAATACACGAATCTACAAGGGTATCAAATCTCCGGAGTGCAGAAAATATCCAAAAATAATAATAGTCAGCAAGTGGAATGCAATTATTTATACATTATTTTGGTAGCGTATTATTAAGAGACTATGGTTTTTTAAGTCTGGTATGCCATTAGCCATGAGCAAACAAAGCAATTCATTGCATACTGTCCGACAGTTGACATAGAAAAGAGATTCAATGAAAATATTATTTTATTTCTTCTTTCTATTCTGAATAACTTTTTTCTGATTTTTTTTTAAATTTCAGATGTGTTTGAAGAGAGTATTCTTTAAAAGTTAGAAGTGTGTTCATTCAGAAGTAAATGCTAAAATGAGCATGAAAACGCGTATTTCATTTTGCGGGTAAGGGGGCAAGTTATATAAATTTTAAACAGACTTGATTTACTATACGCAGTACTTTCCTGTCTCTGCTCTTACATTTGCAGAGATCTATGCGTCCACGCAGATAGACGGCGGTCGGACGGATGGGAATTGCTCACTCGATTCGACTGTTAATGGATTACATACATTATATAATTAAAAGGGCCTGCCAGGCCTCTTTCTGCCTGTTTAATACTTTTTGAACAAAGATAATATCGAACTGTGCAAAATGTATAAAAATGGGGTATTTTATATTGCAGCAGATGTGCAAACTTCAATGTTTTTGGGTTTTCTGGAATCGCAGCATTCGTTTCCATTTACTTGTTGCTGATAAACGCATTTCAACATACTCACGTTATGGAAGACACACATTCGCACTCACAGATTCAGTTCACACACTTACAGCTAGAGATAAGGTAAGACGATACTGTAAATTTATGGCTAACACCCTTAAGAACACACACATTTATACGTTTGGCAGATTTGAAAACCATTTAAATGACGCCATAGAATCACTGTTTTCCTTCGTCTATATTCGTTTTTTGCAGCATATTTATTGGCTTTGCTCAACATCATCTACGCAAAATTTTAACACGGGAAAAGAGAGGAAAGGGATTGTGTGCAGCAAAAAGCAAAGAGGATTGCTGAGCTGTAACCAAAAACTAGCCACACCCACAAACATATTTTGCATTTGCATATGAAACTGGAAGCAACTCGTATCTGCTGTAGGCGTTGTACGTGGTTTTCTTCGCTTTAGCCATAATCTTGGCAGAATATATCCCCAATTTAGTTTTCAGTTCAAATCGGCATCTCCACCCAATGGAATCAGCCACATTACATTTTTGAAAAATTAAGTCGTCCAAGGAAAAATCAATGTGAGTACCACGCGTTCGACTTATGTATGTATGTCGAAGAATGTAATGTAATGGAAACTTACATCTCTAAAGATATGATAAGTATGAAGAGCCGCAGCTGCAAAATACCAAAACAAAGAAAAAGTATAGGTATTTTAGTTGAATTTGTTGAACCTACTAAACAGAGCACAAATAGTGGAAACTCAAGTGCTGAAGAGAGCAGAAATGTACTCCTTTAGTATGTTCAATATTTAAACTATCGCATTGTCAACCTTTAAATTCCCCACAGCTTTGCAGGCTCTTCCCGCAGTGTTGTTAAATTGAATAAAAAAAAATGCTCTTTAAAGATCATATTGTTGTAGAAATATTGGTAACACAGCTCACATAACTAAACAAAATCCGAGCAACTTTGCTACAAATCACTAAAATTACGTCGTTGTAAAATTGCGTCGTTGTGAAATTACGTCGTTGCGCAGTGAAAATTTACTTATGTGGGAGGCAAGAGGATTGACGAAAAGGCGACAAGAATAGCAGGATTTCAACAGAGACGACAAAGCCGCAAATCGCATGTAGTGCAACAGAATGCATAGCTGAAAGTTTAAATAATTGTGAATAAATGAGTAAAGTCAAATTATGACTTGAATTTTGACAACGAATATGAGTATAAGTAATATTCAATTATAATATATGCAAAAGAAAACATAAAATATCTAAACACTAAGAATATTTTAGGCAGGTTAAACATTATTATTAAAAAAAAACAAGTGGTCAGTTGAGCGGTCAGTACTGGTCTCTATAATAAAGAATTTAGATAATTATTAATAATAAACTGAAAATATCCCAATCTGGCAACTCATACAATGTATCTCACCTAAATTCATTCAGCTTGTTTAGGCGCCAAATCTGAGTGACGGACATGGCTCAATCGACTCGACCGTTGATACTGATCAAGAATATATATTCTTTATAGGGTCTACTACTTTAATAAGCCGGGGTCTAATCAAGTGTGAAATCGTTAATCAAGTCGGTCGCTATGTTGTTGTACATCTTGGCTGATCGCATGCGCTCCTCCGTTTCTCTGGGACAACCTCACGATTGACTGAATTCCATTTTAAGCAAATGCAGCGCAGATGTCTCAACGGCATTTCACTGATTCCTTTTCTTCTTCTATTGTTTTATACCGGTCTGACCTTTTTAGTTTCAGTCGTCCATGGAGTGGAGGAGCCCTCCCACGTTTTAACTGAACTCTCTCTATGTACCCCTTCGATCCCTGAGTGGCCAGTTACCTGTCAATTAGAAAGCCGTCGCTTTGAATGGCCCAGGCCCTGACTTCCATGATTTGTGGCCAGTTGGTTTGACATAAAAAAGCAGGAGAAAAGAAACAGGGTTTTCCTTTGGGGTACGTTCAAGTGCGAATTAACTAAATTTGCTGTAAATACAATTGCAATTAAAAGTAAAAATGTTAGAAAAAGCTGCCAAAGCGAGGCATGAGAACTGGCATGTGGCCAAATGTTAAAATAGGTTGAACAGTTGATCAGAAATTGACCAGGGGGATCCCTTAGCAAATTCGTTTAAACTCATACACATTTAAAGTTTATTAACTTATTATTTGTATTTATTACTTATTAGTCAAAGCTATAACACAAATAGCTCAAAATAGCAGTATAAGAGCAAAACGGAAATGAAAGTAAACTTGTACATAATCGCTTGATTTATTAATAGGAATATATGTGAGCTGGTAAACATTAAACATTTAAGAAGTATTCTGAGAGAGTAATTAAGCGGCCACACATTTGACTTATCAAGTTCTTTTATTTCCATAGCTCTCTATTCTCTATTATCTCGCATTCTTGGCAGCAATAGAAAGTACACGTTAATAACATTAATTACCATTGCAGGCGAACAATGACAGCATAATACAAAAACTAGGTAAACATCTATGGGAATGACTTTAAAAAACTTCAAAATCATAGCAATTTAAATCAACTAACCCGCTGGCTGTTAATCTGGCCGTTTTCAAGCTAAACAAAAGTCAAAAGAAAAATTATTAAAAAGATTTCTCTGACAGCTGAACAAGAGCAAAGGCAAAGACAATTAAAAATAGACGCAAAGTAAACAAACAAAATAAAAACATCCAAGCGCTTTAAGCGATGCTAAAATGAAATCAACTTACATGTATCGATTACCGGATACCCTGTACTCCGCTGCACTCTCCGCCTTCTCATATTGTTATCCAACAAATGATCGATCTAAGATATACAAATATTCGGAGACTTACGTGCTTCGAGCGGTTGACTTTTCTATAATTTTTTCCGATAAACATGTAAAACCTATTACATAAAATCTCACACGTAAGTCGCATTCGTCTCACATACCCAGTTTAGCCTACTCTAGAAAATACTATAGGGCACAAAAATAGTAGAAAAACCGGAGCGGCGTTTGAAATCGTGATCTGGGCAGCTGTTATAAATGGGTCAAATCTGTGCATGATGCCAGGGAATAGAAGCCGGTGAATGGAATTGAAAGCACAAAAAATGTAACTAAAAGATATTACGGGCATTGTAATGGACAGTTCCAGCGAAGAAAATCTAAATGCAAATGAAAATGTAACGGGAGAAAAAGTTTTTGCGGCAAACTTTTAAAATGTTTAACCCAACGGATGCAAATGCAGCTAAGAGCAAAGTTTTAATCATATGCCTGGAAAAAACTTCATTAATTTGCTGCCAACTTTCAGTACTCGACTGACGACTTTACCACGAAGCAAATAAATGGCAGCAAAAGGGTTCAGACCACGGACACAAACATTACAAAATCAACGACAATGCCAATTTGAATCATGAAATCCAAAAGAGCGAGCATATGTATAGTAATAATAATGAACGTAGCAGATATGCACAACTTAAAAGATACGCTGTAAAGGCTGAACACGACTTTATAGTCTACAATAGTATACAAAAATTCGCATTGAAAGATTCTTCTGTCTTGACAATCAGTAACAAATTCCATGTTTGATTTTAATCAACTCTGTAAGATGTTCAAAGTTGCTTAAAAACTGATGTACCCTATTTAGTATATAGTATTAGAGACTCGACCAGGCGGATGAATAAGTCATTTGTCGTACAGTCATATGTACACTTGAGAAATACGATTTAAAAGTTCTTCAAATATATACAAGCGTATAATGAAAGGTCGACCTGGCTACATACTATACAAGTAAGATGTAGAGTATTTTCCAGCCAGCGTACAGGGAAGATTGTATTTGTGGCATTTTCATGGGAATAAAGAGCATAGTAGAAGTCGTAGTCGCAGTTGTTGCACATTTTATGCAAATGCTGAGAAAAGGTGTAAGAGAGAAACGGAGGACATAGAGCGAGAGACAAGCAGAAGAAGAGAAAAGGAATGGTGAGATACACAGTAGAAAACTTTGCGCTCTAAGCGTTAATAAAGACATGTAAAGGGGGCGTGCCGACCCGAGTGCAACCATTTGCCCCCGCTGCACCCTTTGTCGACTACCGTTTGCGTAGGTCCATGTAAATGCACATGGATAGCGCACACCGACAACAAACTGTTATGTGGCCAGGGTTGCATTGCAATTGCATTTGCAAGTGCCCTCAGCACCTCCATGTGTGTAGGTGTGTGTGTGTGTGTATATGTATGTATGCGTGTGTATGTGCGTTTATGTGTAAGTGATTGCGATGATGCTGCTGGTAGATGTTGTAAGGAATCTGAAATTGATTTTTCATATTTAATGTTGCAGCATAAAAAGCACGAGCTTTGACCGGGAAATAAGTGAACCAGAAAATGAATAAAATGCTTCAGATGTAGCCCGACGAGTGCGAGATGTGCTCAATGAGTTCAGCTATTGTTAGAGACTGCTGTAAGTCTAGCTGAATAATGTTAGAGTGAGTGTGATATTTTAGCTATGCCATTTCAGTTATGGATAGTTTGAGATAGTTTTATTGAATTAATTAACTTTTTTCATTATTCAGAGTTTAAATTTATATGTACTGTAGTTATAACCATAATAACATTACCAGTTTTATTATAGTATATTTGACATTGTTAACATTTTAAAATATCCTAAAAGGGGAATTTTTATGCGTTTCAGCTCGAAAGTTGCATAAATCTGGTTTGTGTGATAACTACAGCCTTGGGATTTAAAAACGCAGCTATGTACAATGCCACAAAGAGATACATGTAAATACGTATGTTTGTCCGAAGTTCACAAACCAAATTGTCAAATGTTTTTCTTCTGTACAGACTCATGCATAAATTCAAAGATATATGGCATCTTGCAGATACATAATTGAATACTGATGCAGCTACAGATACTGACATAAACATTACTGCAGGTACTGCCACAACAATTGTTGCACGTATGAGTATTGCACTCTCTGATTATGCAAATCGCTTACAAATAAACGACGATCTCCTTTTGTTTTATGTATTTATGCAGAGACCTCGTTGATACCTTTGCAGATGATAGGTACTACGCATGGTGGGGGAAGGGTACCCACTTGAATATACACAAGTATACACCACAACAGCAGTTAGTCGAGTAGTCAATCAAATATAGCAAACATGAAGCACGCATAAGGTCATCATCGTGAACAGGTCTCATCGCTCTCGATGATGTTGCATTCACTGGAGTTGCATTTGATGATGCGAATCGACGGGTGAGGGAAGGGAAGTGTGATTTCAGACGCCTCGACAAACCGCAGAATCAAGTATCGACGGTCAAGAACAACAGCAAACCCAAAACCGTAACGGAAACCTCGAAAACCAATTCAATTGTTTGATTGACGCGCTTCGGGCATTCAAATCTGTATATGTTCGTACAATATTGTTCCCTGCGAGGGTAGCTTACAAATTCTAAGAAATTGATTATGATATATCAAGCATACTAAGATTACATTTCCCAAAAAATATACATGTATTTCTAATATCATATATATACAGAGAAGAAAAAGAAATATTGTGAATAAAATGTATACATGCATAAAAAAGGAACAAATATGAAATCAATACATATAGTAAGCAATGGGTGTACAACTTAATAAATAGAGTATTTGATTCTTGATTAAGAATAAAGTAAATGGTTATCACCATTGATTTGAACTTAATGCGTTGCTAAGATAATACATATATATCACTTATCAATATATAATTATATATCTACGACATAAAATCTTTCACAGGCTAAATTATATCATTCTCATATGTTCTTAAATTATTCTCACTTTGTTAGGCAACTCTCGTCACATTCATCGGGCTACTTCAGGCCTCGAGTTTTCTAACTGTTTGTGTGGCGATAAGCGAGAACGCGGGCGAGGTGGAGGATGCATTTCAGTTGTAACTGAGCTACAGCTCATATCACAGTGAGTTCTCTTATTGTACGACTCGAAAAAAGCTCATTAAACAAAATGTTGTTGCTGACTGACTGCATGAAAGCCAGACGAAATGTAATAGTTGGGTGGGTAGAAGAGGTTTTGCCTTAGGATCGACACATCATTATGCAAAAATATCAACGCAAATCTGATGAAAGTAACTGTAGGTGCCCCGTGTGTGTTGTCACTTTTGTTGATTTATGAAAACTGAAACAACAGACAATGTGCTGTCAAAATAATTACAAAGCTTTCATTGCGGTGACATGTAATTTACATAAAATGTACAACTCTAAGATACACAAAACAGATACAGATATGAATACATTTACAGATACATTTCGTTGTACTGTAACAACTGCGTGCAGCATTGGCCCAAATGAATGTTGCGTTAATAATGAGCATTACGCGCGACACATGGTAAATGTATCCACAAGATACAAGATTTAAGTTACACACACACACACACACACAGGTGCTTAATGAGTCGCCGCCGTATTTATACTGTCACCGCCATTCCCCTCTTCGACGTGGACATGACATGAGTTTTATGGTGCTGACGACCAACAACGTCGACTAAATTTGATAAACCCAAATTCTCGTTAGCTGCCCCATTATTAGCTGATGCCATCCGCTTTTCTCGGTCACATCATGGCACTTTCAGTCATCGTTTTATTACTTTCCTGCGTCTTTCGGTTGGCTTTTTCTTTTCTTTTACACCGCTTTGTGCTTATTTAATTGAACTCCCAAGTTATTGGCATTTTCAGTTGAGCCATCAACTGTCGCGATAAGGTTTTTTATTGTTTATATTAGCTTTTTAACTCTTCAAGTTGGGTAGCCCAACTTAGTTTAATATAGCAATTCATTTTATGTTGTAGTATCTCTGCGCTTAACATAAAACCTTGAGCTGAAGGATTGGCTTAAATATGAACTATTTTTAGTTGGATTTTTCGCTGTAATATTATATAAATCCGAATATGTATATAAAATGCGATAGCTTGTAAACATATAATTAATTGCGGACAATTATGTATTTCCCCCTATTTATATCTTTCTATATCTGATGAATTTCTCCTTCAATTTTCAATTTGAATTATTACACCTCTCTCATTGAACTATTTGAACTCATTCCGAATGGGGAAACTTTCACTCAATTTAGAACTTTGATGTATATTTCTTTATTTGTATGTTTTGCCTTTAGTTTCTGCATAATTACGGGGTATTAGTTTCTGTAACTTTTCGAAGCTAACAACTAAAACAGCAAATTGATTCAAAAGTTTCTAAGCAACTTCTAAAATAAACTAGACTATAAACAACTCTTAGTTAGCTAAATATCACATCAAATATTTCACCATAACCCATTTAATCTAGTCAATTACTTAAGCCCATATTGAATGCATAGTTGTAGGTTGGAATTGAAATTCATTAAAAATGCATAATATGAAATGTGTTTCATTTATTGACAAAACACGAGCTTTAGAACAATGCAGAAAATGTGGCAAGAACATATTTCAAACAATTTTCAGTGGTTGCTCGGGGAGGAAGGTGCTTCGGGTGGTTAGATTCAGCGGCAGCCAAGCGCAAACATACATAATTAGAGCCATTGCCATATAGGCAGCCAACGCTGCACAGTTGTAGATACTTTTGTATTTACTATATGCATGCGCCTGTCATTTGCTGTGGCAAACAAAAAAATATTCGAACAAAAAAAAACCATTGTAACTTACATGTGTAGACCGTGTAGGCCATGTAGCCACGACAACCGACAACACGGCATAATGCGACAGAAAGTTCCGCTAGAGTGCCCAGGCCCAAACCCAGAACCAGATACTAGATACCAGTCCCAAACTCAGTCCCAGGGCAACGGACACGACTGCACTTTTATTTGCAGACTATGGGCTGCAGGAGAAAGGTTCTTGGCCAAAACGGAAGAAAAAACTAAAAAAAAGAGCAAGAAGAATACAAAACAATGTTTTGCAGTTACTGCTTGAGCTTTGACTGTTGTTGTTGTAGGGTAATTGTTTGGACGCAGCCAACAAGCGGCAGCAGCAGCAGCAGCAGTAATATCAGCAATCGCAAGTTTTGGCCAAATGAACTGCAAGTGCAAGCACTCAACATTGTTAGCGTTGGCTCACGAGTTTCCAATGTACTCTATAAACAACGATTACCTAGCAAATAAGTCGATTAGCTTACAGAGCCGACTTCAGATTGAATTAATAAAACACATTTTTTTTTTAATTTTATTGAATATTTTAACCGCCAATCGTTAAATTTTTATTTAAGATAATTGATTAAAAAACCTATTATTTAATTTAATTTTCATAATTCATAATTCATCTTTACATTATTTAATAAATACACAACAAATTAGAAATAAAACACGTTATTCATTGTCCTCTTTAGAGCATCTTATAGTGGCATAGTTACATTGCCAACTTGTCGCCTGATATGCAACTGTCAGGTGGCATAGCTGAGTTTCGAAATTGATAGATGGTTTGGGAATGAACATCTTCAGTGTGTACACTGAGTTAGTCACAAATAGTCAGACTGTCAGTCAGGCAATCAAAGCGTGACCGAAGCTTGCTGTGAAAACTTTGACTGACCTCGGCAGAAGATACAAAAACGACACGAACATAAATATCCTTTTCACTGCCCCGCACATTTGATAAATTTTTAAAGAGTTTAATGCAAAGTTAACGGACTTTGTTGTCAGACAATGACGTGTCGTTTAACCTGACACATTTCATTCATTTTATAACTAGAATAAGTTGAGCTAAATATTTTTTCGGAATATGTTGATAACTTTTTTGTTTCTTTGTCTACATTTTTTATTATGATAAATATTAATTAATTATTAATTCGCATATTTAAAACTTGAATAATGGAATAAGTATCAGCAAAAATGAGTTTTCTCCAACAAATTTGGATACTTAAATTTATAAAATACTTAAATTTATAAAAATTACCATCAGAAATGAGGATATAAAGTTATACCATTAGTTCTATGAATACTCATAGAAAGGGTTGTATTGCTTTTTGATTTTCCAGGAGCAAAAATAACATTAATAAGAAATTTTTGAACGAAACTGCTTCTTAATTTCTCGTAACTCCCATAATTATGAGCCTCGGCTTGCAGCTGGTATATGTACAAAGCAAACAGAGACAAGAAAACCCTTGAAATATGACAACAATTTAATGTGCAAACTTTGGATTAGCATAAGCGTGGCGTTTGTTTGTGGGCTTGTTTCCCAAAGTTCTTTTCTTTGCAAAACAAAGAAAACAAGTGGAAACCAAATTAAATTAATGAAGCACAAGAAATTGTGTAGGAGTACAACTTTCGGCAGCTCTTCTTTGAAATGCGATTGAGCCAGGCAAGATTAGCGACTACTACAACAGATGCAGCTACAAATAAATTTTCAGATACAGATACAGCTAGGGTGGCAAGAGATTGAAGTGGGCTGGGACAGGACAGGCAATGTCCAGCAAACCACAGTGGAAAAAGCCCTTTTATGTGGTTTCAATCCGAGCAACTGTTGCTTCAGATATAACGAAAATTTATGGTTTATCAATTTGTGGGACTCGTGCAAAAAGGTTAGCGACCGTCAGAAACAGATTGGCATTATCCAAGCCACATGCCTCATACCTCCGCCACATGCCACATGCGGCAGGTCCCCAAGGGCATAAGGCGTAACAGATTCAATTAGCAGCTACTTGGAATCTGAAATCTTCACTCAAATGAGCACAGCCCGTACCCGTTTTAATTGCTTTCGATAACAAAAATTGCGCATACGCAGAATGTGCTGTGCAACCACTTTAAGGTTTTGTTTAACGGATCGACTATTAAATGATGTTATCCCAGCGGCTTTGGGCAACTATAAACAATAAAAATTTTAATTAAATTCCATGCCTGGCGCTTATTTTAATAATTCTGTTGCCTTTCATCGCCTCCTGTTGCTATCAACCTCAGTAACAATATGGGTCACGTTCTTGTTCTTCATGTATTTGTTTTCGATGTCCAGCTGTGCAACAGCGAGTTAAGGGCTATTAATTGGGGAGTAGGAGGAGCAGGTAGGGTCACTGTTTGTCTTGCTAATTAAAGTTGCTTAAAAAGCTTTTGTATGTGTGTGTGAGAAAGATACCTTGGGCAAATCAAAGTGTCTCACAGATGTGTATCAGGATGGCAAGAGGCAAACTTAACCAGTAAATACATATATATTACAAACTCTGGAAAATGAAATGAATTGCAGGACAAATTGTTTTGCTTTAATAAGGTTAATTGCTTGTTGGTTGGCAGATTTCTGGTCTGTTTTATTTCTGTCTCGAATTGGAGCGACTAATTGATGATAAATTCTTTTTTGAGCTAATTTGCGAATGCCACGAAGCTGTGAATGAAAATGCAGTATGTAAATTTCATTTTCCCTCTATTGCTCTATCTGTATATATAACTGATATATATATAAATATCTGATGATCAGAGCACTTTTCTCTCATACAGCAACAGTTTTTTCATCATGTAAGTGAGCTGTTAGTTGTGATACCACTAAATGTTTATTATTATGTTCATTATTTTAATCCAATTTTATTTATCAATTTTCAGTCAATGAATTGTTACCCACATTTTAAGCTAATTTACAAAAATTAACTTCATCTATTACTCGAGTATGCATGGAGATGAACTTGTCAAACAAAATATTTCTCGCCATGTCATACAAATACAACAAGTACACATACACATGCAAACTTAAAAAATAAACAAAAAAATTTATAATTGAGTTAAAATAAAATAAATAATAACTTAAAAAATAACACAAGTACATATTATTTAAATTCAACAGTAATGGACGATGATATGGAAGAAAATTGCTTGACACCGCCAAATACAATTACCTTTGGCATACCCAATGAAGCAGATCTGTTGGTGGAATATGAGCTCTATAAGACCTCAATGGGTACCAAGCAGCTGCGCAGTGAATGCCACCGTGAAATCTATGCAGAGGCATTTATTGAGAATGAACGTCTGGGTACTTTGGCGGATCTGTGTGTTCGTGCTTTGGCCAAACTGGGCACCAGGTATATTGCACCTCTTGTGAAACAGGATCCGTTGAAGCTGCGCATACACTATGATTCCCTTGATGTGAATCTGCCCCTGAGAGACTGTTACTTTGTGGAAGATGAGCGCTTTTGGCGTCGAGTGGTGCTCGCCAAGAGTTCGGACAAGTCGCTGCCATTCAAGAAGATCAACGAGTATGACTGGCGGGGCATGGGTATTAGCTTAAAGTATGTGGAACTAGTAGAGTCCTGTCCAGCTGCTTACTGGCCGGAGCAACAGATGGCAGAACTTGGTCAATTAGTGCGCAATTACGTGCGAACGATTCATATTAAACATTTGCAATCCCTGACGGATCACTCATTCTCCCACTATGAGGAGAGTGAACCGGAACTTGATGTAACCTCAGATGAGTCGGATGCGCCTGATATATCCAGTGATGAACGGTAGGTCGATCACTTAATTTTAAAATCAAATCGTTATCCAATTTTATATTTAGCGATACCAATGATGAAGATCAGGAATGTGAGGAAGAAGATAATTGGATTAAATCATTCCAATCAATGGCAAGCGGCAAGGATTCTTCAGTGCGCATATCTACAAAAAAGGATAGGGTGATAGAAATCAATGTACATGCGAGTATAACTGACATGAAGAGAGAATTTGATGTGCAACTGAAGCGACGAGAAGCACGTAACGCCCGGAATATAGCACGGCAGCAATTACGGAACTTGCAGATGGAGAAGCGAATGGAGCATGAGAGACGAAAGCAAAGCCGTGCCTTGCTGAGAAAACTTCCCGAGCCGGCCCCAGAACTTAAAAAGATTAGGAGGAAAAAACTCGCTGGTGTCTTTGACATGATTGTGCCCCCTGAACCGGATGACGGAGAAGATAAAATCGCAGATTCTCGCAACAAAGGGAAGTTGTTGGATCGTCTCAAGCGTTACGATTATCCCGCCAAGCACTGTCATCACATTGACCTGAGCTTTGTGCGATACTTCGACATGCTCAACTCCCTAACTATTGAGTTCCTAGGACCCGAGATGGATCGTCACTATCACAAGCGACACATGAACTTCTCCTATGACGACATGGTGCATCTTGCCACAGGCGTTCGCACTTTGCAACAGCTCAAGATCTTCCGTCTGCGCAACAGTCGCATGGACTCCATTAAACTCTTGATAATAGCTCGTGCATTAAAGCTACTGGACACACTGGAGGTCGTTGATTTTGGCTACGATCAACTCGAAGATAACTGTAACGTGGCATTGGAAATGCTTCTGGAACGTAAGATCATGTTGAAGAAATTAGAGCTGGAGTGTAATAAATTGGGGAGGTTAACTGTGGAATCTATTGGATATGCCCTTAAGTGCAATGCTGTTAACGAGCCTAATGGCCCACCTCTGGAGTATCTAGGTCTGGCTCACAACCCAATACGGGATCATTTCCTCATCAATCTGATTCAAAATATCGTTGGAACCAACCATGTTCAGGAACTGAACATTAATGGCGTAGAGGCTCAACCCGATATTGTGGTGCAGGATGTTAGTTACCTATTGCGAAACCACACTCCGTTGCGTTGGCTGAATATGGCAGCAATACACCTGAATCCATCTGAGAGTAGAGATCTCATATGTAGCCTGGAGACTAACCACAATGTGATACACTTCGACTGTCGAGATTGCGACCTGGACTTGGATTACGAATATGAGGCGGACATCATCGTGCGGCGCAACATTTACGAAATTGGTCATAAGTCCATGTCCCCTATGCTTCAAGATGACGGAAACATGCAAGAATACCTGTCCAATCTTAAGCATCCCATAGTGAAGAAATTAGAACTCAAATACACGCGTATCGCCGATTGCATAAAAAATCGGCCATCCCAGTCGTCCAGTGAATCAAGCATCGAGGAAGAGCAACAAGAGGAACATCAGGAGCAGGAATTCGACATTTGGAAAGCGCTGGGTGTCCAGACGTCCTTGCCCCAGCAAGAGTTTGACCGAGATTCAAGTAATCTCTCGGGTCAATCCAGTGACAGCCCATTCGTCTATAATCCAGGCTTGTTCAATTTGGACCAAGTGCGTGAGCATATGTACCTGCCAGGACCAGGGGATCGTTATTACTATTTCCAGAAGCAAACCGGAGCACAGCAATAGGTCTTAAAATATTTGAATCTTGTCATTATCCAAATCAGCCAATTAAAACCGCAGCATACTTGCAAAAATGGGCAAAATCATTTCATTCTTAGCATTTCAGCATTATGATTCAGATATCCGAGTCTATAAATTAAAGCCGATTCGTAGAATTTTCTGAATTTTTTAATAGCATTTGATTCGTATCAAGTAGGCTATAACCATGATACTCAACATTTGCCTCATGCGCTATCTGTCGTTATCATAAGCAGAGCCATCAGGTCTGTTACAACTAAGAATTCTGTTTATCAAGAATACTTTATAGGGCGTGGTACGCCTCCTTCTGCCTGTGCATTTGTAAGTAAATCACAGTAAAATCGTTATCAGAAGCTATAATAACTGTAAATGATTTGGTATACCTACATCACATTATTGTTTTTGATAAAAAATATACTGAAAAATCTATTTTACTAGGATGAACAGTTCATTTCCATTTCCATCAAATTTAATACATATTTGTAGCAGAAGAGGTGCAAGTGTACGCACTGCGTAGCATAACTGCAGTATCTTATGCAATTTAAATTTTCGCCAACTATGAAAGTCATAAAATAATAAACCAATGAAGTGGTTACAGCGCAGCTGTTGGTGCTGCTTCTGCCGCTGTCGTAGCTGAGAGATATTAAAATTGAATGAGGCAATGTGAAACTGAAGACAACAATTGAGCGACAGTTGAGCAGTTGCGAGTTGAAAGATGCGGAAGCGAAAGCAAAAGTAAAATCGAACGAATCCAAATTGAATTGAATCGAACTCTGTGTTTCTGTGATATCAGTTAACAACACTCTGCATATACGTCATTTTGTGTTGACAATCGTTTGACATTTATTTCCTGCCAGTGCGACAGTGTCTGCTTTGCAGTATTTATAGCCCACAGTTGGTGTGATATTTAAATTATTATTTTTTTCCTTTTTCTTTTTATTATTTAATTTTATTGTCACTCAACAATTTCCTGACTTTACATAAAAGTTCATGTTTCTGGGTGTGTGGGCACGAAGACTTTGTTCTGTTTTCTATTCCTAACCCCCTGCGCCCTAAAGGGTTTACACGAACTAGTCTCCGTCGAGCCTACAGGCTCCTTCTTATCTGTCACACTATATCTGCCTGCCAAACTGTCGACTGTAGCTGTCTCGGAGTCTGGGTTTGAGTCTGAGGCTGACTCTCAACCCGGAGTTCGTGGACTTGGTCAGCCCCCCTTACAGGGTCTGGACTTAGTGCGTGTCTTCAACTTTGGCTCGCCAAGTGATAAACTTGTCGCTTGTCGTCATCCTCGTCTATGTCTTAGACTGCGACTGAGAGTGCGTGTTGTAGGCTTAAGTCCTTGTCCATTTTAATTTTAGATCTGAGTAGTCTGCGGCGTGTGGACGGTGGAAGCGTCTGCAGAACAACAACATTGCTGCATTGTGGTAAGTGCTTAAGTACAAATTGCATGGCTAATTTGAGCTGTTGCACAGTTGACAACCGCTGAACGCAAAACGTGTGTGTAAAAAGGTGTAAAGAGCACATTCTCTCCTCCTCACCATCCGCTCAGCCTCCAAAACCCATAACGGTGCTCCATAAAGCTGATGATTTTATGATTCAACAGCGGGTAATAACATCATATGACTGATGTTATACACAAAGAACTGTTGCAAATGCTCTAGGTCAGAAGTTCAGAAAAACAAATATCTAATTATAAACAAAAGACCATCTGTATACAATCCACAATCCAGAGCCATTCTATATGCACACATTTTCATTTATTATGCATACTTACATATTTTAACTGAGAGCTATTCACCTCAAGCGGATCAGTCGAGCACACGCGACAGTATAATACCCTATACTTCTCTGTATTAAAAGAATTTTGATAGTTATTACTAAATTAGTTAAAATCGGGGCTCCCAAATTCCATAACACGACGATAAATTTCAAGTGGCACATTCTCTCAGCTATTTTCATTAAGCTTATTTGCGCGCTCAATTTAGACCAATTTAATGTATAAATGATAATGAGCCATAAGCTCTTCCAAATATTACAATTATCAATAAAGGCAGATTTTTGAGAAAATTGTATATATTCATTTAGATTTGGACTTTCAACATTAAAGCGGCAAGTGAGATATTGGACAGTTTCGGTTAATTCCAAAATGAAGTTCCGTAACTCTTAGCTTTTGATACATATGCACAGCTTGCTGCTATGTGCATTCAAACAATTCGCATGTTCATATGGATAACATGAATACATGAATACATTAATACATGAATACAAACTTATTTATGTCTCGATCAGCGTATTCATACAGACGGACAGACGGGCAGATAGACAGACGGTATGCCACGTCTTCTTGTACCTCCTAAATGAGCCAAATTTGGTGTCTCTAACTCTTATAGTTGAGACGTTCATCCAGACAGACACTCAATCGAGTCGTCTATTGATTCTTATCAAGAATATATATACTTTATCCGGTCGGAGATGCGCCCTTCTGCCTGTTGAATACATTTGCCCAAAGTGGGGGTAATAATCCACCTTTGTCCATTTTTAATTGGGATAGAGTATAATGAATCATTTTGACTGATTTTCGAACCAGTTAGGTAAATATAAAATGAGTTGTTTAAGAAACAATTATTTATTAATATACAATGTTACGACATGTAAGCTCAAAAGTTAATACTCGCACTAAATTAAAGTGCTTAACTTATTTCGATTGTGGCCTTAACTATTTATACTTATCAATGCTTTTCACATACTATTTGTATTTATTAGGACTTCTATATCTTCATTAACATGAGATTGTGAAACAATAACTTCATAATGATAATGCACAATGCCAGTGAATTGTAACTGTTAACAACGTTTCACACGTTCTATAAACGATTTAGAGCGCTAAGCGCACCGCACTGCACCACCGCACCACACTTTAGCATCACACTTCATTTACTTATGAAAAATTACCGCAGCACAGAAACAAATTAAATACTTTATGAAATGCACAGATACTTCAAATACTTGGGTATTTTCGAATGAGTATCTTTATTTATTTATTTATATTTTCATTTTAACATAATAATCAGTTGTTAAATGGAGCGCACAAGCTTGCACCAGTTGCAATTAGCTAACCAAAATGTGATGTTAGCTTTCAACTCAGTTAAGGCCAAGTTGAGGCGCTGCGATACCATACGATGCGATGCGATGCGATGCGTTAACCGCACGCGGCGAGACTCGTTTGTTGACTGACTGCGATGCGAACTTGCTCGAAGTCAGCTGGTCACACAAAACCGTTCGGCAAACGAGTTAGCAAAGCCCAGCTGTTGCTGAGAGCTAAAGCGGTAAAATGGTAGAGGAGGTGGTAGCAGTTGCCTTACAGCTTTCGTACGACGTTAAAAGTAATTTTAAATGCTGCAGAACACTTGAGATTTTATTACATTATTTACGTACAGAACGGCTCAGACACTTTCAACTGCGTTTTCAAAGTTGTGAATAACATTAGACAACTTCTAGCGAATGTCTGATAATTCTCGAAGAATTATTTATTATACATACATATTCAAATGCACACAAATTAACAATTATTATAAAAATTTCAATATAAATATAGATCAAAATGTACAAAAAATACCTCTTTAATGAGTATTATGTTAATAAAACATAGAAATGCAATAACAACAAACTGAAAATAGATAAATGCAAGCAAGTATGTTAACAGCAACAGGCGCTGTAGTTCCGCTGTTATGTTTCAAACATGTTGTATTGGTGTATTGTTGAAAGTTGAGTTGCAACAGTTAAATGCTGCAAACAGATTTAATTCTTATTTTGTTATATTGTATAATATAGTAACAAATAATATATTTTGTAAATAGTATACAATTAAAAAAAAAATTAAAATATATATTTAAAATGAAAAACATAGACAAAATATGAAATTTTTCAAATTGGCAACTTGTTTATGAAACCATGTGGGTGGCAAGCTGTTGTATTTGCATGGGCCTCATATTAGTTGCAGTGCTTACGAGAGGCTTCGCCCACGCGGCAAGTAAAACAAACAGAAAAAGTTGCATCAGTTGGCGACCCAATTGGAGTCGGGCTCCAAGTTTGAGTTGGAGTCGGAGTCGGAGTCGGAGAACGCCTACCTAAAACATCTACCACACGACATTGTGTCCAGTTAGACAAGCATACGCCTTGTTAGAGCCCTGAACCTGGACTCAACTACTATTTCGCAGTCCCCACTCCCCCTCACCATCCTCCAATTCCTTCCTTACTTGGGCACTGCGAATTTGCATTTATTTACATTTCTGCAGTGAAGCTAAAAAGGCTCATGATTAAGCAATAAATTCACACGATCTTAATGCATGTGTGTGTGGGTGTTTGTTGTCGTTGCTGCTTCAACAGCAAACGATGCCGTTAGCTATGCAAGGGTGCAGCGTACCTTTTTCCTATTATTATTTTTATTTAGTATGACTATTTCGTAATAAATAAATAATAGTAAAGTCCATTGAAATCGGAAGTCCTTAGGAAACATTGTGACAAAAAAGTGAGAAAATAGCAATGGAGCATGCCACCCACATATATACTCAAGTTGTTGCGTTGCAATGCCTGCAACATGTGTACATCTGTCACTTACCCATTGAGTTCAGCGGAAAAGTAGTACTTTAAAAGGCCCAGTACTAATTGTTAAATTAAAAACCACTAACAACATGCATAATTCGGTGTAAAAGGATTTGTACCCTGTATGAGGCATAAATATTCATGGTCAGTATTATAGCCCAAACGTTTTAGATCTGCCCGTCTGTATTTGAAATATTAGATATTTAAATAAATAGAGAAGAGAGTCGGGAATTTGATTTATGTCAAGTATTCATGTGCCGACTGTGTATATTCATACAATATAGAGCGTATGCGTATAGATCTATCTATAATAAAAATATTTTCATAATTATTATTGCTAAACTGCATATATATACATATAACGTCATCCCAATCCTAAACTCCCAGAACGAAAGTAAATTTAAAGTAAGCAATTCAGCTTTTATCAACGAAATGTTAAATAAAAGCAATTATTTTATTTAAAAATTTTGTCTTGCAACTTAATTGTCGGAAAGTATGATATATACAGTGTTGGCAAATTTCAAAATTAAGTGATGTAAAACTCGGATTTCTGAATATGTTTCTTATTTCTAGTCTGTTGATTATGAAACTTCTAGAAAAACATTATTTTTGAATTACCTGCGAGTACACTCAGCATAATTTTTATGATTTACTGAGGAAGTTGGGGAGGTATACAGAATTTTAAATATGTCACATTTTGTGTCTGATAGAGCTTTAATAGTTGCTGAGCAACTGGAAGACAGACAAAAGAGAGCACAAAGCGAGAAGATTCTCATTCCTTGTTGGTATGAGTATATAAAACAAGCCGGTGAGTCGAGGAGCCAGCGACAGTATAGTACCGTAAGACTACAGTCGATCTCATATGACTTTGGGGACTCGATGGCGCCCCGACTCACCGGATTGTTTAGAGTAGTTTTACATATATATGTGGAATGTTATATAATGTTCATGAAATATTCTACAGTCCAGACATCAGACTATTGCTCACGAAAATAGCTATTAAAGTGCGGGGGTTAAAGGCGGCATGGCGCCTTTCTCGTATAGTCTGAGAGATCTAGGTCCTTATGCAGACGAACAAACTTGCATACCCATGTAGAAGATGTATTGATTTTATTGTATTTTGTATTTCTTTCCGCTCTTATTCACGGTACACGGTACTTATATACGTACGTATATATATGTATATATATATATATATATATATATATATATTTATTGTGTGACATACACTTTATTGATTGTCAATGCCCATTTGTGCAGATTACAGAGATTATAAATATTTTGAGATATTGTAACAAAAGTTGTATATGAAAAAGGCGTTGTCATGGAAATGCCCATATTCTTGAATCAAGTTGAAATTTACCTCGTTTGGCATCACCTTTAAGATATTACATAAATTTATACAACTGCAGTGATAATATATCCAGTATAAATGGTAACATTTGAAATGAATTTCAAATTGGTAACATTCAAGTCCTGGCAAAGTTGAAAATCTTACAAAAATCAACTTATTTCATTTCATGTTATATGTATTTTGTCTAAAATAAAGGCTAATTTTCCAGTTGTCCTTGGAAATAGTAGTGACGATTTCCGGGTCCTGGCATGAACAAATGTTCACGAATCTCTGTCAAGTCGAAAGAGTTGGGATTATACACAAATGGTAGTCGAGTGCTTCCTAGAGAAGATACACTAATGTTTGTTACATTATCTCTATATTCGATCTTTTGCACACCAAGTGTTTCCCAAATATCGAACTCATGCTCCTGATTATTTTCCTCAAGATGTTCTTCTTCATTGACACTCTGCTCACTGGAAGAGAAAGGCGGTCGATTCCTAATGCACTCCGCCCGACGCGCATTCTCGTACTCTATTTTGGTGACAATGGGATGCCTGAGGCTAGTCAGATATCCTAGAAGACTGGCCTCCGTTTGATCAGTATCCCCCAGATATGGATGGTGCATGGAATAAATATTGCGACGGACTACCACATCTGCTTCGTACTCTTGATCCAAGCTCAGATCACAGCCGCGACATTCAAAACGAGTTACCTTGTGGTTGGTCTCCAGTGCACGAATGAGACTTCTGCCCACGACCGGGTTCAGCTTAATGGCCGCCATGTCAAGATAACGCAATGGCGAGTGGTTCCGTAATAGATGGCTAACATCACGTACCACCACACTCGCATCAGATCCAATGCCACTAACGTTCAACTCCACCACGTGATTAGTTCCAATTATATTGCTAACCAGAAAGCTTAGGCCATGCTCCCCTAATGGATTGTTCGCTAGTCCCAAATACTCCATGGGTGCTCCATCCGGATTACTGCTGGAATAACATTTCAGAGCATATCCAATAGATTCCAGAGAAGCTCTCTCTAGTTTATTGTACTCCAACTCCAGTCCCTTTAACATGACTTTACGTTCTAAGAGCATTTCCAATGCCACATTGCAGTTATCTTCCAATTGATCGTAGCCCAAATCAACGACCTGTAGTGCATCCAGCTGTTTCAAGGCTTCAACTATTATTAGTAGCTTCATGTGATCCATGCGACTGTTGCGCAGACGGAAGATCTTGAGCTGTTGCAAAGTGCGAACGCCTGTGGCAAGATGCACCATGTCGTCATAGGAGAAGTTCATGTGTCGCTTGTGATAGTGACGATCCATCTCGGGTCCTAGGAACTCAATAGTTAGGGAGTTGAGCATGTCGAAGTATCGCACAAAGCTCAGGTCAATGTGATGACAGTGCTTGGCGGGATAATCGTAACGCTTGAGACGATCCAACAACTTCCCTTTGTTGCGAGTATCTGCGATTTTATCTTCTCCGTCATCGGGCTCCGGATCGACGGGAATATCGAAAGCTCCGTCAATAGGCTTTTCTGGAGTCTTCTTTTTCTTCTTTTTCTTCTGCTTGGGTTCCGGAGGCGGAGGTGCTCTCAGCAAGTCACGTCTTTGCTTGCGTCTTTCATGTTCCTCTTTTTTCTCCCGATTCAGATCCCGTAATTGCTGTCGTGCGGCATTTCGGGCATGGCGTGCCTCACGTCGCTTTTTGATTTCCAGATCTGCGACCGACGTGGAGGCTTTAGACGACATTTTCATTTCCGGTTTGCTGTCGTCCATGTCGTCAGTGTGTGACACTCCTATCTGGTTGTCAATAATGCGCACAGATTCCCTCTTAAGTTTACCCTTTTGCACTGGTATAACCAGAACTGACTCCTCTTCCTCCTCACCTTCCTCTTCTTCCCCAACATATGTATCACTTTGAACACGTGTGAAGCCATTATTATAATTTTTAATTCTGTTAACCCTTTCGGACGACTTACCTTTCATCACTAGACACCTGGTGTTCAGCCGACTCAGCTGAAGATGCATCAAGCTCTGGTTCACTTACAACGTAGGGTGTAAAGAAGTGATCCGGGAGAGACTGTAAATGTTTGATGTGCATTGATCGAACATATTTATGCACCAATTGACCAAGTTCAGCCATCTGTTTCTCCGGCCAGTAAGCAGCTGGACAGGACTCTACTAGTTCCACATACTTTAAGCTAATACCCATGCCCCGCCAGTCATACTCGTTGATCTTCTTGAATGGCAGCGACTTGTCCGAACTCTTGGCGAGCACCACTCGACGCCAAAAGCGCTCATCTTCCACAAAGTAACAGTCTCTCAGGGGCAGATTCACATCAAGGGAATCATAGTGTATGCGCAGCTTCAACGGATCCTGTTTCACAAGAGGTGCAATATACCTGGTGCCCAGTTTGGCCAAAGCACGAACACACAGATCCGCCAAAGTACCCAGATGTTTATTTTCAATGAAAGCTTCCGTGTAGACCTCACGGTGTCGTTCACTATGGAGGCGTCTGGTGCCCATTGAAGCCCGGTATAGGTCATACTCCACCAAAAGATCAGGTTCATTGGGGATGCTAAAGGTGCACAGGTTTGGCGGTGGCAGAAAGTCCTCATCGTTATCATCATCCATTATAGTTGTATATAAATTATAAAAAATATGTTTATGAAAAGCTGTCGCTTTGTTTACTTAGTGTAAAAATTCTGTTGTTTTAATTAAAGAGAAAATAGTCAGCTACTTTGATATTTGGAATCTCTCTTTCTCTTTCTCTCCCTCTATCTCTCTCTGTCTTTCTCTCTCTCTCTCTCTCTCAACTCAACTTGTAATACTCTTCACAAATAATTTATTCTGAGCAAAAGTCAGTTTAAATAGACAAATTTCAGTTCAATCTTAATAATTCGTAATTTAGGTTACTATCAAGGGATGTTTGCATTGACCAGCTCTGCTCAGAAAACGATATAAGGCCTAGGACTACATAAAAAACCTGTTAACTGGCTTTACCTTCTCTTTACTTTAGCCCACGTCTTTAATTTCTTGCTCGGTTTATGGACGTCTGATTGCTACTGGGTGGGCGGCAAGGCGACAACGACGAATAGCTTCCGCTGCCTAACTCACTCTGCACAGTGTCTCCCGCTTTCCTTCACCCCTTCGCAACTTCTTTTTTTTTTTGGTGTTGGTGTCTTCTTGGTGTCAAGTGTCGATACACTCAGAATAAAAAAGGCAATTTTTAGTTAAAATTCCTTTCTCTTAACATAAAATTGATTAATCTTCAAGTTTTAAAACATTGGATTTGTTGTAGATACGAAAAATGCCCTACGGAAAATCACTCCCTGTATATTTTATTGAAATATTAAGATCATACAAAAACAATTGTAAAACTATTTCTTATAAATATCATCAATTTGCATATGATAATACAGTGCCCTCACTTTACACTTTGGAATAATTTCCATTATGTAGCAAACTAAATTTGATTTAAATTTAGTATTTTTATGTTAAAAAATAAAAAATAATAATATATCCCTATACAGAGTAGAATAAAAATCATGAAAGTAAGTCGCAAAGCTCTCTCAGTGCCTCTACCCAACTGGAGCTGAACCCTCGAATGATATATCACAGATGGAGAACGCAGCTGTGCGCCAGTTTTCAGCCGCTTAATGCTGCAATGCCATAATCATCATCATCTTTCTCAAAAACGAGAAGAGAGCACCAACCTACCAGCCTGCCAGCCAGGCAACCATTTATTTATGCACTTGACTTGAGTGGCAACGCCGAGGGCCAATTGGGGGGCAGTCGACACCGTCAGATTGAGGTGAGAGGGCAGTACCTTAATGAGCATATCATATTTCACACACGTCTGCGACGCTGCTTAAGCTGTCAACGCTTTGGCCGTCCCACCATTGTCGCCTTTGAGTTTCGAGTGCAATTTGAATTTGTGTTTGAGTATACTCACAGATAGTTGAGAGTCAAGCAGGAAATATTAGACTGTTAATGAGCCATATAACATCCACCCACAAAGCGGATTAAATAAAGTTTTTCGTGCATTTAACAACAAAATCAAAATCATAAATAAATAAGTTGTAAATAACACTTTAAAAATGCATTTTGTTAAATGTTTCCATGCTAAGACAAGTTTTTTATACACTGCTCATTGATATATTAGCTTTGTGAAAAAAGTATGTAAAAGGCAAAAGGAGGCGTGGCAGACCCTTTAAAGTATAAATATTCTTGATCAGTATCAACATCCGAGTCAATTAAGAAAATACTCTTTTGAAACAAATATGAAAGGTTCATAAAGATCTGTCATGAAATAAGAAAGTTATTCATAAATAAAATTAGGACGAATATAACATTTTGCCCATGTAAATGTGAATTACTTGCTGCTATTAAGCAGGAAGTTTTTGCGAGTTATACGTCACTTCAATTTGTGAATACTATTCTTCTTACTTACTTTTCGCGCTTCTCGGCTTTAACTGGGTTGCTGGTATTGACCTGCCCTCTTATTCCAGTAGACTCTTGCTAATCAAGCTTCCATCTCTAGCTAATCGACGCATCATGCTAAATGTGTTATTTATTTTCAAACTAATCAATGGTGAAATTGACTCCTCTGTGTTATTAAATAGAATTCATTTCTCTGTTACTTCTAGACCTACTCGCAACTTTATGCCTCTCGCTCTTAATGCATGTACTACTAACTACGCTCTGCATGAACCTTTTCGAGTACTCTGTGCTGATTATAATAAACTTTTTCATGTATTCAGCTCAGAGTCCTCTCTTCCCAGTATCAAGTTGCTCATCCTAAACTATTTAGCTAGTATACACTAACTACATTTATATACTTTGTGATCTGATTGGGTTTTTCTGGGTTTTCCCCAATCCCCGCAACAAATGTTGGATCAATCAACGCTTTTTTGATTTCCCCAGATTTGAAATTTTAAATTTTAAATTTAAATTAATCTTATTTTAAACTTAAATTTTAAACTCATTTTTACACTTAAATTTTATTTGTAATTATTTTTAATTTAATTATCTTAAGATTTTGATTTTTAATTGGGTCGACTGCTGTTAGTCGACGTTAAATAAATAAATAAATAAAATAAATAAATATATTTATAATATTGAAAGAATTTAGGCATAATATTTGGGTATATTATACAAATCATTTGTTTATTAAATTTATTTAAATAATTATAATAATAAAATTATTAAATAGATGGAAATAAATGTTTGTTCGTTGAGCAAGTGAGTAGTTATTATGTAATTACTTGGCGGCATCTACACTTATCATATAGAAGTCCCCGATAATAATTATTTTATTCAGCCCCCAATAGTCAACATTCTTTCGATGTTCTCCTGATTTCTTTTATACTGAGACTATAACGGCGATAAATTTTCTTTTCGAAGAAGTCTTCTTCAATTTCTGTATCTTTCCAAACACTTACAGTCCCATTGTCTCACTGACCGTTGGTTATCCTCTGAGTATATAGTTTCTGCGGCCATACACCATCATCGTCACCTTGCAAGCCTTCTCGTATACGACGATCCTTTCCTGCAGCTCACTTAACGAGTTGCAATATAACATAGCGATCCTCCACGCCCTCTACGATGAAGTTGACTACATGCGAAGTAACAATCTTTGCTTGAAACACTGTAACATTTTGCCCAAACACCTTGATTAATTCACACTTCAAGTCTATCCAGGTCGACGGGGCTAAATGCGCTACGTACAACTTCACAGATCTAATCAGCCGTTTTTTAACTAATATCCCACACTAATTTCTGATACATCATACAAAGCCATTATGTCTTCAAAATGAGCTCAGTGCTTAGACCGATTGTGGTATCCTCGAATCGCTTCTTTGGTCCATTCCGCAACTCAGTTACCTTCGTACCTACCTCATCATCTTCTAAGAAAAAGCTACAACAAGAACCAAATTAAATGTATGCCTTACCTACATAAATTTATATAAATATTATAACGTATCTCAGAAGTTTCGAAGTGACGAAGTTAGTCATATTCATTGGAACTTAGTTATCAGTAACTCCCAAGTTTAGCAATGTGTGCTGAAATCGAGCCCATTTATTCGTTGCGTAAATAGCGCAAAATGAAACTAAAACTAAAGTTAAACAAAAGTCAACAGGTAAAGCAAACAATGTAGCACATGGCCAATTATCCAATAGGTCAGCTCTTAAGTCTTAACGATGCAAGAACTGAGCTCAAATTAGAATGTTAAAAAACGGAAGTCCAAGCGCAGCATGTTGATAACAAGACAGAGATATACCTGGTCGGAAGACAGTTAAAGTAGAAGCAGAGGCTGCAGCAGCATCAAAGAGCTCTTGGACGGAAAAATACGCACATTAATTATGCTAATTGAACCATAGGATCCAATAGGAGGAGACAGAAAATGGTATGACTAAGAGAGACAGGGAGAGAGAGAGAGAGAGAGAAACAAGGAGATATATGTGAAAAAGCAACAGTCGCATAACTCATAATGTCTATTTCTCATGAAGCCTGCCAGACATAACTTAGCTCTGGCAGTGCTGGCATAGAGAGAACTTTAGGCAAGACTTCATTAAAACTTGTTCAGCATTTTGTCTTGGCTCAGACAACGTATGGGCAAGGAAACAGGACAAAGAGAAAGGAGGGTGACAGTCATGGCATGGTCAATAGTCCCAACCGTCTCGACTGACCAGCGTAGGCTGGCTCCTAATTCTCATTTCCAATAACAACAACTTCGAAAACAGAGGGAAAACAGACAAACTGCAGCCATGCCTAATGACCACAAAAATAGCCAAATGCAGTTTAATTTATGACCCAACGACAACTGAGAATATGTGGACCATGCAACGTTCAACATTCATAAAATACAGCGAGGGCCGTTTGTGCAGTCACTGGTAATACCAAAAACAATATCACAAAATGTTCATAATAAAATTTGATCATGCTCCAGTCAAATTAATTATATTTCTTAATAAAAGAGCAATGCTATACAAGTACATTTGAATCTTTTCTTTTTCAAGTTCATTAATAATTTTATTCACTCAGCAATTATTTTCTTCTTTCCAGTTTCCAATCTTTAACGTTATTGATTCTATGTTTTTCTAACTTCGTTTTCCACTCCACTTGAAATTTTCATTATAAAAAAAACTGCATTACACATAGAGTATAGAATAACAATTTCATACTTCCTGCTTTCTTCCCGCATTCTGTTGCGTTTGTTTTTCTTTTTGTAGAATATTTCAACATTAATAAGCATTAACATTTTAACAAACTGGCGCAGCAGCCTTGACTGGGCTTTGTTCTTAGTATAGTTAAGCACTTGCTTTTCATAGACCTGGAGAAGAGAGCAGTGTGTAAAGGGAATCGCTGGGAATCCCTAGGCGATGGCTGAGTGATTTATGTATCTGGCTGTCATCGACGGCGTAGCTTCACTGTAGTTGTAATTGTTCGGTTATTAACTAATTTAAGATCGCTCACTAAGGAGTCTAAAAATCCGTCTCCCGTAGAACTCATTTCGAATCCCACTTGCAAGAATTAGTGAGTCAAATATGAAACTCTTCAGATGTATGTTGGTACTGTACTCAGTTACATGTTTAGTAGATGTGTGTGCCTGTATATAAACAGAGGACGAGACTGAGGGTGAGAGTGGGAGGGAGCGCAGTTCAAGGCCACTTGTAATCAGCTAATCAATCAAAAAAGCACGCAGCAACCAGAGAAGGATTGGCTGGAACCAATCCACAACGTCATCTATGCCCTCCTCAAGCAGCATTTTAAGAGCAACTCAGCGAGAACAATGCATAATTACTGATAATGATTTGTGCATTGTTAATACCGGAATAGGCCATCTATTGTTGTGGCCAGGATAGGATGAACTCAACAGAACGAAAATGAATATGAGAATCGGAGGTGGGAGGCTTGGTTGGGGGTATCGTACATTACCTTTGCTATGATTGCCTCGTTAATGCTTTTAGTTATGAGTGAGTTGGATTCAACAGATATCGGATGAAAGCGATGGGTCGCTTGAAATTTCGAGCGACTCCCATAACTATTTTAAGCCGCTTTCGATGGCAGGCGTGGACGATAAAATAATAAAAATTGATTTGCTCGTCAGGTTTTTGGCGTAACCAATAAAAATTTACAACAGTACGCGTCGTGTGAAATTATCATTATCCACAAGTTTAGCAAGCACATTCTCATCCCAACACCCCCTTTCCACTTTTCCACTACCGTGTACCTCCCGATGCCGCCCGGCACCTACAGCAGCAGGAGCCAAGAAAATCTTACTTTCTGTTGAACAGATTACAAATCATAGTTAACGACTCCTTCGACTGGTCGTTGCTTACCTCACGACGTCGAGATGCCGAATCACAGATGGGGCATGTCAGCTGCAAGATGCGAAGGTGCAATCGGCAAGCTTCAAGTTGCAAAGTGGTCTGATGAAAGATGAAAGATGAAGGCAACGGAGCAGCTACGAGTTTCAATTAAAGTCTTTGATGTAATTTTTCACACCTAGGCATGATTAAGCATGTTCCTGTTGTTCTTGCTGTCAGACAACTAATTGAGCAGTCAAATTACAATTCGACTCATCCTCAATGAAATAGTAGTAACTACATAGTAATTGAATGATGAAGATAAGCAAAATATTTATTACGAGCGAAATAGATTTAACCGATATATATATATATATATATATATATATCATATATACATATATAAATAAATATATGTATAATAAGAAAGTTCCAACTGTAAATATGCAATATGTAATCAATAATATACATTTTTATTAATATTTCCATTATTAAATAGGTTTCTTAAATTATATCATTCCTTATTATTTGTATAAGCAAACCATTTCAAAATTAATGATGGTTGAAATTTAGTACTCATTTGTAACGTTGGTTTCGTTCAATTTAAAAATTATTTACAATCAAATATAAAAAGAGAGACCGCGAATGTTTGGTACCTTGTAGCAGCCTATAGAGAAGTATATTGCTAATAAATAATTTATATGTACAAAAACGCTGCACGCACATAGTTGTTAGCATTATGGAATTATGTTTACAATAATTATTCTAAACAATTTTTTATACCCTAGTACAGGGTACAATGATCGACATTTTTTCAAATTCCATATAACGGCAAAGTCGGTGCTGTATTGATTTTGGTCTACACTAAGTTACACTTAGCATGTGTGATTAACTGCAATAAAATATTCAATTCATTTGAAAAGAGCGCGCAAACTCAAACTGGCGTGAAGTTGGCTGCGATTTTAAGAGCTGCCAACGCGTTTTGTAATTGCAGAAGGAAATTTCTTCTGCCGAGCAAGCAGCTTTGAGTGTGACGACATCAGATGGACTAAAGCTGAATGCTACAAAGAGATTGGCGGAAAAATTTGAATTGAGAAAGTTAGCTCGGGTTCCAGTGTTTTAGTTCATAATCTATAAACTTTATGATAAAGTGTTTTTTTTATTAAGATACCTTGTTAAATGAATAAATGCGGTTCAAACAATATTGTTTTAATACAGTGCGTTGTTGTCGTTTTATTTTTTTATATTTTAAATATACATAGTTTAATATATGCAGCTATAATAGTTATTTAAAATTTGAATACTTCATTATTAAGTTTATATTTTCTTTGATATTTAAACTAAATAAATCTTTAAGCTACGTTTTTGTTGTGTTTGCTCCGCTTTCGGCTTTCCACCTTCATCCCTCTCTTTCGTTTGCACTTTCTCGCCACTCTTCTCTGTAATTCCCGATTTTTTTTTATTGTTTGCTACTCTAGGGTGCTAGATACGTATATATATAAATATTTATAGGTATTAATCAGTAATTTACAATACAGTTATTATAAGTTGGTATAATTAAACAAAATCTTATAGTTTTATGCTGGCGAAAATTGCGAAATTCTCGTCAATGAAATTTATAAACTATATAATACAATAAAAGTCTTGGCATTAATTAATAAATTGTTTATAAACAAAATAATTAAATTATTTTGCGCTGGTTTACAGTTTTATCTCACACACACATGCATAAATAAATGTTAATTGCTAATTTATGTTTTATTTTATTTTTTTTTTTCAATTTTCATTATTTTTTGTTGATTTTTGCTTTTGTACTAGCGATCTGTCGCCGCGCTTTCAAACGCCATAAGCCTTTCATAAGAAACCCATGTCGAGGGCAGTGTAAAGGGCACGTATGTCGCTGTGGGCGGAGATGCGCCAGAATGGAAAATTCATGGCTTTGGCAGCTGACTCCTCCTCGGCGCCATCGCCAATGACGACATAGGTGCTCTTGCGCCCGAAGCGGGTCACGATGCGTTCATAGCAGGTTTCCTGCCCTGTGGAAGGATTGAAGATTAGCATTTAAGCATAAGAGTATCGCTGGATAGTCGACTTACCAATCTTGTGAGCACTATAGATATTTTCAATATTGAAGATGCTACCAAGGCCAAAGAGCAGGACTTTGGCCAGCGCTGGGGCGAGCTGCGTGGAGGTGACTAGCACATTGACGCAGTTCTCCCGCTGTGCAATCATGCTGAGACACTTGAGCGCCAAGGTGGCCCAATTATCGGTAGCCACCTCGATTTCGGAGCGTATCTGCAGCCAGGCATCTCGTTTACCTGGTCCCAACAACGTTCCCACACTGAGAGAGATGATTAGATTTGGATAAGCCCAAGTAAGGAGGATTAGGAAGGGTATGTGAATACTTACTTGCCCCTGTAGGTGTTGTAAATGTCCTTGATCTTGCGATATCTGAAAGCTAGCTTGCGCATCCAATCGACACCACCGCGAACACCAGTGGGCAGGCAAAGATTGGGCGGGGCGCCGGGCGGCGTGCCGGTATGAAAGCCGTCGGTGGCGAAGTTATAGGTGCTCAAGTCCTGGCCATTATCATCGGAGCTGACGTCATCGATGTGCACCTGATCGCATTCCTCTATCTCATTGAAAAAGAAATGAGTATCGGCCATGTTAAAGACCATCTCCTCCATGCGGAACGCAATGGTCATCAGTGTGCTGTGATCTTTGGTATATCGATTGGCATAGCTGCCCGAGAGCAGCGTATGAAAGATGATCAGCGTCTCGTCCAGGTCCCAGATGAAAACACGTTCCGGCGGCTTTACCGCTTCGCTGTTGCCCGTATCCGAGGCGGTGCTACGTGTCGGGCTCGGCTGTTGATGACGTCGTCCTCGTGCTCGACCCGTCTTGCCCGTGGGCGTGGTTTTGGTCGCTGAGGCAGAGCCTGCAGTGCCAGCGCTGCTGCCACCGCTCGAGTTGAGTGTGGTCGATGCTGTTGCAGCTGTGACGACACTAACCGATGCATTTGGTGACATTGAGATCGGTAGCGGGGAATGCGGCGAATGCGTCGCCGGATGTACGGGTGTTGTGGAGTGCGTGTCCGTTGGACTCTCCGAAAGATTCGAAGATGCAGTCGCTACATGAAACCCATGGCTGGCACTCGAGCTTGGCGAGCTAACGGCATACGGTGAATAGTTTGCCGGATTGTAATAATTCCCATATTGCTCATTGTAGTACCCGCCGTAATCCTGTTGAGCAAAGTTGTTGTAGCCCGCATACGGATTGCTGTACAACTGCGAATTGTTGTTGCCGCTGCTGGCATAAGACGGCGTTAAGTACGCCGCCGCTGCTGCCGCTGCCCCCGGCTCCATCTTGGCACCACGTGCCGCTGCTGCCGCTGAACTGGCTGCAGCATAGGGTGCTCCATACCCGGAATAAAAGGGCGGGGGCGTATACTGTTGCATGCTGTTGTAGTAGTAATAATCGTGCTTGCTGTCGTACACAGCTGCCGCTGCCGCAGCCGCCGCTGAGCTGGCAGCGCTGCTTTCGGCGCAGCCATAGAGATTGGCGCTGGCGGTGGCAGCGGTTGCAACTGCCCCGTTATCCAGGGCGGCATGCACCTGGCCAGGACTGCGCGACTCTGATTTGACAGCCGCTGCAATGCTGCTGCTGTCGTGCGTCCAGTGCGACATCGTTGCCGGATGACCGAGGCCGACGCCTCCGCCTACTCCTACGCCCACTCCAAGACCCAAACCCACGCCCACCTCATCGCTGGACTGTTGATATGTAGAGAAGCTGCTGCCGGACGATTGTGCAAAGCTGTTCGCAGCTGTGGCCAGGCTGCAGCTACTAGGATTTGCATTGTTATTGTTGTTGCTGTTATTACTGCTGCCGGTGTTTGTATTGTTGTTGCCGCTGCTGCTGCCGCCATAGTGTCCACTCAGCGAACCAATCGTTGGCTGCAATGGCTGAATCTGCGGCGGCAATCCCAAGGGGCTACATTGCCCGGCCACGCCCACGCCCGTGCCACCAACGCCCACGCCAATGCCAACACCAACGCTGGCGCCGGCACTGCTGGGCCCATTGCTAGTGGCCAACACGGCGCTTGGATGTGCCTGCTGTTGTTGTTGCTGTTGCTGCTGCTGTTGTTGTTGTTGTTGCTGCTGCTGCTGTTGTTGTTGTTGGTTTTGGCAGAGACTGCAAGATAGATAGAGAGAGACAGGTGAGTATAACAAGGCGACTAATAGATGTCCAGCAAATTTATTTTAATTTGAAATACAAATTGAGACGCAGAACAAATTCCAAATTGCGTGTTGGAATTGTAGCGAAAAATATATATTATATATTACAGAGAAATATTTTGGTAAGCTTTGACGTGGCAACTATATCGTATACCCATTAATTCGGATGAATAGAACATCTTCCTTTTTACTATGGCGTATAGCAGTTAAATTGAAATCGATAGAAGAGTTTTCGAACTAATTGATATATCACACTTCGACGCTTCCAAGAACACAAACGGCGGTATTGTTAGATACATATAGCCCACACATACAAATATCCCAGGGTATAGCAATTTACAATATGCATACAATTGTATTTTACTGCTATTTGGTATATTTTCCGATAATTATAGTAAAATGTTGTGTGCAGAAAAATAATGGATCTGTATCAAGATTTATCAAGATAGCTTAAAAACTAAACGACTAGTTTGACAGGCAGACATGGCAGTATCTACTCGGCTCGTCGTCCTGATTAAGAATATACATATTTATGTGGTATAGTACGCGTCCCTTAATGCTAATCATAAAATATACTATAAAATGATATCAGACTTGACTCAATTTAAATTTTATTTAATGCAAAAAATGATCAAGAATTTTAAATGTAATATTCTACGAAATTCCGATTTCCTTGAAAACTTGATTGAAAATGCATTTATTAATTCTTCAAAGGCTTAACCGTCCATTTAGTATTTCACTTTCCGCTAGGACTTCAATAAAGCAATATTTACGTGTTAATAAGCATAATCCATTGAATATCCTAACCCATAAGAGGAAAATAAAGAAAACAAAGGGCAGAGACATATGGAGATGGCGTTGGAGATGATGAGGGAAAGGGAGAGTAAGGAACATAAACGTTTTGCTCGTTAAGCAGGCCCATAAAATAATTTCCAATAATCTTTAAACAGCCATAAAATTAACGGCACGTCGACATCGCCAACGTCGTCGTCTTTTGGAACCAAAAGTCAAGTGTGTCGCAGTTTCTTTTTAAAATCTTGTCAAGTGTTATAAATATTTTTCTACGCTCTTTGAGTTCGTATATAAAAAAAAAAAAAGAAAAAGGAAAACGTTTGAAATTCCGTTTTAAAAACCACTTGAGGGACTCGTTCCCATTCTCAATCATGTCTTTCAAAGTCCCGCCCAGACTGGACATGTGTTCAGCAAATGTTTCCTTTTACTAAGGAGACGACAACATTCCTGATGTTATTATCGTTATTGTTTCTGTTGTTATTGATTTTTAACTAGCAACAATTGCCAAACAAATTACGTAAACTAATTTCGTAGAGACCAATAAAAATCCAACTTCGAAAAGAAATCAAATTCAACAAACGAAAAATCAATCCAATTAAATTAAAAAGGTCTTAAACTCAAGCTCTTTGGTAATTCAATCCTTTGCCTCGGCAATTAAATGAAGTTGTTTCAAATATATATAACAGATGACATAGAGAGCGAGAATACGACAGATATTGGGGGAAAAATAGGGAAAACATTCAGATTTATGTGTCAGTAATTTATTAAGTAAATGAGGAATAACCCACTCCGAAAGAATAAATATTCGTTTTTCGATTAATTTTGTCTGTAAGCTGAAAGGACTCCCTATAACAAGGTATGAGGAGATTGAAACTTGGAGCATTCAGATGCTTACATGCAAGTACATTTAAATTGCTTTTAAATAATTGTATAGTAAATATTAATTTACAGGAGATTAAGCTTAGTTGTGTTCAAGGTTGGCTGTAGGTATCGACCAACATTTACAAATATTTTAATGCTGATTTGCAGTAATATATATATACTATATATATATTATACCCTCTTATAAGCTCCTATCAGCTATTCTCTTTTTTGTGGAAATGATTCTTTCCGTTCTATTGTCTTACTTTTTCATTTTTATTACTTCCAACCAAATATTTGGTAATTTTTCATAATTTATTTTCTTTTTCGACATCGAAATAAACGGAAAAGGTAAATGAAGTGCCCAATTTCCATAGGAATTTGACACCCACAGTGGGGGTTACTTCTCATGCCAGCTAAGTGAAGAGGGGAACGACTTTGAACCAAAAATGCAATAGGAAAGGGGCACGAAGTGTGTGAAAAACGACGCGTGCGCCTCAGACAAATCATATGGTATTATTTCATTGCATTATTTTGGGGTTTATTTTGGAATGATGTCAGCCAATGGTAACATTAGTTCAAAATATTATTATAAATTTGGGGATTAGAGAGAAAAAATGAATCAATGAGAGAAAATATCAGGTTTGAGAATAAGAGTGTATGCGTTTAACAAGGAACTCTCCCCTTTCTTGAAGACAAATCTGCTAAGCCGTTTAAAGTCCCTTTAAGTAGTGTGGGCATGGCAATCGCCCACTATTGAGGCATGCATCGCTCTGTGGCAAGTGTTAAGTGCTCTCACACACTTTACGCTTCTTTTCATAAGTATTTGTCAGAGCGCATTCCATGAATTCCTTTCCGATTCTCAATAGGGGCATATGTTAGGGCTCAACAACACATGCGAAATTCGAAAATATGTGACAAAACTCAAAAACACTTGTTGCAGTGGCAAGTGTGAAGAATTGGAGAGCGATAGATACGAGTAGACACATATATGAATAAGTTTTAATACGATATTGGGACTGCTTACCGATTGCGTTCATGTGTATCCGAATGCTCTGTTTTGGTACGTTTGACCTGTAGAAAAGGGTGAAAGAATGGAAAATTTCAATTAATTGAAGCAATTGAAAACAATAGATGATCGACTGGGGGATATTCTAGAAATTGAAATTTAATGTATTGGTCATGAATGGGTTTAAAATCCTCACTAAATACTTGGATAGCAAACTTAAATTTGCAACTAAACTAATAACAAACAATTGTTGTTTATTTTAAATATTTAGTTATCATTTGTTGACGTTCTCTTAATGTGTTCATGTTGAACAGTTGAAGCAATTAAGCAATTTAAACTGTATTTAGTTTAAAAAAATTCCATTTGCCCAATTCATAATAACTTATTACATATTAGTTTACGGGGTCTATAAAATACACTCCATCATTATATAAATTTATGTCTAAAACAACTTAATTTGTGTATAAACAATGCCGCAATTTGGCGTCGTCCCAAACACCTCAGCGGGTTCTCTGTCTCTGCTTCTGAGTTCCGCTGGGGTTGGCAATTTCTGTCGCTTCCCCTTCCCCTTCCCCATCCACATCACCTTCAACGAACCGATATGGCCCGACTGCTTGAAATTCTATTTGGGGTTTTATAAGACGCAATGCAACAGAAATTATAAATATAAAAATAAAAACAAAACGAAAAAACAGCACATTTTACATAATTTGCATTTGGCAAGCGCTGCGCCAGCGATTTCAACGTGCGTGGGAAATATTTTGACCAAGTTGATGGGTTGACGGTCTAGATAGCGGCGCCATAACCCAAACAGCGGGAAATGGGGGGAAGGTCCGACAAATTGACGCTGCCTCAGCGCCTTAGGAAGTGCACACAGCTGGTGTCCCCGCATAGACGTTGATTCAGATGAGGAAAGAGGCTCAAGGAACCTAACGATAAAATCAAACTGAAGTCAAGCTAAGATGTTGAAAGCAAAGACCTGTTAATTGAGACGGGCCAAGTCAGAGTGGCCTATTGGCTAATAATTCTCCCGGGATGTTAATTGAAAGTGGCATAACTAAAGTTTGAAAGAAATGAAACAGAAATGGGGGTGCATAAAAAAGAACTTGGGATTCTTCTCGCAAATAATATAAATGAAACGGCAGACAAAACTGAATTGTATCCCTTATTTACAACAACTAAATAAGAGAATACTTGATAAGCAGAAATGTAATCTTTAATATAGAAAATGTTTTTTTTTTTTAAGAAAATAGGTAGATAGGTTCTTTTTCTTTGATTCTTAAATATCTGTACTTTTTCTGGGGAAGGGGAAGGAAGAGCTTCCTACCTTTGTAATGAGAAATATTATTAATTTTCGACTTTAGTTTGATGCAGATATATAGTTCCAAGACAGTGCTAAACATTGCTGAGCCAGAAAAGAATATTTGAAAAGCTAAATGACAACGTATCATTGTTAAAATTATACATTAGTAATATTCCTTATTAGCCATGTAGAACTGAGAAATTGCAAGGGAACCAAGTTAAGGAAAATGAAAGAAGAAGGGGAAGCAGTGAAAGATCTCTGTGATTGGTAACCTACAGCAAGCAAAGCTGCTGGAATTTATATACCTGTCTTTGAAATGGCATTCGTGATCCGGGTTTGGGGAGCAGCTCCAGTTGGCCACACAAAATGCACACGCACAGTGTCCATCATAATTTTTGTATATTTTCTCGACTTTACATTTCTTTTATTTTATTTTTTTTGCAAATTTGTTTTCAGCGAACTTTCAACGGTAGCATTTAATGACGCGACGCTGTGGCAACAGCTGCAGCTCGCTTTTGCTGAAGGGGGAAGGCGTAAGGGAATCTGAAGCTGCGCTTTGCGTGTTGCACGGAGCTTGGGGCTTGGGGCTGGAGTGCAACTGAATCTGATACATGAATGCAAAACGCAATGCAACGCAACCTTTTACTAAACTAATTTATGGCACAAGTTGACAACGTAAACATTAACACACAGACAAGGAGGAGATGCAGATGGAGGAGGAGAATGAGAAAGAGAAGAAGGAGAAGGAGGAGATGCTGGGTCTCCTCATCATGAGAGATATATACCATATAAAGACCTGTTTTGAGCATCTTTAACGAAATTCCTGTGATCGTAATCTTTTGTCTCTCTTGGCTGCTTTAGAAAAAGATTAAAACAGACATACACACACCACACACACCACACACACCACACACAAATACACACACACCACACAGACACGCACAACAAAAGACAAGTCGAAGACGGCGACAAATTTTTTATTAACTTGCCCGCCTGGTATGGACCTCAGCTACAATCTGAACCGAGCCTCGGAGTGGACCCTAAGCCCCTGCCGATAAGCATCGAAATAAACAACAAAAATTTGTAGCTCCCTCTCGTTGTTGTCATTTGTTTGTTGTCTTTTATTGTTTCTTTTTGTTTTTGTTTTTGTTTTTTTTTTTTTTTTTGGGTGGAGTTGTTGAAGAAATGTTTGTGGGGTGGGAAGCGGGAGGAGGTACGGTTAGGAGCCACAACCTATGCGCCTTAACACTTTGGCACGTTAATTACGTGGGACAATCGCCAAGTGTCAATCGCTGCAGCCATAATCAATATTTTGACTGCTTGCTCAGTGGCTGTGTAACTGTCGACGGGAGCAGGGGAGAGCAGAGGCAGAGGTAGAGGTACGGGCAGAGACTGTCTCTCTTTCTTTTAGCCAAGCGGCACATAAATTACATGCAGCGCATTGTCGCAGTTGAATTATGGCGTGTTAATTTTTACGATTACGGCTTAAACTTAATTAAAGTGTGATTAATGTCGCCAGTCTAAACTTCGCCAGTCCTTTTGTGGGCCTGGGCTCCTTAAATTGTCATAAAACTGAACCAAGTCCGTCCAAAAATCCAAAAAGGGACTCCCAACTCAACGTCCCCCCAACTCCCCTAATGCCTGTAATTTATGCTCTATTAATATTTCGCTTTAAAACCAATTGTCGCTTGTGTTGGAGGCCGCAAGATCGTGACGGTTTAACAAAAGTTTCTCGACGCTCGACTTTGTTTTAGCTTAGTGCTGAAATCCATAAAACTTGTCGCTTGTTCTTTTCCCTGTGACAGCATTAAATGCCACAAGTTTCACTTTAAGCTGCTCTCTACAAATTTTACTGAGCTTTCCCCTAATGGTAAACTATGCTCTTAAACTTTTCCCATATATAACCAGCAAAGTGTGGCTAAGGTTGCCTTATAAAACTAGGGAACCAGTTGACAGTTGAAATGGATTAATCAGATGTCTTAGACAATCATATAGAGGTGATTATCAGAATATAATTCCTTAAACACAATGACATTGCTTTACAACTTCAAACATTTTATTTTGTAATATTTGACATTGATATAAAAAACATTTAAGCACACATAAACCCATACATATACCCAAACCATCGCAAGCTGTGCAGATTATAGCTTAAGTGTTCTCTTCTGTTTTTTATTGGTTAGATGCGGTGTAAAATTGTTTCTTTGATGAGTTTATTTTCAAATAGTAATTAAATTTGCACAAACCTAAACTGTTCTTGTATTATTTTTTGCGTATCTGATACATCAAAAAAAAAATTGATCTTATGAAAAAAAGAAAAGGGACAAATTTGAAGTAGATACTGATCAAAAATGTATCAAAAAATGTCAATATTTACGATTGTTAGCACTATCAACTAATCTTAATAACATATGAGAAGCTAAGTCTATAGAATGCTAAAGATCGTTTTATTGATGTAGGATTTTAATCGATTAGAAATCAGATCTTCAAGTACTGCCATAAGTTAACTTTAGGTGGTAATTCATTGTAATCTCCTTCCTATTAAAGTATATACGCACTTTCCTTAACGAACAATCAACTACTCAAAGACATTGACAAACTGTCTGAAAATGTGGAGAAGCCCCACAAAAACCACAACAACAACAACAACATCAACGGGAACCGACGGCAAAAGCCACAGCGAGGCGAAGCAAATTGTTGAAGATTTGTAGGCTCTAGGTTCAGCAATAGTACGTTCAGTCTTCTAAAAAACTTAACAACAAACCGCATCATTTTTAAAGCTTCGCTTATACTAAAATGCGCTCGCATTATTGTTGGTGTTATTTTATTACCTTTGGTTCAATCATCTTATCAATTAATCCGCATCGCGGCGCTGCGTAGTTATATGGCATTAAGGTGACCATTTTGTGAGCAGGATTTATCTAATAAAGTAATATCACTTGAAGTCAGCTCAGTCGGAAGATGTTTTGAAATTTAATTCGTTGTCATTTGATTAACGTAGTATTACACTACAAGCCCACACACACGCACTCGCACATGTATATACATATATATAAATATATATATATACATACATTTATATATATATATATATATAAACATGCATTCACACACGTAGTATTATAAGAACTACAAAATAAAAGATTTCTTTAAATTTGAACCGGCTCCGTCTGTTGTAGCGACCGCTTTGAGTAGCTCGAGTGGACTGAATTATGTATCTCGGGTAGCGCTCGAGTGGACTGAATTCGGATATTTGTATTCTGAGTGGAAATCTCGGCATTGGATGAGCGCTACGACGGTGTTGCGACTGCGCTGCTACAAACGAGTTTTTGAGTGTCGTCCGTGTGTGCGAGCGGTGCAGCATGCGTTAGCGCCCTGCTCATTTCACTCACTCGAACCCACTCGCAATGGTGCGCCTTGGCTCCGCCCCTTTTGTCAGGGTGGGTTTTCTCTCAAATTTGTGAATGCGAGCTCGTTGCAGGCAAAAGCAAAAGGCTAATGTCAATCAAAAATTAAACTTTAATGTTCGTAAATGATGATGATGAAATTAATAAAACTTTAACCAGCTTCATTTTATTTGGTGCAATTAACAGAAATCAATAATTAAATGCCGAAATTCAGAAATTGATTTGAATATCAAAAATCAAATCCCGGATATCTGTGGATTTTATCTGTGCGTTGATTAATATTACAAAATATGTTTCACTTTCCCCGTCAAAATATAAACAAGATGTTTAAAAAAAACTTTGATAAACCCAGATGCTTAATTCGAACTACCTAAGTAATAGCTCAGAAATGCATTTAAATGGCTCGCTTACTGTTAATAAATTAATTCAAATATTTGTCATGCGGGTGTTTACGTATTCTATTCAAAAAATATTGTACATACATATTTTAATAATTGATTAATTTTGCTAATTTTCGGTGCAATCGGACCCGTTATTCAAAAGACTTTTATGGGTTTTCATGGTTTCGAATAAGTCAAGCATAATTGATTTGTAACAAATTATCTTAAAATAAAGCAAAAATCTTTGCAAAATTGAAGTTTGATTTTGAGAGTATTCCTAAATTTTATTACATTTTCAAATACTTATTTGACTTTAAGCTTATTATCGGCATCGCCAATTTATAATGTATCAGCTTAGTGATAGAAATATAGCAACGATCAATATTGATGTCATTAATTTAAATCTGTCAATTTCAAACGTATATTAAAACTATAGCCAAAACTTAATTTATTACAGTTGCCGTGTAAGAATTGTGTTTTCTTTTTTAATTTTCTTACTTAATTTAAATAAAATTAAAGAAATATCATAGAAATGATCAATTAAATAGATGCATAATGAAAAAATTTATATATTAACAGAGAATACAGTCAAGCAAATCAATAATAACTTTGTTTTGCTTGCTTACACCGTTTAAGTAAATATAAGAATATAGAAATTCTATGTATATACTTATATATGTATATATACATTTCAGGTGTTGTAACTCCTTTTCCTATAAATTAAATATGTATATTCCCATTGATTGGGCATACAGCATAAATAAGCACGTAACACTCAGTTGGAAACAACTCATACCCAAGAAGCACAAACGGTACACCTTCAAGTACACAGTCATAACCATTTTATTTATTTAAAGCTTAATTTTGTGAAAACCTCTAAATAAACTTGCAGCTCTTTGCTCTGCCTTATCGACCATATACAATTACACGTAAACAAAGCAGGCTCATAAGGCAACATCAACAACAAATAACCATACGAGATGTATCAATATGTGTAGACAATAAATAAAACAACGATTCATATGCACTGGAATTCCAACTAATAAACCCCATAACTGCTGCACTCTCAGACGCCAGTCGCCACCTGCCAAAACAATAAAGACGAAGCATTCGAATTGAAACTAGAAAGAAGGCGCTCACAGAGGCTCACAAGTAATTCAATCAGTAAACAGTACTCACGCACTCGCACATACATAAGTATGCACTCATACGACTAGCTACAACATTTTATATAATTTATTATTAATTAGAGAGCTCTATGATCTAATCGGAATTCTGATTGTATTTTTAGGAATTTATTTCAGCATCTGACAGCCACAATTATTCAGATAATTTGCCGATGTCAGTACAAATGAAGACAGACTTCTGACCATAATGCTGAGAAAAGCAAGTTTAAATAATGAGTAAAAAATAAAGTGCTCTAGTTGAGAGAGAGCGACTATATTGTGATTGTGATAAATTTTGAAATATTTGTGAATAAATATGCCTAAATAATTACATCATTTTCAAATTTAAATTTGTCTTCATTCCAAAAATGTTAATCATGGATCCCAATCAAAATTCATTCAAAACGACTAGAATATTAAATCGATTTATACATTGAGCAGAAATGTGGTTGAATTTTACTATTTGTATACTTTACTTTAAATAATTAATAAAAAGTAGGAAATATTTTAAAACGTATTAAACTTTGAAAGAATTTATTCGAGAATTTACACAGTTACACAAATGCGAATTACATGTGAAATTGTGCAAGCAATTCCGCAATTTGTTTGCCGGAAGTGGATGACACACTTTCGCATAGAAAGAGACGGAGACAGTGACACTAAAGAGAGAAAGAGAGAAGCCCAATTTGAATCCATTGATGACCCATGGTGGTCAATTTGCTGATACAGCTGAAATGCAGCTGACTGCAAGTTCGGGGGCATTAAATATGCCTTTAATCGCTTTAGCACGATCGTGAGACAACATGTCGTCAATTATATCTGCGCGCGATCAGCAGCCGGCGTAAAATGCGATCTTTCTACTGTCTACCCATCATCCAATCCCCCACCTCGACCCTTTGCATCAACTCTGGCTGAAGTTCTGTGTTTGCCATTCCAAGTGCTCGACTGTCTGTAAACAAATCTGCACACAATTTGCTGCATTCGCAGATATTTTTGTTAAAGCTGGACCCGATTGCTTGTTGCCCCGTCGCATGTTGCATGTTGCTGAGTCTCGCGCATTTATTTGAAGTTGGAGTAGGAGTCGGAGTCGTAGTCGGAGTCAGAGTCACAGTCGAGGGACCGGTCGTCCTCAGTGAACGTGCTGATCGTGAGCTCGAGAAGGGGCAGCACAAAGTGTTTAAGATTTACGTTAATTTTTGATCGGACTGGACCTCCCCAGTGCTGTGTATTAATTTTAAGTTGAAAGAGGTGCAGAATCTGGCAAATTGTTGGCCCATGCTTGGGCGCCATTTTTGCTGCCCCCGGGCTCAACACCTGAGCAGCCCACACTCAACTCTCCCTCTCTCTCTCTCTCTGTCTCTCTCTCTCTTAGTCTAACACATTCTTTGTATAGGTGCATGCGTGTTAAGCGATAATCGCACACAGTTTTACAACTTGATCTGAAGTTGCCTCGAAGCAGGATCTAGATAAAGTCTCAGCATTTTCAGACAACAGGGACCAATTGATGTTGTTGTTGTCGTTGTTGTTTGTTGTCATTTGTTGTCGCTTGTTTCTTGTCTTGTAAGCGCAACACTCAGAAAGTCGCCAAAAAAAAAAAAACAGCGAACAACAGCAATCTCACGGATGCGTCATACAACATTGCTTGGCCAACAATTAGGTCAAGTCTTATTTAGCTGATACTCGCAATCGGATGATTCTACAATATAAATGCCGATGTCATCGCATGCCAAAGGTCTGATTCGTTGTCTAAAAGGCATTTCAAGCTAGTCCCCATAGCTACACGAGCAACAAAACACTTGAATCACTCGCACTCGACTCACAGACTCGATAATATTCTATGCTAATTTCCAGAACTATAAACCGCTGAGCCAGGCGCTTTGGAAAAACAAATTGCACCGACCACAAGATATTATAAAATTGTAGAAGCACGAGCGCAAGTAACTCAAGAATTCAAGATGTCTGCACAAAGTACAAACTTTGATCTTAGACTTATTTAAATGCTGAATAAATTACAAAATGTAAAACTGCCAGACAAGCGAATTGACTTAGTTCATTCATTACAGTCGTAACCGTTGACTTCAAAACCCTTAACTACCTTGTATCATAAAATTGAATAATTATAAATGGAATAGTAATATATAACTATTTCTTTTTATTACTTCTGTGCGACTTCAAAGATACGAATATCCTCTCTAGAGCTGCGAGTATTAAGTAAGGGTTTCATGAATCAAAAACGTAAAATGAAGTACTCTAAAAAAAAGTGAATCAATGAGTTCAACTTATGTACGAGTAGACGAACCGAAAATAAACCAAGCCAGAAATTGCATTTGTGCTCCAACAACGGGATTCTACACTTGTCGAATTGTGGAATTGTCGAAGGGGAGATTGCTGAGTCTCGGAGTCTTTCAGTTTCTGTCGTTGGTTGACCACCCGGGGTAGCCTCGGAACGCCTCGTTTATGCTTTCATTCCGCTGAAAATTATGCGGAACCCGTGTTTGTGTTTGAGGCACGCGCCAATGCTAATGCAATTGCTGCCTCGAAGGGAAGTGTGCGGAGTAACCCGCAGTTGCTTCTCTTGCATTGCCATGGTGACCTCAGAAAAACAAACATTGACCAGGAATTTTCATTAAAAAACTGGCTATTATGGCCCATACACCAACGCGAACATGGACATGCCACGCCACCCGGAGCCATTGCCCGGACAACCTGCCACCCACGTTGAGCCTGAGCCGGCAGCGAAGTGTGTCAGCTGTCACTTGGCGTAAGCATCAAAAACGATGAGCACAATTGTTGATAATGCAAAAGGTGCAAAGGGAGGAACACATCCTAAGCAGGTTGTTATACCCTGTAAGTGACAATTGAGGGGAGCATTAAAAACACATATAGGACATTGTATTTGAGAATTAACTGAATAATTCATAGTTATACAATTAAAATACTTTCAACTCGTTTGATTGTAGCTGAATGAGGTTAAACCATGCCTTGACCCTTACAGAGTATTTAAAGCATTAACAACAGCGGGTATCTCTTGGACTTTTCCGATTAATAAGCTTAACTTAGGAATATGTGTGACTTCCATTGTTCACAGCATTGTGAATGCATTCTTGAGTTTGATTACAGGGTATTTGATTGTTTTGTATATACACCTCTTTGACATTATCATCGAGTGACTTGTTTTACCTGTGAGAACGACTCTCTAATTAAATTAATTATGCGCTCTCGACTTGCGCGTGTCAAGCGTGTAACATCATCAACATCAACAACATCCACAAGAACAACAAATTAAATAGTCACGCCTGGGCGAGCTCTAATCAAATGCAGCCCCTGTCGATACGCCCGCAAGTATGCAGCATATGTTTTCATTCTTGTTGGCGTTGCCAGGCCTATGAAATTTAATTTGAAAATAAAAAGAAAAAAACAACCCCGGGGTTGATTCATGGCATCGCTGACAAATTGAATTTGTAAACTTGCGAAGTTACAACAACAAATCATTGAATCCCCCTTCCTAACCAAGGGGGCGACTGATGCGGATGCGGATGCGGATGCGGATGCTGTGTGGTAATATTACACTCTAACCATGCTACGCTCGTCTGGTCGGCCTTTCCAACTCCCATCTTGGCCCTCGACTGACTTTCGCGAAAGTGAAGTGAAATTGTAGCCCATCATTGGAACGGTTGGATGGTTGGATGGTTTGGCGAATGGACGAATGGGCGGTCGAGGGTGACAGCTCAAAAACAGGCTCAAACACAACACACGATTATTAACACTTATTAATGTTGAGGTTTTTATAGATGGCACCCCAGGGCTTAAATTAAAGTCCAAGTGCCAACAGCTGCCTCAAGTGGCTGGCTGCCGCTTCCCCCCTGGGTCTTGCAGCGGGAGTAGCACCACTCGTGTCGCTTTAAGTAGTAATTAAGGTTGAGTGAGATATGATTTTTTATACACGAGACATATACACAGCTGGCGCTAGATTAAAATCTTCCCTAGATTCACATTCAACCCTCCTCAGGTCACATCGCGACTCCGCAATTAGCTGTGAACCTTTGACTCCTCGAGATCCTGATCAAGCACTCGACAAGCTATTGACAGCTATTGTCATCTAATTAAATAACAATGTTGACCTATTCTTAAGACGTCCTGGTCAAGGTTCACTTATTTCCACATTCAATTTATATTTGGGTTAAAAAAATATGTCAAATGATAAGAAATAAGATTCTTTGTTTTCTAATTAAATGTGTTAGTTAGTGCCAGGAACAACCCCTTCAAGGGACTTCAAACCCTTTTAAAGTAACCCGTTCTCTAATCAGCTGAGGTGAATTCAGTTTTTCATTTCTGGAAATCGCTGGGAAAATTTTAAGCAATATTGCAGTAAGACAAAAATAGCAAATAGTAAAAAGCCTAATTTATTGAGAATTGAGGAGAATATTAAAATTGTCTTAACCTGGCTTCCGCTCTCTGTCGCTGTCATTTTTGTCAACGCTTTTTCTTAAATCAATTAAATGTCCAAAGACAAATTTGACTATATATTTACATTCAAACTGCATACAAACTGCAATTCGTTTCACAACTTATTTTGAACTCTTCGGACGTCTTGGTTAATTGGAACTTTCTGTTACCGACGACTATTGGTTTAAACCAAGATAATACATATTTGTGCAGTTTTCTATATAGATCTTTAGAAGCGTATATGCGACAGAGCTAGTGTTATTCGGATCCATTTGTAAAGCATTCATAAAATTTTAAATTAGAACATAAGTGCAGCGCAAACTCTGCCAACTTGCACAGGGGGGAGGGGGAAGCACAATACCACAACGGTTGCTATCAATTACACGAGGCAGCCCTAACGCTATGCGGATCAGTTTCAACATAGACCTTGGCCACATTAACATTACCTCTGACTATGGTACTGTTTCAATGATTGCCACAGACATCTTGTACATATGGATTGATGTATATAGAATATAAATAGAAATAGAAATAGTTATTTATTTCCGTTAGACTTAATTACTAAAATCGCAAGGCCGTTGTCGAGGTTCTGTTGAGGATATCCCATTACAAATATCCCAAAAAGGAAAAAACTAAGTGAACCAACTGTTGATAAAGCCTCTTCGCGTTCGAACTGAACAGGTGAGCTCTGAAGCAAGCATTTCTGGCTCTGAGGGTATAACTATCGAATTTCGTATTGCAGCATCGCCAATCAATGGGCAAAATGTGAATGATTTGTTGTTGGCATTTTGGCTGCCAATTGTGCGACTCTCGATGCAGTTTTTTTTTTAGTTTCCCAAGCGAAAGAAAATGTGCTGCAGGAAATTTGATATTTTATATGCGACGCGATGTTAGGGGCACTGAAAGGCGGCCATTTCGTGGTAAAAATTATGAAAAAATCTCTGAAGGAAAATGAGAAAACTGAAAAAAAAACATTTAAGTAAAACTGTCACGACTGGTAACGAGCAATGGAATCCGTGGCAAGTCAAAGGTCGCACGCTGATTGCAGACAAATTTGTCTCAAAAAGTTGCGAGCCGCTTAATTGGAAGCTGGCAGGAGAGAGAACTGAATGGGGGACAGAGAGAAACGGGTTGCAACAGCAGCTGGCCTGTCTGCGCTTTTGACTGACAACAGCCACACCTAAGCGACCCCAGAGAGAGAGAGAGAGAGAGAGAGAAGAGAGAATGAAAAATATAAAAAGAGAGGGAGTGAGAGAGATAGAGCTGCACCACTTGATTGATCCGGAAATGAGGCACAACCCCAAAGATCGTTTTGTTTTCACAGACTGCGCTCCACTTGACCCCCGTCAACCCGCGAAGCAACACTGCAGAATCAAAGTGCCGAACAGTGTGGAAACCCCTTTATGTCGAAACTGTGGGTTGTGTGGGGCATGCAACAAAATGTTTCACATCAATTTCGGGCCAAGCTGCCGCACATTGCTTCCAGGAATCAATAGGATTCATCCTCATTATTATCATCGGCATCATCATCATCATTATCGTCACACTTATCCCAACTGTCAAAAAATTATGACAAGTTCATTTCGTCGTACTTTCGCTCATTTGTTTGGTTACGACTTTTGTGTCATTTTCGTTCTGTTTTTCGCTTTAACAAGAATTTCTGTAAACGGAGGCAGCCCCAAAATCCCCCATTTCCCAGCACCAATTATCGGGGCGTTGTAAATGTGCTCGCTTTTGATGTGACAGTTGGCTGAGGTTGTATGTCGTTTTGTGTCGTGACGTATAAAACCTATGTATACGCTCCAGAGATATCTATATGTTCTTAAGCTAGACATTCATATATATACATTTTATAAAAAAAGGAAGGAATGGGGAAAAACTTATGTTGCTTTGCAGTAAGTATGCTGGGGTTAAACTACCTAACAATGATTTGATTACATTATTTTGAGCTATAAGATCATTTATCCCATTGAATCTGATGTAACTGAAGCTAAAATTTCAATGAAACCTAAAGACGAATTTAAAATTGAATTGAAATTATGTTGTTAAAAAATTATTGAGAATAATAAGTTAAATCTTTAAATAAAAAAAAATAATTGAATTGCATATTATTTCTATATATAAGATTATAATGTAACTAGAAAGAAAGATTATTATCGGCACGCTGAAAATTTGATACCCGTCTGGTTCCGATATATGTAAACTTACTGCAAAAATACAGATCTGTGCTAATTTTCATTAAGATAACGCAAAAACAATTACCATTGGTAAAAAATTAAAAAATAAAATTATATTTATGATATATCCTAACACGTTAACGTTTGGTTAAGAATTCATTTTTTTCGATTCTCGTGGAATGGGATGAGCTGGGATCGACGGACAGAACTAAATCGAGTCGGTGGTTGATAGTGATTATTAAGGGTCTGTCAAGCCTTCTTCTCAGTGCTAAATACTTTTGCACAAAAGTTATAAGACATTTTGGGCACAGAGTATAAAAAAACCAAATAAGTTAAGTGAACGCGAAAATGATTTAGAGTTTGATACCAAGTACTGCTTTGATTCTCTGTTTAACTGTGTTTAACTACCACATCTTGTTTGATACAACAAATTGTGTAGTTATTCGAAATTTTAATTTAAGTGAGTAAATAATTGCAATTCCTTTGAGGCTTGTTCAAAATATTAAGAAATTCGTTTTTGCATTCAATTTAATTGTATTTAATCCCCTGTTTTCCCAATATTTAAATGGCATCAAAACTTCCTTTTGTTGAAGCGGTAAAAAAACAAAATGTTCGCTAAGCTTAAATATAATTTTCTTAAAATTAAAATTTCTTTGCATAAAATCTAAAGTGGGCAACCGTGTTGAATTAAAAATTAAAGTGGTAAACATCAATGATCTAACCATTAGTGCGTTTGCGTCAACTGACAAATTCAGCTGATCTAAGCTTTTTTTAAAATCATTTAAATAGTTCTTCAGTATGTCATCTGTAGAAGCTATTTAAATAGCTGCCCCAGCTATCTATAGCCACAGACATAGCTCAAAATATGCTGTCGAATGTGACAATTGATTATGTACAGACCTTAGACCTGTCTAATACGTTTGGGTCTGCATCTATTTCTGCCATTGAATTTAAATTTAGACTATTGCTGATGACTCAGAAGAACAAGAAGACAATGCAAATCCTCAAAAATGGACACAAAGCGAAGCAAATATTTGTAGTCATTAGTGGGCATTAGGCGTAAAAGACAACGAAAACAAACCCCGAATCGGAGAGGACATCCACAAGTCGACTTGCAGCCAGGCAGAAAGTAGGTTGCTCTAATTAATCCTAAGAGCTGGCAGGATAAAGGGCTAGACTCAGTCGACACTTGAGCGGATTATGAGCTAAAGCAAAAAGAAGTGAGCAAAGCAAATGTTCCGAGCCACAACCCAGCTTTGCATTATGTAATACTAGTAACTGGTATGCAAATTCATAGCATATATTTTGTGGTTTTAACATAGGCAGGACCTCAGCTCATATGTAATAAGCTCAGTCAGTTTTAAGGCAAAAGATAAGCACAAAATCACGCAAGACTTGTAGCAGAAACGGCCGTTAGATGCTTTGTGATTGTAGTTACATCCGGTATTACATCCGTTTATTATGAAACTTTCAGGACACATAGAAACTAGGCTATTTATCATGAACGCCAAAAGTTATGGCTTTAAGTTGCTCTCGTGTTTTTCGATATCTTTTCGATAGTGGCAAATATGGCCATATATTACTTTTGGAATAGTTTTAATATTTGCTAATATCAATGCATTAACAGACATACAGACAGACATAGAAGAGTAAATGAACAGTTCATATTGATTAAGAATCTACTTTATGTAGATTATGGTATAATAGATTTTGTTCTTTTTTTTTACAAATTTCAAAAATAAATTAGAATTTTTGATCGATATTGATATTGAAATAATTAAATTGTAACTATGTTTTACTTTAAAAATATTTCATAAAATAATATAAACTTACTTATAATCAAGTGTTTATTTGAATAGTCTCTACCTTAAAGATCTGAAAGAGCATCTGTGTAAAGAGCAAGTTGATACTTAGATAGACAATATACAGACATAACTATATGTTACTATTTCGATACAAACCATCTGAACTATTTCGAAATATATTTCAAAACTCATTGAAACTGAACCTGATACTCTTCTGGGGACACTGCAGCAAGTTTCCCCTTGCCCACCACTATCAATTACTTATTGAAATAACTTGCAAGATAGGTAATTATTTTTTGTGTTCGGTGTTAAGCAAAAACAACAGCAGCAAATAGAATAGAATAGAAAATAAAACTTTCAGTTTAGTAAATAAACACACAAGTTTATTTTGAAATGTCCATAGACTGTTTAGTCTTTGCATCTCTCTGCTTCTATTTGTATATTTTGCATTTGGACTATTGTTTTATCTGGGAGTTTGTGGAACAGGTAGTCCACTCTGCAGATGGCATCTACGGCTTCTGGCTGCACTTCCTGTGCAACGCCCAGCGAATACAAAAAACATTTGCCATTTAAGCCGGAGGCTGCGTCGCATTGACCCTTGTGACACACAGAAGTATATGAAAAGAGGAAAGGAAGAGGATTAACAGAGCAAAGATTGCAGATTATGTTGTAAAAATGTCGCAGGACATTAAGTCTGAGTACAACATACATAATTGCATACGCCACTTTCAGTTCGCCCCCAACAACAAATGGGCGTGGCTGTAATGGAGAGTGCGCCCAAAATAAAATGAGCAAGCGACCGCAGCGAAATTAAAAAACCCGCAGCGTTCAAGTCCTGCGGGGGCAACACATCGTTGCTGCTCTTGATACTGCCCCTTGCCACTACCTCTGTACCTGCCCCTGCCCCTGGTGCTGTCTGCATTGTTTGTTGTTATAATGGCGCGCCCGTAGCGCACAACAACGAAAAGCGCAAGGCATCTGTACGGCGTCCTTTTTGTACATATTGCCTCGTAGCTGCTCCTTTTGACTACTCAAATTTCAATGAAATTATCCTGACGGTATTTGTCTGTATACGTGTACGTGTGTGTATATGTATGACTGTGTGTGTGTGTGTGTCTGAACACAACAATGCTGAATAAAAATTTCGCTGAAATTATTTGCTAATGGCTTCAGCATCAGCCTCACAGCCCGCAGTTGAGCTCTGAGCTCGTCCCGTTGCTGTGGCATTTGCATTTATGAGATTGACAAATAGAAGAAACAAAATGGCGATGACGACGGCGACGGCGACGGCGACGGCAATGGTTCCGACGACGTTGCCAACACTGCCCCAAAAACCGAAACACATTATTGGGCACCATTTTGAAGCATCGTCAGAGACAAAAATATGCTTTTGCCTGGCAACGACAACATCAGCGCTAAATTGCTTTGCTCACAAAGCTCCACTCAAGTTACGACAAGGAAAACGGAGGAGAAAGACCAGACATAACAGTAATGAGACTGGCTGCCCAGGCAACGAATGTAAAACAGAGACATATAGAAAGATAGCGGGAGTGAGTACTCATAATAACTGTCAATCACAAAAATCAACAACTCGAAAGATTTCCAAACAGATCTACGATAGTTAACTGACCTACTGCCTTTTGGTATTCAGCATTCAACATTCAGCATTCATTATTCAGTGTTCAGCATGCAGCCTTGTGTTGCCTCTTGTGGTTTTATTTCTGGATAAATGATTCAGTCGATCGACAGGATCAGTTCCTTGGCCTTTTTGTGCACCGGGTTCTTAAGCTGAAAATTCCCTTTTGACTACTGACTACTGTCTATCCTCATTGTTTGGACCCTCAAAACATTTAAAGGCTCAGCACTGCTTCCTTTGAGATTTTAGAATATAAGAAATGCGCAGTAGCCAACGTTTTGCATTCCTCTTCTTTTTTTTTTGTTTTTTTTTTTCTTTTTGATTTCTTTCAGTATACTAAGATAGATCCAGGTCCTAGGGTCCAGGGCTTAAATAGCGCATTAAAGGCTTGTAATTACGCGGAGGTCATGTGGAAAATTTACAACAATTTCTAGAATAAAGGCTAGAGTCAATATTTAAGATTTAGGAGCTGTGGAAGTTGAAAAGTTGAGTGCTTAAGAACTGAAAATTTACAGATTTGGGTTTTGGTCAGTGAGTGGATAGGATTATGGGCATTGTGCAATAGGTGTGTGGTCAAAAGCATTACAGGAATATTACAAAAGAATGAAACCTCATATGCAAGTTGTTGTCTAGACATTGAAAAAGTCAAAAGTTGGGAAAAATAAATGTGATGGGTAAAATAGGATGCGTATATAAACATATATATATCTAAGGGTCTTCTAATCACAGTTAGAATAACATAACCATATTATTGGTAAATAGACAAATAAAACAAAATTTCATATCAGCATATTCATTGTAAATCGCTCACAAAGCCTAATACTAGTCAATATTTAATTGAAACTATAAAGTCTCATTTATTTGGTTAACATTATTTACTTAGTTAATGAAGAATTTCAGATAAACTTTGAGGTGGTATATTAAATATTATTTAATTAGTAACCAAATCTTTAATATTAGGTTGAATACAGTCAAAATTACCTAAATTTTAATTAAGAAGCTTTCTCTTACCTTGTAGTAATCCAGCGTTGAAAAGTTTTGATAGCAGGGCACATTATACAACATATTCCAGGCGTTGTTCTTGTTCTCGTTGCTAATCAAACGAGCTTCCGCTGCGTGTACATTGCGGTCGTTAATTAACTCCTTAGGTAAATACTATTTATTATTAATGTTGATATTTGACACACTAATCAAAACAGAGACAAGAAATTGTCTTGAACTGTTAACAGACCGAATTTTGTAAATTATTTTGACGTTATATTTATTGCCCGCGCGTCGATTATGAATTGTGCTAATTGAGCAGTTCCGTTACGCAAATTAATTTGTGTCAAATGAATTGTGTTTGTTTTTATTTATTCGCTTGATGTATTTCGAATTTTGTTGTTATACTTATCATTTGTTTCATTAAGCCGACGGAACGCAAAGCTTTTACCGTTTTGCTTTTACTCTTGCCGTTGTTGTTGCTTCTGTTGTACCCGCAGCATGTAGTCCGCTCTCCCGACGAATGTCACATAAAGCTGAGTGTCAACTGAATTTTGCCCATTTGGTGCCCATTGAAAGCGTCGGCGTCGTAACGAACGAACGAACGAAAGACACAACAGAAACAACACAAACAACAACTCCGTACATAATGAAGCTTCATTCCACTCAACTTGATTGTTGTCTCGCTTGTTTGCCCTTTTGATGCGCACGCTCTCTTTCGCTCTCTGGTTGATGCGCTAAGCGCTTGAGTGAATTGTGGCTATGTGAATTGAGTGAGTTTATGCTGGGTTTAGGGCGGCGCCAGGACAGCTGCAAGATGATAGCAGAGCATTAACGGCATTTGCAATTGAGCAGCAAGTGGACAGCACTCAAAATTTCCTGGAAGTACTTTTGTTTCCATGAAGGGAGCTTGCAGTTCTTTTCTTCGTGATTTTGTTGTTCCTTATTTTTGGGTAGTACTCGCTTAACCCAATTTGAAAACACTTGATTGGGCGCCAGGCAAGCTGTCCATTCGCATTAGGCAACGATGGCTGTGCCTGTATCCGTACCATAGGGATTGTACATATGTGGACAGTTACCAAGCCGCTGGTCTTTAGCCCCAGACTAGAGATCCAAAATTTGAATCAGAATCGGAACCTGGGCAACAGACTGTGCAATATCTTTAGGCTGGCGTCTGGCGGCCGGCGACCAGCGACCAGCGAACAGCGACGGTCAACTGGCGACGATCCCCAATGGCAAGTTATCCCTGCACGCTTCATCGCATCGCGACAGTTGTTAACGTGTTTAATTAGCCCTGCAAATTCAATGAATTGCGACAGTAACAGTTAGGCTTAACAACAACAGCCACAAGTTCGTAGACGATAATCAAATATTTGCGCAGCCATTTTGTAATTCTGCTCCCGCAACCCTTGCAACCCACACAAGCGCATGCGTGGGACACCCCAAAAAAGAATCGGACGAAACAAAAATAAAAATGCGATAAAACTAAAGAGCGAATTGGGGGCGTGCCCAACTCCTTGGTTACGGGCGTCAATTGTCTCGATTTGAGCAGAAAAAGCACTTTAAATATGTTTTCAACAGGCTCAAATGTTCTGCTTTAATCCTTAAATCACTAGGAAATATTGGCATAAGTATTGGTTTAACGGAGGTACAATATATTTGCTCTGCTTGGAATTTAAACAGTGTTAAAGATTGTTCACAACAGCTGATCGATTACTTGTACATAGAAAATACTTTAAATTAGCTAAACTTTTATTTAAAAAGATGCAACAAAGAGTCAACAATTTGGTGGTTCTAAAGAGGAAGTGGCAACTGTAGGTATTATCGTAGGGATGTTATTGGTATCCGAAACAGCCTCAACGTGAGAAATGAATTTGTATTTGTAAATTAGAGATGCAGGAAATAAAATATTTAAAATAAGTGGGATGAATAAGTCAATAACGGATTGGAAAGGCTAATCACAAGAATGCAATTCACGGTAGCAAATATAACATGTAGATAAAAAAAACCGGTCAAGTTTAGTTTAGCAACAGCAGGAGAAAATATCTGTAAAAATGTACACAAATTTCACGAATCCGCGATTTTTAAAGTGTTTTTTTTTAGTAAATAGCTGGTATAAAATATATAAATGTATATAGATATATTTGTAATACTAGGCTCCGATGTTAAATAAAAAATTTAAAAATGAAAATTATTTTCATTGGGAATATTTTAGCGACCTATGGTTGTTAATTGAATGCTTTAGGCGGCACAAAAATACAATATTGTTTTTAATTTATCCACCCACTAGGACCTTGAGCTGGCTAAAGCATTCAATTATAATTTTCATTCATAAATATATTGCATTTAAGTTAGCTATTAAGTCTTATATTTTTTACATGCACTCTGTGTTCATTCATAAAACGGACAACCGACAATGGACAAAAGAGCAACGACAGTCGGCAATCCACAACTGCTCTCGAGGTAATAGGATTATGAGACACACGTGCTCAATGTCAAGCCTCGGTCCCGTACTGCAAATGCAGAGCTGATGCAACTGCTGAGAGCTGTGGGGAAAGATCCAAGAGAGAGAGAGAGAGAGAGAGAGAGAGAGAGACAGAAAGCGAGAGATTGGACCTCACTTGAAACTTCGAACTGGACTGAACGCTGACGTCTCAAATGCTCGTTGCCTTTTATAGCCTTAGCTTTTATTATTAGTGACGGATTTCCGAGTCATTAGACAAAGTTATGCCTCGGACCACCGCGTCTGTTTAAGCTACTTAAACGCACCGCCCGCCCACGCCCCAATAACCTGATCATAAACGGGGGCGGGCAATCTCAATCTGTTCTCAATCTGAACTTGGGGTACGTCGCGTACGTGACTTGCTCATGTCGCAATTGACAGGCGTCATCTTAAAGCCTTAACAGCTCAGCATTTAATGAAACAAATAAACAGATGAATGCGAGAGATAGCCACAAAATGTGGCACATTAATTTGTTGTTCTACCTTTTTTTCGACTTTTTAGTGGGGGAGTTTGGGACCCACAGCATTGAGGCCAGAGTGGCGTTTCACCCACGCCACTTAAACACAAATCAATAACTTTATTATCCAAAACAATAACCTAAACCCAAACTCAGACCCTAACACAAACCCCTGAGCCATGTTTTACGAGCTGAAAAGCGTCTTGTTTAACTGCCTCGAACAATGAGCACCCGCTGAGCGCGTTAAAAATCGCTTCAGTTGGAGGTGATGCTGAAGCGGGAGTTGATGTTGCAGCTGGACCTGGAGATGCCCAAACAAAAACGCAGGCTCCGACTCCGACTCCGACTTTGACTCCTACTCTGTTTACATTGGTCGAGCACCGTGTGGCTATAATTTATGCCAACGGTTTACTGTAGCGCCAGTTGACAGAAGAAGAAGAAAATAAGAGGAAGGCAAAAGGGAAACCCAGCTGGCGATAGATTATACACAGCAAATACAGCAATGAGTCAGTGATGGACTTGGTCAAGGAAAGGGTTTTCTAAATCACTGAGAGGGATTGAAAGCAGAAATGAGGGTGATATACAAAGGAGGAGAAGTTAACGGAGGGCAAATTGAGTAAATTTTCATTTAACCAAAAAATTTAAAAATAATCTAAACTTAACAAATAAGTAGTGATGATAATTTGAAATTGCAATTATATCAAATTTGCACAGTATAGAATGTTTGGTCTTACAATTGCACACGTTATGTGCAACTTTTAAATCTTGAACAACCACATTTTAGCTCCTTATGAATTTTAGCATCTTGAAAATAGAATGTTTAAGGACACATATGATTGTTCTACTGTCTTCATTTACTTCACTATTAAATGTAGCTTCAATGCTTTGTCCGTATTCGCCCTTAGGTACCCCTCTGTTGATCCCCTAGCGATACCGCCCGCTGTCAGCTTATCACATTCAAGTTTATTGACTTTTGTAAATGTATTTGGCTTATGTCTCTTTTTTTAGCTGCTGGCACTGTAAACGGCGCCAGATTTCGAGACAGTCACCAATTCCATGCCTGTCCAGTCATATACACAAGTCGTTATTATTTGATAGGGTCAAGTGTCGGGCAGAAGAAACGCAAGTCACTCAACAACAACAAGGAGAAAATGGCAAATTACACATATGAATATAAATAAATGTCTGAGACGTCAAAAAAAGGGAAAAAGTAAGAAAAGAAACAATGACAAATCGTAGGGTCAAGGTATTTGTTAAATAGCAACCGTTATAAATGATGGCATCTGTCCAACATTAGTTGGTATCAAAATGATCATCAAAAGGTGATATTAGATTAGCTGAAAATCTGTTAGACAATAAAATAAAATATTTGTTTGTTGTCAAAAACCATTGCCTACTCCTTACTAATGTCAATTATTTAAGTGTATTTTGCCTCTTCATCTTAACAATTTCGTAATCTTGCTATGGATAACTTCAACTGCCATATAGAGAGGCGGATAAACTCATCATCAAAATTGCCTTATCTTACCTTAGTTACAGCTGCTTGACTTGCTCAACTTGCTCGACGTCTATTGGTTGGCTACTTAGAATACCATAGTTAAATGTTAGTTAAAGTTGTGGAGAAAGTACCCACATATCATGAAAAATTCTTGAAATTTTAGGCATAAAACTTTCAAATGCCGTTAGAAGCTTGGGCTCCAAATGCCACTGTTATTACCAATTTTAATTCCTAATCCAATTCCAGGTCCCATCGTTTAGATTTAGCGATTACCCTCACTTAATGGGCTTTTCCCCTTACCCTGACGTTGATCTCGGCAAATTCAACTGCTCATCAAAATGGAGCCTCATCAGTGTCGAGAGTCTTGGCACGTGTAAACGACACTCAAATTAGAGACTGATTATTTTATTATACATAATGTCTGTCTCTGGGTCTATCTCGCTGTCTGCCTTTTGTCCGTTTGCCACTTAGAAAAATGTGTCGCTATCTGAGATGGCTGAGGGCTTCCAGGAAATGAGTTAAGCTCCAGGTTGGTATGAAGTGTTACCTACCTTCTCGGTTGACTGGTCATTTGATAAGCGGACGCGACCTTATCACAGCCTAATCGCCATACCGATCGGGGGAGAGGAGCGATACTGTCAAGTAAATGTCGTGCTGCTAGTCAAAATCAATTTGATACTTGGCGCCAGTTTAATGAGGCACAAGCTTAAAGCGCAGCATGTGCCACAGTCTCTGGTCTCAGTTGGGCCCAGAGAGCTCAGTTAATTAAGTTGTAAAAATTATAGTTTATGCATACGATTTGCATTTTTATTAGCGTCAAATGTAACATGCGGCGCATTGATTTATTGCCTTCCTCGCTCACATCCCCCCTATGTTTGCCCACATACTATGTAGTTATTCTGTAGGAGTTCCCAAACTATGGAAATCTGGCGAATGATCATGTGAGACTAGGGACATTTTCGAAACATGTCTCTCAATGTGTGATAAGAGATTCCACATGTAGTTTTTTTTTTTTTGAACTACAACTAGGCAAAACATCTCACACGTCTTCAATTTCAATCTATTCTTATTCTTTTTACTGTTTTCGTTGAGATTCACCATTCCTTTCTTTGCTTCTTGAGGTGCAGCAAAACCATAAAAACCGCAAGATCAGCAACATATCAATCTGAAAATAATAACAAAAAATTATTATTTTATTAAAAACGCAAGAAAATACTGCGAGTACGACTCAGAAGATACTCTGCTATTAGCGTTATGAAAAGCCATTCATCAACAAAGTTGGAAGTTATTAACTTTAACTCTAAATATTGTTCTTTTCATATTTTATAAAACGTTTTAATTATCATCGTAACGTGAAACAACCGTACAAATTAAAATTTTTAGGACTGGTTTAAAAAGTGATCACTTACAGTTTGATTATTAAAAATTTTTGAGGTTTTCTCGTTGTACATACATATGCTTACCCAGATATCAGCCCTGCTCTGTAGAAAAACAGTGAAGATAGCGAAATGAATTTTGAGACTAAAAACCAATTTGTTGGCTCCTTTTAACACGATTGCAGCAATGTGAAGTTATATGAAGTTGTTGTTAATTTTATTGATAAGTTAACTAACACATCACAAACTACTTTACATCTTATTATTAATAATTATAAATATTCCATAAGAACGTGTTTCTTCTAATTGCAAACATCAGTTGCAAACACCTTGGCATAGCGTTAGTGTCCCATTTTGTGGCAAAGCCACAACAACAACATTAATTCCGACTGCTTGACTGCTTTGTTTGCTTCCAAAGTGTCGCAAAGGTGTTTTTTATTTCTTTATATATCATTTTAATGTATCTTTTGTTATGTATTTTTTTTTTATTTTTAATTTTTTTTTTTTTTTTCTCTCGCTAGATTTCTTTATAATTCTTCTTTATTTGTTGCATGTTTTGACATTTTTATAGCTTCAACAACGAGCGTTGACGACATTGCGCATTTCTGCTTTAATGCTTTGCTGCACAGCGTAAGAGTGAAAGAGATAACACAGGAGTAACAAATATTCAAAATGGCGTCGCGCTGCTAAAAAAAATTTTGACATGCATATGTCAAAATTGATAGCACGGCACGACCCAACACCGCACGCCGCACGACCCACGCCACGGAACGACTTGTCCGTCGCCTGCTCGTGCCTTGCGTGCCTATCGGACCAACACGTTTTGTATTTAAACGTTTCGCAGCTTCCCATTTTAGGGGATCCTGCTGCTGTAGCCTGGGCTGGAACTCCCATTTAACAAGTCAGTTGCGACGAACAAAGCCATAAATATTGCCAATTTAACAGAGTCAACAGTATGGCACTCGACTGCCACGTTGACTGCGACGGCGACGGCAACAGCGACAGCGAAGCTGACTGCGAACTGGGTCCATAATACACCTTGTCGTACACGATGCTTATCTCTTGGAATTTCTTGTGCGTGTTGCCGTGCCAAAAAACAACAGCAACGCCAGTGTCTAAACTTGTCGGTAATCGAATTGAATGATACTCTATATGAAGAGATTTTAAAAGAAAAAACCATGACTACATAATATATTTAACTTTTTTTCGTTTTAACTTTCATTATTTCCCTACCTCAGAATCACCTATCTGTCGGAAAATTTTGTAAATATATATGTAACGATTACTTGAGTTGATAATAATAAGACCCAAATTCAATCTTTGAACTTGAAAATTATATTCCGAAATTGTAATCTGCAAAATAAAGTAATAGTGTCCAAGTAAGAAAACTCGAATCTACTTTGCATGATTGATAGATACTGTATATTTAGTTGAATACAAGATAGCTCGAACAATCTTTACAACATTTCACATTGGTAGATTCCCTACAGTTCGGTATTCAACATACTCGATGGATCCGGTGAGTATCTCTTAGTATCAATGTACCCCGCTTTTCTTAATATACCCGTTTTACCTTTGTGTGTGCACAGGATATTAACATGGATATTAAAGCCTGGAAAGGAGCTGTCGCTCGCTTACCGTTCCTTGGCAACTCAGATGGGAAGCGGGCTTGGAACGTGCGTGAAAAATTAACCGTGGAAATGCATGTTCTGCTTGTTGTTGTTTGTTTTCATTGGTGTTGTTGTTTGTTTTCGTTGGTGTTGTTGTTGATGTTGCTGCTGCTGATGTTGTTGTTGTTGCTGTTGTTGCTGTTGTTGCTGTTGCTGCTGCTGTCGTGGCCTGTCGCCATTTCTCGTGCTGCAGCTAATAAGCGCAACATGCTCATAAAATTTCGAAAGCTGCCACAGTCTGATTTTATTTAATTTTAAATTGAACACGCGCTTTAAATATTTTCATTTTGGGAGACTTGACTGCGGCATCTCAAAATCAAGTTGCAACTTCAACTTCGTGGAACCTGATGTTGGTCTTATTGCATGCTTTGCATTTACATGCATCATTAGAGCATGTTGTACAACGTGGCCTTATGACAAATTATCTACAATGACAAAAGCATAAAAGACAAGCTTTCTATTTCAATAATGGCATCCCAAATCTTTCCATAACCATGAAACAACAGTCACAACAAAAATCCAACTCGACTATGAAGAGAGCGAGAGATAGAGAGAGAGAGAGAGAGAGAGAGAGAGAGAGAGAGAGAGAGAGAGATAGAGAGACAAGGAGCGACAGTCTACTGTTAACCTTTAGGTGTTCTTACCTAAAATGAAGTTATACAAAGAAGAAGTTAAGTTAAACGAACATCTGAAATCAGAATGAACAACAATCAAAACAATTCGAATTTGACTTAAAAATATAAATAATCTGTTTAAAGCATTAATAAATAAGTTTTGTTATGAATTTCGAGGTATTTTTGTGACTTGATAAAAGTTTTTTTTGGAAAGAGAAATTTAATGTTAATTTATACAAAACCGTTTAATTATATTATTGTATGACTTAACACTGTGTATTCAATTGTGTCAAATGAATATTCTTCAAGTTGTATATTCTTATCCGATAGATTTGCACAACATAAGTCTTAGCTTTATTCCCATAATTCATACTAGTATACTCATTAAATATATATGTAATATATATTCGTTTGAAATACAAACAACAATACAAATATTGGTATACCACTTAAATATATATGTAGGGTATTATAAGCGTTAGAAATACAAACTACTCAACATATAACATTTAACCCCATTACACAAGCAAGGGTTAAATCGAACTTGTGGCTCTAATACTCCAACTCTAAACCTTTTACCTGTTAATTGATTGTTACATTCTTTTCCCGCTTGAATCCCAGTGTGTATGTTCTTCTGTCTCTTTCGCTCTTGGTTTTCTCGCTGTGCGATGCAGACGTGTTGTTTTTTATGTTGTCAATTTTTGACAATGGAAATTATTGTGATGTCGCACGTTTTGGTCGTGTAATTTAATTAAAATGATGTCGCCAGAGACCCGCATCAACGGGCCAGCTTCGACCACCTCCACGGCACGCTTTCCATGGGGGCTTTTCCGTGAATTTCCAAACCAGGTGACAAATGTGCAAAGCTCTCTGGCCATAACATTATAAATTATGCTGCAGTTAATGGATCGCGGGAGGGGGTTATGGAGTGAGCAATCACAGCTGCTAAAAGGATGCCACTAAAAGTCAAACAAACCTCTTGACTTTGATGACATTTGCACAGCGACAAGAGGCACAGAGAAGAGCAAAGGACGAACCAGGACTATGCAGGGCGGAAGTGCAACAGCAACAACAACAACACACACAACACTAACAACAAGCAGAAACAACAAACACAGCTGTTGTTAGTTTTGTGCTATGAACAAAACTGGGAAACGGTCTGTGACATGAGCAAATGAAGTTATTTTTTCTCTGTTCTGTTTGCAGAGCAAGAAACAGCAAAAATTGTTGGTGGAGGGGGAGGTGGGAAAACTTGTGCGGCTTCTGTTGAGCCTGTGAACCTGTTTGGCTTACTGAAACCATGAATGAACGACTTGGACAACGTTGGACTTGGACAGCATTGTCACTGTCAATATAGAAATGCACTCAAGGTAACTTCCTACTTGCCACAGATCGTATTTCAACATAACCTCTTTTACTTTTTCACTTGCAGATTATTGCCCCGACACACAGAAATGCACGCACACGCACACACGTCGCGACGTGACATGTCCCATCCCTAGCGACATTTAGCGGTCAACAAGGCAAACAAAATGGCGACAGCTGATAGAATTTTGTAGGAATTTTCGATTTTGATTGAATGTGATAGAAAGTTAACAATGCCTTGTATTAAAGCACTGCAGAAGATATTATAACTTTTACACAATCCATTAATTAATGAATTTGCGATCAATTGCAATGCCAAAATAATGAAAGAAAAAAACGGTCTTTGTTTTTTTTATATGTATTCTTAAAATGTCCTAACAAAATTGCTCTCCCAAAATCCATAATGTGGATTTTAAATTAAACATTATTCTTATAGTTTTTTAAGAATCGGCTGGCAACTGACTAAATGCTCTTTCCAGTAGTCGCCAGCTGCTTGTGAGCTCCAGAGAATTCTAGTTAACAGTTCTTTCATTTAATGCTCCTCCATTCACTTCTCACTTTACTCTTTGCACATAGAGAGCGATCAAATAAAAAAGAAATTTAGTGGCATCAGTTGTTGGATCTTGTTTTTGTTTTACAGGATACTCTGGCAGGCCGTACCTTTATATTCTTTAATGTCGCAACTCCCCGGGGCGTCGAGAGGCGATTGATGACAGCATTTGTTGTGACAAGTATTAACTAGCGGTTTCACACCCACTCCCTCCCTATTGGCAGCTCCCCTAGATTCCATATTCACAACTAGTTGGCGTTGTGTGCCCCTAAAAATGAGACAAATTGACGACACCAAAAACTAAGCATCCCCAGAGGAATGGATGCCTCTTCCCTGCAACACACAGGGAAAATATGTATTATTAAAATAAAATAATTGTGTGAATGGTATTTAAAGTAAACAGTTTTTGGCTATACATTTTCATAAGCATATAGCTTTACTTCCCACAGGTTTTATGTTACCCACAAAATTTTATGCACCTTCTATGTAATTGAAGAAAAGTTTTTAACAAATTCAAGTGTCGGGAGTAGGGAATCGGGAGAAACTGGCCATGTTTGAATATGAGTCGCCAACATGTTTACATAAAACGGACTTGGTTTACAATTAGCTCAAAACCGTCTAAATTTGCTGATTTTGCCAACAAAAAAACAACAAGTCGGTAGGTCTATAGTCGAGTGCATGCGACAGTATGATAACCTGTAGCAGCGTTTATAGAAAAATAAGCAAAAATTAAAATACCATGCGAAGATCAAGTCCGATATTTGTATACCTATCCGTATAAAGATTGATTTTTGTTAAATTGTTCCTATAAAAGTTGTATGATATAGGTAATTAATCAGTCCAGTTTCACTATAGACTCTAAACAAAAAAATAGACATATTTATGTATATTCTGCTTGTAGGTCGGATTAACAATGCATACATACATGAGGTCTGTTAGTCTTTCTTTAATGTGTTACATAATTCATGAGAAATTTAGAACTGGCTCTGCAAAAGTATAAAAAAATACAAAAAAAAACTCTGAATAGTTTGAAAGGAATGTGCCGGGCAGGATGGAAATTACATCAGCAGCTGTCTAATCCTCGGCATAGGGTTTATAGCAGCTTATTTGACGCGCGACAATATTGAGAATTTCTCGACCCGGCAGATCTTGTTGTTCGCGAACAATTGCCGTTATGCGAGCACACTCCTTCACATAGTTCTCCAGTTCCCGATGGTTAAGTCCACGACGTGCTGGCTCCTTGGACTGCATTGCCTGCAGACATTGGCCGGTAATGTGGGCGAGCTGCGATCGAGCCGGACTAAAGGTCTCGTCCAAATCATAGAGCTCTAACGGCGGTGCCGGTGGCTCACTGAAAATAGGGGGAAATGTGGCCAAGTGCAATGGAGGCAAGGGTATCTCAAACTGCGGCTTAATAATTCGCAACGGTTCGTAGTTAACATGCAACTGCTCGTAGGTATCAATGACATCCTTGAGCAACCGATTGCTCAGCGAGCATAGCGACATGTCAAACATTTGCTTAAAATCCGCCGGCATTTCGGAGCCAATGGAGTCAACCAAACATGCCTTGGGCATATCAGCGAGGAAAGCCAAGTTTGTGAAATGTTTGTTGTCGTTTAACTGTCGAGAAATATTTAAAAATGTGGTCAACTCCCAAGAAAGTTCTATACCTTACCTCGACATCATTAAAGTCCAAATGAGTGTAGCTAATTTCGCTTGTGCCCAGCAACTGGAGCATATACTCAAGCATGGCATCATTAGTCTTATCCTGCAAGTATTTGTCATGCCAAATGTAGCCGGATCCCAAGGCCAATATCTTCCCACCCCTGACATTACTATAGTAACCAGCCAACGGTCTGTTAAAAGGGTAGACGACCGGACCTGTCGTTAGCAGAACATTGGCCGGCTCGGAGACATTTAATGTAGCGCCGTATGGATACTGAAAGTGAATCTTGTACTTCTCATCACTGAAGTCATAGTCAACCTTTTCAATTTCCAGTTTGAGCAGATGCCGCCACATAGATTCGCAGACAACACCTCCTCCCACAATGCACTCCTTGGGATGGAAATTCTTGTAGTAATGCGGACGCACAACATTATCGCTGTTAATATATATGCCATACTGTTCCAGAAAAAAATTAACATTGGTATTAAACTCCTGCTCGCCACCCTCGCCCAGCAACACAAGCAAACTGCCGCCCCACTGATCCACATACTCCTTCAACACCTCAAACTCTTCCTCCGTGAAACGATCCTGCGGTCCAGCTAACACAAAGATTTTGGCACGTGCCAAGCTCTCCTTGTTCAGCTCACAATCGCTTCTATAAAATCAAATAGATAATTTTACTTTGTAACTTTCCAATTACACTTACTGCTCGACAGTCCAATGGGCCTTTAGCTTGCGATGTAACATCTTATAGTTATCCGTAATTTGAAAGCGTTCATTTTTGGATACATCAAAGCAAATTATGGGCTTATTACTCATCTTGCAAGTTTGCTTCTATTTCACTTTTCATTGAATTGTGTTGCGATTTCGTTGTCAAGGAAACAGAAGCCAAAACAATTTGTACATTTGTATACTTTTAGGGGTAACTGTTTGATGTTAAGTTCTCTTATAATCGCTTTTGGCTTTTTTACATTCCTTCCTATATAAATTTTCTGATTTTTGAGAATCCACCTTGAAATGTGACACAGTAAATATATGTACATATGTCTTATCTGGTGCTTCTCCCTTATGCCAGCTTTGAATTAGTAAACATATTTTAATATAGCACTATATTTCTTCAAAACCCTACAATTCATTTAGACATTCTTGAAATGATTGCTTTTTAAATTAAAATTGTGTTAACTGATTTTCATATGTCAGCTGTTGCTTGTCGCAATTGTTTCAATTCATCGATAAATCATCGAGTTTTTGATTATAAAATACTGAACACAGTCTATTCGAATGACCCACAAAAACATGTTTATAGAGCCAAACTGAATTTTTAATATTAAATAAAATATAAATTTCTGTCATAGCGTCTTATTGCAATGTACGCCATTTGTATCGTCACAGAAGTTAATGGTCACACGAATGCTTTTCAATATACCATCTGTGTTTTGTTATTCTGCTGTCATATATTTCATTTGGCCAGTTTGTGGCAAAAACTGTCCAGCTTTTTTATTGAAGTACCTCAAAGGAATCCTTTTTCCAGTGATACACAAGTGTTTTTTTTCTCTCACACTACGAAATTTTAAGATATAATAAAAAATATAATATAATATTATATAAAATTAATGAAAAATTATAGGATTGCCAATATAATTTGACTTGAAATAGTTAATCAAGGCTATCAGAGATGTACAAAAGTGAAAATATTTATTACATTTAGTGCGCTAGTTGATTATTGTCAATAATATTTTAATCAATGTTGTGGAAGTGTGTTGCAGTGTATTTCAGTTTTCGTTAATAATTCGATTTATATTCGATTATTAAATTTTTAAATATTTCATATTTTCAACTCATTGTCGACTTTTAGTCTTTTTATAGTAATAAACCTATAATTATGATTTAAACAAAAAAAAATTATGGGAATGCCCTATATACTCGGTATTTGAACATATATATCAATATTGACGATATCAATAAATGCTATTCCTATCGATACATCGATAAGTATTCGCCACTCTCACATAGATTCATTTACATTTCTATAGTATGTTTACTTTCATTGCAAAACTAATTAAAAACAAGTAGGCAGTTGCAATACAATAATATTAATACAATAATTTGGTAGATTTGTAAATGTATAAATAATTCACCCGAAATGACGATAAGTTGTCGTTATCACTAATGGATGTTTTCGGGAATTAGCAACGGCAATAGCAATTTGATATTGAACTTCGACTTTTCAGAACTCGAACTTTGTCACATCTTCCCACAACGCATATATATTTTTGCCATGCAATCAGTGAATGTGAATCAATAACAAAGTAGCCCAAGAGCAACAAATACAACAACACTGCCAACAAAATAATTTCAGCGTCATTTTGGGTGTCTGCACTTGCACAAGATAATTAGGTAATTTGTAAACTGTTTGCGACAGCAGCAACGCCATTCACCTATGAAACAATTATTTGACGTTGGATTTTAAATGCTTACGACTTTGTTATTATCGCGGGGGGTTGGGGAAACACAATGGATTAGAGGTGCTCATGATAATCATTGGACCCTAGACGCTGTATCTAATCATAAATTAATGGGCAATAATTTCGTTTGCACTTACAGCACCCAATAAAAGTGATGGCCCGTATAGAGGAACGTTTTCAGGCTGCTGTCAACGTCATCAAGGGACTGCCCAAGAATGGACCTTATCAGCCCAGCACTAGCATGATGCTCAAATTCTATGGGCTCTTTAAGCAAGCTTCGGAAGGCGGTTGTGCACAGAAGAAGCCTCCCTTTTGGGATGTGGTTGGAAGAGCTAAATGGGACGCATGGAATAATAATCGACATTTAAGCAAGGAGCAGGCCATGCAGCACTATGTGGAAAGCCTGCAGGAAATCATTGAGACAATGTCGTTTACGGAGAATGTTCAAAATTTTGTGGGCAGCCTTGATGGCCTGACCAACATAAATTTGGATGAACTGGAGCTTGTATCGCCAGGCATGCGGGAGTTGGCCGAATCGCATCCCAACTCTCCATTCCATTCTCGCACAAACAGTCCTCAGCATGGATCCAGCTCAAATTGTGTGGCGGATACGCCAGTGTCTTCGACAGTAACTGATGGATTAACCAATGGCCACATAACGCCGCTGACCAATGGCTACACATCCAAAACCAGCAATGGGTATGGCACTCATGATTCAAGCATCAACAACAACAATTACACAAACAACAGCAGCGTGGCCATTGTAGAGCCCTCCGATGATGAATACGATGATCCCTACGACACGATGTTACCCCAGGAGCTCACACAAGCGATAACACACAATACGGATATATTGCGACAAATCCAGAGCACAATTGCAAATATGAACAACGATGTGGCTGCAGTACAGCAACGTGTCCGCAGCGTGGAGCAATCGCTACTGGAGCTGCGTAACGCTCAAAAGACACGGGCTACGAGTGGTCGACAGCAACCTGTCTGGTGGCCATTCAAGGATATATCTCCACTTTGGTTCGCTCTTCTGGTGCTATGGCCTTTCTTGGTCCGACGAGTTGCGCGATTGGTAGAAAGCAAACGTCGCTGACTGTGCAGATCCTTAAATTAGCTTAATTGGTATGGTAGTTAAATTGTAAGTCATTATTCTGATTTATATCTCATTACAACTTGCTGCACGTGACAGTTCAAAATAAGATTAATATGAGCAGGCAGCTATGTGTGAAATTAACATACTCAGCTAAATAGAATCCTCTGATTAAGTTTACTGACTGCAATTTCAAATACTCTTAATGAAACCAGACACCACATTGGCCTATGAAAAAGGAAGACTTGAGTTAGTCTTCTTTTAAACTGTCACCTTAAGCTAATGTCATTAGCACTCAATATTAATCCTGCAACTGCTTTCAGATACTATTGGTTATGGGTATAAGCTTTGTCTGGCCTGCTTCTATCGTTGAATGCGTTTCACTTCTTGTACAGAGTTGGCCTTATATTTAGTTTTTTATGGTTATCCAGATGCAATATGTATATTTTATATACGGAAGTATATGTATATGTATATTTATGTTTTAATTAGTATCACATTCCCCATCTACATTTTTAGTTCGTAAGACGAAAGTTATGTGCATTATACGCTGGGTGTGCTTTTCCGTTGATCCAAAGCGTCGCCTGTTTATCAAGCGAATGTCACAATCGGTTGTAAGACAATTCATTTGATGTTAATTATAATTTTGTAATAAAAGCATATAAAATGAATATAAAACACAAGTAGTATGTTCTAGAATCACATTAGTTTTTAGGCTGTGCGGTTAGGCGCAAATAGCCTTTGCCAGATGGAACCTCGACCGTCTCAATTCCATCTGGGAACAGTTTTGGCACATCTGCAGAATGAACTGTCGGCAAGACCATGCACTGGCCGCCCTGTTTCCAATCAGCGGGTGTGGCCACGCTCTTCGTTTGAGTAAGCTTCAGTGAGTCAATCACACGCAAAATTTCACTGAGAATATGAAAAATTAAGTCACTTTGAACTTACTTGAAATTATTAAACTCACTCGAAATTACGACCTGTTGTGGCTGGATATAAAATTGATAGACGCAGTTTTTTCTTGTCGTCGATAACGAAGACGGCGCGACAAGTAAGCGGGATGCCCTCTGCAGTCAGTTCGTCCTTGTCCAGCATATTCAGTTTCAGAGCCAACTCACGTTTGTCATCCGCAATGATTGGATAATCAAAGCTTGGTAGTTCTATAGGAAAAAATAAATGTACAAATCTAGAAATAATTCGTGGTTACCAAAAACCTACTGCCATAGCTCTTAATATCCTCAATCCAACCCTTGTGTGATTCCACGCTATCACAGGATAAAGCAATTGGTTTAACGCCACGCTTTTGAAACTCCGGAATCAAGTGTGCAACCCGAGACAGCTCCGTTGTGCACACGGGGGTATAATCTGCCGGGTGTGAAAAAAGTATAGCCCATTTATCAGCCATCCAGTCATAGAAATCTATTTTTCCTTCATTAGTCTGAGCCTCGAAATTGGGAAAATTATCGCCAATATTAATAGGTTTGCCTGACATTTTGAAATAATTTTATGACGAAATATTTAAATGCAAGTGAAATGCAAATATCAAAAATTAGCGACAGCAGAGCTATCAAACTATCGAAAGAAGGCACTCGATTTGTGCACGAACTTCACGTTCGAAAACTAAATCGATAGATATATATCGAACGTCTATCGGTTATCTACATTACAACAAGCATCCAAAAATAAATAACGCTATATTCCGAATATAAACAAAATTTTTAATAAGTATGTCAGATGTCAGCATCAGCGGAACTCATCTCCAGTCGCATCCACTTGCACTACCACTCCAACCTGTTGCGGAACCTTTTAGGATAACAACCAATGCTCCCCAAATGAGCGATGCCAACTTGACACCTGGACGACGGAAGCTTCAAAAATGGTTGGGTCGTGTATTACGAATTGTTATTACCGATGGACGCGTCCTGGTTGGTTTTTTTAATTGCACGGATCGAGATGCCAACATTGTGCTCTCCATGTGCGCGGAGTATCTGGTAGAGGGGCAAGAGCCTCGTTTACTAGGCAATGTAATGGTGGCCAAAAAACACATTGTATCGCTCAATATCGACGAGCCGACGCCGTCCTCAAGTCTTCCAACGCAATACAAATAATTACAATTGTAAAATATAATTATTTAATACATGCACGTAAATATAGTGACCCAAATTGTTAAACTGAATAGTACATTATAGTTTATTATCGCGGCTACTTAGTATAGTATACTTTGAAACATGATCGGCTATGTTTAAAAGTATACTATCAGCTTAATTAAGGAGCCGGGATAATAATTTGGAAGGTTTCAAATAAAATACTTAAAAAGGCAGACAAAGAAATGAGTTTTAGTTAACTTTTCTTATTCACTGTGCTTTCTATGTTGGACAAAGTGAACAGCTGTGCCGTTGCCAACTATTTGAAAAATTGGTATTTTCAATATAATTGAAGTAATCACATATGAAAAATAAATTTCACTTTCTGAATCTTATATAATTGTTCCTTAATGTAAGCATTGGAAATAAATAAATTATTCATCCATCAGCTGCCAAAATAGTATTTTTATATCATTAGTGTTTTTGGGATTATTTAGTGTATTTTATCACCGCAATAAAGCGACAACTGAAGTGTTCAAAAGAATTAATAATGTCTACTCAGCAATAGGGCAATTAATTGCTAAAAATCAACACTCAATTGAACACAATCAGCGATGGATTTCACAACCTTCGTTAAGCCTTCAAATGGAGGCGGCATTGAGAACGGTGAAACAAATAAATTACATTTCTGGAAACATGTTGAGTACATAGAGAACCATGGCAAACAAGAGGACGACTATGAGTATTGTATGACAGAGTTTCTGCGCATGTCTGGCATCTACTGGGGCGTCACAGCCCTGGACATCATGGGCCAGCTGGATCGGTTGGACCGTAAATCAATCATTGAATTTGTGAAGCGTTGTCAGTGCCCCACTAGCGGGGGGTTTGCGCCTTGCGAAGGCCACGATCCTCATATGCTGTATACGCTGTCAGCGGTTCAAATCCTGTGCACATATGATGCTCTCGACGAGATCGATTGCGATGCTGTGGTGCGTTTTATTGTCAGCCTGCAGCAACCGGATGGCAGCTTCTTTGGTGACAAATGGGGCGAGGTCGATACCCGGTTTAGTTTTTGTGCCGTGGCCGCTTTAACGCTTCTCATGCGCATGGAGCAGAGCATTGATATGGAGAAGGCGGTCAAGTTTGTTATGTCGTGTTGCAATCAAACTGATGGAGGCTTCGGTTCTAAGCCTGGTGCTGAGTCTCATGCTGGTGAGTCATAGCTTATTCAATTATATACTATATAGTGAAATATGGTCTGATCCGATGCAGGACTCATTTATTGCTGTGTGGGTTTCTTGTCGCTCACACAGCGTCTACATTTGTTGGATGTGGACAAGTTAGGATGGTGGCTTTGTGAGCGTCAACTGCCGTCAGGTGGTCTTAATGGTCGGCCAGAGAAATTGCCCGATGTCTGCTACTCCTGGTGGGTGCTCTCCTCGCTGACCATTATGGGTCGTCTGCATTGGATTAGCTCCGAAAAGCTGCAGCAATTCATCTTGTCCTGCCAGGATACAGAAACCGGAGGCTTCTCTGACCGAACGGGCAATATGCCCGACATATTCCACACGCTCTTTGGCATTGGCGGTCTCTCCTTATTGGGTCACCCTGGACTAAAGCCAATCAATCCGACGCTCTGCATGCCGCAGTATATAATCGACAGATTGGACATACAACCGCAGCGCCTAACACTGGCGTAGGCAGTGAAAACCATAAACATATTAACACACCCACAACAGCTTTACTAAGCAGCACAGCCCGTTTCCAAGTACACATATCTTTGTGTCCTCTTCAATTCTTTTCGCTTGTTTGTTATGCATTTATAAACTCGTATTAGCGATATTATAAATGAATGTGTATATGACGACTATATATATTACATATTATAGTTAATAATATATATCCTATTATAATGTTTGATAAGCAAAGCGTGTACAATTTTTGTATTAGAGAAAAGTGAATAAAGACGTTATTTTATTACTGCATGCGCATAGCAAAAATATTTAAGAGAACTACACATTTCATTAATTATTATTATTACAATTGTCATGTTTTATTTGAGTTGACAACGAACTTGGAATTAACATATTTATTTAGATTGCAAATGTTTGTAAATTAATTATATATATTTATATATATATAGATATAAATGTATATATTTGCATTTTAAACAATTCTAGTGATACATTATAATTTAAAAGAATTTTAAAAATTAGAAATGTATACAGTACAGTTATTATATATAACATACATATATACGATAGGAAAGTATGGAGTGTATAACTAAGGATAACGTGACGAATTAATTACATTTAATAGACAAATCACACAAAATTACATTGGAATTACAAACTAGACACGTGTGTAGAGTAGTCACAGTATGGACTCCATTCAAATAACTAAATGAATTCGCATCAATTAAAGACAATTGAAATAAATTTATAGCACATAAAATCTATCAAGGCTATGGTTAAAATGTCTGTGTGAGCGTGTGTGTGTGTGTGTGTGTGTGTGTGTGTAGTATACTTCGATGCTCGTCTAAGGCACTCTAGAAACAATTTCAGCTAAGTTGATCATCTACAATCTATTAAACGAAGCACTAGGAATTATTGAATTTGTCATCGCTGGTCAGAACATTGTAGGCACATCCCAAAGCCCAGGATATTTCATGACCATCAATCTTTTTGTAAAGCTAAAACAAAAATGTGAATGATTTTATTAGCATCACGTCAGAAAATGTTCTAATTGCAGCTATTGACCTACCTTAACCTTTTTGCTATCGTTAAGACCAAATCCTTCGCGCAGCAGCACCGATATGAATGTCAAATCGAAGCACATGAACGGCTGCTCATCATTGGGTATTGCACAGATTTCCTGGGCCTTTTTGCGATAAGCCTCCACGGTGGTCTCGCCACCAGCTGTCGGATCCACCAATCCCGATTCGATGGCACGCTCGAAGTAGTAGCTGAAGGCGGCCACGGCGTGTTGTTTGAGTGTGAATGGTTTTGGCTTCACTAATGGCATTACTTTGCTCTTCACCAACTCCAGGCAAGTGTCAAAGTCAACGACAGGCTGCTCGGTAGAGGATTTGCTGTTCTCCTTGCCACTGACTTGGTACTTGACATTGCCGTACGTCCAGGTACGGTTGGCAATGATGGGATTGACACAAACGCTCTCCACCACGGTGTCCTCGGCGCTATAGCCCTTGGTGAAGACAGCATGACGTGCGGCCATCAAGCCCAATCCCAGATAGCTATGCGTAAACACATTGATTTTCTTGCTGGACGTGACCACCTCGTGCATATATTTGTCGTACACGGGTACCTGTTCCGGATCCGTAGGCGAGAAGGTGACCTGGGTGCTGCCCCCACCCAAATCTAAGGCAGCTGCCTGATTTGTTTTGGACAGACGGCCCAATAGAAAGTTGACTGTAAACCAACTAAAGATGCCCTCATCGGTGCCATCCATGATCTCCACAGCGTCCATATCCACACTGAACTCGGACTTGGCAAACAGATCACGCACGGCGTTCAGGAGATTCTCAGCCTTACTCTGTGGCAACAATCGCAATCCAGCTGTAGCTTTCAGGACCAACGGAGTAGATGACCAATGGTCTTTGGGTATAAAGGCGCGTGCCTCATCCAGGAGCAACTTGATGGAATGCGCTCCCTCCGCTGGATTATCAGCAAAGGAGCTGAGGCCCGGTTTGCGCTCCTTGAAAAGCTCCTCGTAAAGCACCAATTTGTTATCAATGAAGCTGCGGTTGAATTTGTAAGCAAGGATACGACTGCCCGTGGAGCCAGCATCAATGATGGCTGCATATTGCACTTTGCTGTAGCCCAGCTTGGAGGCTAGACGGGCCAGATATGGACTTGCATTGTCCGACAAAAATCCTGCATCGTTAACATGGGTATGTCGATGCGTCGAGGGTTTTGTTGTGGTGAGTGGTGCATGTTGATGTGAATGCGTATCCATGTGTGGCGATTCATGAAAGCGAACAGTAACAGTGGGTAAATCGGAGGATTTAGTTAGTTTAGTAACGCTTGGAGTAGACACTTTAGCATAATACATGTGATACACACCAAAGACAAACAGCAGCAGGACTACAGATATAATTAAACATAGAAATGATAGTTTTAGGCCGCTGGTCACACCGCCACGTCCACTTCCGTTTCCAGTGCTGCTTCCCTTTCGTCGAGTCGCCTGCGAAGATTTGTCATCGCTGGCCAGCTGCATGAAGGATACCAAGTAAATGAAAATGAGAGTTAAAACACAAAATAATGCAAATTGCTTGTACTTAATTGTAAAATTATAACTTTAGTTTGCATGCCGTTTTTTTAGACACTCTACCAGCTTGTATTCGTATCTCATTGCACTGCTTTTGTCGCCTATAAATAACCAGCATATTCTTTAAATCACATGTTGGCACTTGAGTCGATCGCTCGCTCTTTTCCTGCTGTTCGCCTTTTTGTCTAAGTTCTTTTGATATGCCGTGTTTTATCTGCGTTGGCAGAAACAAAAAATGTCAATTTTGTTGTTGCATGTGTCTCATTGTCAGCTTGCGCCGAGGGCTGAACAGCACTTTACTATCGATAATTTGTGCTGACCAGGGCAGAAGTAAAAACACGAGCTGAGATTTTAGCACATTTTTAAATGTACTAAAAACAACGTTTCAATAATTACAATCAAATTATATATTTTGATTTAATATAAATTCTTAAAGTTCGAGTTAAATAAAGTATAAGAAACAAAATTTTATAAAGATTCATACATATAACTATATAACAATATGCTCTAATAAGTGCTAATGTACACCTAAAAATTGTCGAGTCATGCCAAATAACACTTTTTGCACTACGTAATGAAGATCGACGACACAAACTCTTTTTGAAGGTTATCTCAACGTAGACCTTAATATTATGAGCTCTAGATAAGATACATGTTTATACCATTTCAGCGATCTGCGTTTGTTAAGTGGAGCAACGACAACAGGTCTTTTAACCATATTAAATATTGCCGTTGAAATCGCAAATAGAATTGACGAAATGCCCATTATTTAAACAAATGTTTTTTCACTACATTAGTGGCTGATGCACAAACAAATTAAACTGTGAACTATGGACTACCTCTTGGCAGCTGCAATTGCTTCTATGTACATACTAAATTGGCATGTCAAATACTACATTGTAGTATAGAATGAATGTTGCATAGAATGACGGAAAATCGGTGCTCATTTTACACACTTTAGAATTTAAACGGCGACTTCTAGATTTCCAGGGAGCAATTTACTGATCGAACCTAAAATTCATTAATAATGTACACGTTCGATTTGTAGGTAAGTCACGCCTGAGTGGTCGCATAGTGTATTGCTTATCACTAAAATAGCTTTTCGCTGAATATTTCATCAGATCTAAAAAATGGATATCGCTATGGACATGCAAATAGGCATGCTTGATTGGTGAAGGGTGATGGGGGTATGGGGGGTAAGAAACTTGTTGCGACTTATGCTCAACCTGGTTCTGTCCACACGGCATTTCACAGCCGGCAGCAGCTTGAACTGTAATGGTCTAGCAAAGAACGACTCGCATGTCAACAATTTAATGACCTTGTTGGCTAGAAACTCTAGCAATATCGGGCGAATTGTATTGGAAAGGTTACCGAATACATACGAAATTAAACCGGCCGGTATGTAAATACAGCTATATAAAAAAAATATATAATTATATAATATATAATTAACTTGATATTGAAAAAACACTGCTAGCTTTACAACTCTTATCATAACTAATCTCACCACTTTTTATCTACTATCAATTTTATTGGATTTTCTTAAAATGAATATAATATTATTCAGCTATCAGATCCATTTTCGATAGCTAAATAATATCACATTCATTAATGTTGCTCATCTGTACATGATTCATACACAGCCAACCGTGGGAAAGAAATACAACAGATTGTTATGTGCGGCGACAATCAATCAAGGTATATAATTGAACATTTAAATAAACTTGGCACAATCAATTTTAAGCATTGACTTCAATTTCTGCATTAGATAAGCATTTGAAATTAACATTTTAAAAATACAAATAATTTGGTTTTGTTTCTTTTAACCCTTTCCTACCTTTCTCTTTCGCACATCGGTGGTCATAATTTTTAAACTTTTGTTCCAAATAAGTGTAAACTGTGAACTTTAAAATGTATTCAGTAACACATTCGTATATGTGTGTTTGGCAATCACTGACTGATCATTACAACGAAATAGATGTTCTTGTTCGCTTAATAATCATTCGTAAATAACGCCACAACCACGTCGCGCATGAAATAGCGTACTAAAATTAACTAAAGAATGGGAAACAGCTGTTGCTGTTTTTAAGTGCCATCACAGAGTTGACACAGAGTTTCCCGACTAATTATTTATGGTCACCTTTTTAACAGGTGTGTGGTTACTTTCAAAATTTTGATCAATAAATGTTACACTTGCAACACATCTTTTATAAATGAAGCTTACAAATAAGTTATTTCAGTTTTCTTTTATAAGTTTTCTAAATAAAAGTAACTTTTTGTATAGGTATATTTGGTATTAGGTAATTTGGAAGACCTGGGCACTCTTTGTTTTTGTGTTTGCTTTTGATATATTCTCTTAAAGAACGAATAATTTTTCACGTTGCCGAGAATGGTCACACTGCAGTTAGTACCAAAACAAATGCCTATCGGAGAGGTTGCGCTCGTGTTATTGTTACGCCTCGAGCGTAGTGAAACAAAAATATATACAAAATTCCGTTTTATTGCGCAAAACTAGCTAAATTAGCACAAACAACTGAAAAGTAACTTACTTCATTATATTAAATACAAAATATCATAATTTTAAACGTTTCACAAATGTCGAGCTGGAAAAAAAAATTTTGTGCCTTTTCGCTACAGAATTGACTGTCACACGTAGTATGTACATGTGTGTGTGTGGAAGTGTAAAGCATAGAGTGAATTAAAAATGCATGCAATTGTATTAAAATGAGCGTAAATGCATAAATTAAGTTCAAACTGCATAAGAACCGAACCAAAGGCAATTGTTAATTCACGCAGCCCAAAACATCAATGTAAAGGCAACATCAAATTAGGGGTCGTGTATATGTGTGTAACGACGGCGACAAGAGCGCAATAAGATAAAATTGAAGGTTATTCTCTACAAAAATAAAACAAGTGTTCGTGTGTGTGTGAGAGAGTGTAAGAGAGAGAAACAGAAATAGGGAGAGCGCACGCTCACTCGAAGAAAGCAGCGCACAAAAGCAAATGCTGAAAATGTCAATAAACTCTGCAAAGGTGAGGAAAAACGCAACGCAAGAGTAGCTGGGCAGAGGCAATGGCAAAAGCAGCGCTGCTCTGCTGCCGTGTAAAATGAAACCCGGAGCAGCAAAGAAAGCAGACAACAAGCAAGTGAAAAAAAGAACAACTCACACGAACGCACACACACATATATATATACATATATATATATATATATATATATATATATATAAAGAAAGCGCACGTCCATGTGATTCTTATTGGATGGCGTTGCAAAAAAAATTATTTCTGGTTTTTGCTTGCAGCTTCCGCGTTTGCCAGCGCAATGCAACTTCAACAGTTGCCGTTTTGCACCATTTTGTTTATTTACTTTTTGTAAATTTGCTGCTTCGTCGCTCGCTAACTTACACACATACACAGGCACACAGTAATACTACGCACAGACAACGACAATGAATGATTAATTTACCGTTAATATTTCACAGGTAGAAAAAATTCAAGTTCGCGATACATTGTGCAATAATAAAATGATTATTATCGTTGATGTGCAAATGTTTTTTGTATTATCATTTTACATCAACTACAAAAAGGCAGCTAAAATGTACAAACAAATTCAGTAATTGTAAATGTAATTTAATAAGAAAAAATTTCATAAGCATATGTAAACAAGTTTATGATCAAATAACAACAAAGCACATAATATATTAAAAAAATAATCAAACTCATAATTTGCATCGCCACTGAGAATTTTGGACTTAGGGAATATCAAACGAAATCTTATTAGACTGAAAACAAGGACAATTGGAATAATAATTATAATATTTTGAATGGTAAGTTTTTTTAATGAACCTGACGTATTGGGAAGTCGATAAATTAAAATTTCGTATGAGTTACAAAGTTCGAAATTATATCTTAAAATTTTAGTAAGTTATTTAATATAAGTAAGTCAATGTGATTATTGATTTTAAGATACTTGATCAGTGACATTAATAATAACTTTTTAACAAGCTGATATTTTATATTATCTGTAATAGTCATACTTAAATAGAAAAATATCGAAAGGCAAGAACAATTTAAACCCTGTAGCCTGAGCTTAGCACTTATGAAAAGAATACTTGTCTTTAAATATTGATATTTTCTGTAATCGAAGTAAATAGACCATTTGGTATTCCTTTTTTTAATTTTTGACAATTTGGAATCGATGATAATGATTACCTTTGAGAAATTTTATAAGACTAATTATTTATGATTTTTTATTTTTCCACTCAAAACAATCCTCATAAGTAATTTATTCATATTGTTGTACAACCTTATTAAAAGAACACAGAAGCAGCACCCAAGACAAACAAATTGATTGAAAATTATTGCTTAAGTTTTATTTAAATTTTATTCTTTTTGCTCAAATATAGTAATAATATAAGAGAATCATAGAAAATCTCTATATAATCATTGATATGTAATTTGTATAATATAACTTATCCTGTAGATTTTATCTCGATCGTCCGATCGGAGGAAACTCGAAATTTGTCAAAGAAATAAGAAGTGGCTAGAGCACTCTTACTTGTAATTAACAATTTATATTTTTTTGTAATATCATTGCTTCTATATTGCATTTTACTGTGGCCCATAACCTTAACTTTAGTTTCGGTCTACTTATCGCACTCGGCGATACCCTTGGGCTGCAAGCTCTTGAGAATTAATTACAAAAGCCTCTCCAGCAGTCAAATCAAAACAATTTAATTATCACCCAATAGCGAGAGAACATTACGCTAAAGAAAAGCTATTCCAGGACTACAGGCACCACAACAGAGTGGAGCCACTTCACTTAAAGCAGTGAAATGTAACGGCGCCATTGGTCACTTGAACTACTTTCTTATGGCGTTGGCTTCTTACTCATGCCATGGAATCTTGGACTTTGACTGGAGCTTGGATTGGGACTAAGGCTGACATTGGGACTGGGAATGGGTAACTGGAATTGTGCAGCAGTTGTTTGGCCCAGAGGGCACCGGAAATTGTTTCCATAAGAGTACAGAACGGAGCGGAGCGAAATAAAGTTGTGTGGATTGCGGGAGAAGTGGAATGGGGAGCACTGTTAAGAGAAGCTTTTAACGATGCGGTCCCGGGCACGTTTTGAACTCTATCGCACATTTCTTCTGGCGGTTGTCGCGGCTTTCGCGTGTAGCTTGACCCAGAAAAATCGAAGAGCGGCCGCTGTCGAAGTCGCTCGATCTGGTCCGTAGGTGTATTGTAATGATGATGATCATCATTGTGATCATAATGTTGATGATGATGACGATTCCGTCTCATAAACTATTTTAAATGTTGCCTCATTATTATTTTGACTACGTCGGCTTGCGGTTTTTGTATTTATTGGCTGCCTGTTGCAGGTTTGCTGTTCGCTTATAATACCCTGTAATACTTCAAATGCTCAGATTGGATAAATCAGTGCAAATAAATATAAAATAAAAAACCGTCAGTAAACTCATTAAGGCTATACAAAATATATATATATATATAAATTGATATAATATGTTATCTTTTGAAGTTTCTGTTTAGATCATTAAATGGAGGATTTGATGTTGCTTATTGATGATTAAAAATAACAGAATACAGGGTATCATCTACCCGGGTAGTCCTGCAATTGTGCTTTCTTGTTCGCAACTGGGCTTATGTGCGGTCTTGGCTTTTATCAGTCAGTAGCAGCTTCCTCCATCAACCTCTGTTCACCGAAGGTTGTCGGCATCGTCGCCCGCGAGTTTTGTAAGATGATTGGCTTTAGCGGTTATTGTTATTATTTTTATTTTATTTTTTTTATTTTTATTTTTTTTTTGGTGGTGGTTTACCCTATTGGACACGTCCATTGCTTTGTTTATGTTCTTGAGCTCTTTTTAAGTGTGTGGCTAAACGTGGCCTCAAATGTTAATTTACAGCTTTTGTTGTCATAACTTCTACGCAGAACCCATAAGGTGAACATCGACGATTGCAGTCGAGATTGTCAGTTTTGAAAAGTGGATATTTAACGAATAAAATAAATAAATTAAAAATTAAAATTGGTAATCGATTTAAATATAAAATGTAATGAATAAACTGCAGGGCACAGTATTATTCAAGTTTTAAATATATTTTGATAATTTGATTATAAGGCGATCAGTCTATTTTGCAAACCCATCGAGTAGAACTTATGTAAATAAAAATTTGTCTCTGAATACCGTGTCAAATCATTAAGTTCCCTTCTCTTGCTACAATAACAACTAGGTAGCGACACCAACAACCATAGTTGTTGCTGTTAACAGCAACAACTTAGTCGTTTTTTTCGGTTGGCTTGTGTTAACCGGTTCTCGATAAGTCCGCCAGGCATATATTGTTTGTTACATGGTCTTTGGGCGCTCTGTGACTGCTAATTAGCAGTTAACAATTGCAACATTGACCTCCTCCCATAATTCTTCAGCTGTTGCTGCTGTTGTTGTTGTTATTGTCGTACGAGCAATAGCAACAACTTTTAGCTTTGTTCTATTGTCTGAGACGAGATCAAAGCTAAGATACAATAACATGGCAGCAGGTTTACCTTGCTGTAACCCTCAATGATCAGAAGAAGAAGATGAAGACGAAGAAACCTGACGGAGCTGTTGTTGTTGGCTGAACATTTGGTACAGTGCTGGCAACATTGTTGTTCCTGTTGCTGCCATTTGTCTGCAACAGTTGTTGCTGCTGTTGATGTTGACTTTTGCCCAACATTGAGTGGCTTTTTATCGTTTGTTGCCTGCCTTTTTGTGGCTTTTTGTTCGATTTTTGCAACTGCAACTGCAACTGCGACTTTGGCAATTGGCATAACTGTTGCCGTTGTTGCTGCAGTAGCTCGACGGCGCCGGGTCTATGGCCTATGTGTCTATATAAACATGATCGTTTTGGCCAATTTTTATGCTACGACTCCCGCCGTTCAGTTCTGCAGTTGCCCGATGGATCGTAGCTTAAACAAATGCCGTTGTTATGGCCAAATAAAATGTTTGATGCAAAGAAAATGTTGCTGCAGCTGGGTTGTGTAACAATTGCAAGCAATTTAAGCTGCAGCTGAACTTAGGCCTACAGTATGCTGCTTCAATCTGGCTAGTTTGGGGAAAAGTAGTTCATAAAGCGCCTTCGATATAGTTTCAAATATGCTCTATATACTATAGTAAGCAATGATGTAATTACCAAAATAGACGCCGACATAAGTTATACCCCATTTATGTGACAGCTAACATCGGTCTGAGTTGCAGTGCTTACATATTATACACTTTTTAATGCGCTTTAATGCACGAAGTTATTTAACGAAGCACTCTTTTTGAACCAGAACAAAGTTATAACACCTAAAATCTTCTTCTGGGGCCATACACTCCGAATAAGTTCATATTCAGTGCTGCTGTAATGCTATGGCAGAAGCTCCAAGAGGCAAAGCAGGAAATACAACCTCTGGAGGTAGAAAATCTGGATGCATCACCGAGTTGATTGGACAATGTCCGTATTTCTGACCGTCCACTCGTCTGTCTGAATAAGCGCGACGATCTCAGCAACTTTAAGAGCTAGAGCTAGCCGAGTCAAGAAAAACTTATTCGCCAGCTAATTATAGCCTGTATTTTTTAAACTCACGTTCATTTCAATAGGTGTTTAACAAAATGTAAAAAAAGTTTTATAAAGATCGGTTCAGGAGTAAGAAAGATATTCAGAGTAGAACAAGAATAAAACATTTTAAATTTTTTTAATGTCTCCATTTTGGAATTAACCAACACAAGTATGTTCCAAGTCTGAGCCCATTTTTGTGGAAAATATGTATTTATTCCTATGCAAAATACTTGAAAAAGTTAGTTTACTTGAATTTTGTGTTAATTTGAAAATAGAAATAGAGATGTGTTAATAGAAAATAGAGATGTATTGCATGAGTTTACTGAACAGATTGCGCAGTTTTAAATTTCCGTTTGTTTTGAGAGGTTTTCATTAAAAATATCGTCGTCAAATTCGAGAATTGGGATGGTATACATATATAAACACATGTATGCACATTAATTAGAGCAATTGGCTCGATCAGCTCGACTGATCCGCTTATCTTACTTTTACCTTAAATTTTATAAGTCTACATATGAACGCAGGTTCCTTTCTTTATTCATTTAAAAAGGAACAAAGTAGACAATTTACTAATGGCTAACGTAAACAGCTAGAAAGTAGTGTTGTAAGCTAATCCGGTTCTATTAGAATATAAAGAGACCATAAAGTTTAACAAATGATTCGTAGAGTTAAATACATACATGAATTATATTAATTTTTTTTTTAATATTAGAATAGTTATATACTATTCAACTCAACTGATCCGCTTATTTACATAAGCAGGGTGTAAGATCAGCTAACTATTCATGAGCCATTTTTATACATTCAAAACAATGCAATTTTGATAGTATTCTTAAAGGGCAAAATCAAGCTTTTATTTTATTACTTTATATTTATAGCTTAATTTTTTTAACACTGAAGGCTTCGAAAACCAGGTCTATATTAATGGACAATAGCCATTTAATTTATGGAAGATAAAATATTAAAGGGAAAAGATGGCATATGCCAAATTTCTACAAGAAATCGATATAAACCTCAATAAATTTAGGTAAAACGATAAAAATTTATTGGCTAATGGTGCTGCATCAGACAAAACAAAAATAAAAATGTCGAAAGTCGAGCGCACGCGACATTGTAATACCCAATTCCCAAAATCTATATCACGACGATACATTTTTAGTGGCAATCTCTCAAAACGAACGCAATTTCAGCTGAGCATTTAGCTTGTTTGCGCACCAAAGCTGAGTGCTACGTCACTCGCACACATTTGCTGGCCGGAAAGAACAAGCGCAAGGAGCTCCATTTTCTTTCTTTTGTGATTATCTTTCTTATTTATAGACTGATTTCACAAGCACCTGTTAAGTTAGATGTACCTCCGTTGAGAAATGTGTCCATAATTGTTTTTTTTTTCGATTTGCGGGGGAAGAGGGGGAGGTATACAAAATTTGAGATAACCGTGATCAGCGGACGATCAAATTTGGGGTCTCTAGCTGTTATAGTTGCTGAGATCGACACGTCCATACAGACAGACATGACTCAATCGACTCGACTGTTGATACTGCTCAAGAATATATATATCGCTGTACAGGGTCTAAATAAAAACTTGAGCTTACAGAATCTAGTTGAAAGTTATTGCTTGAAAAAAAATGTGTCAATAAAATGTTTTAATTAGAAACTATTCTAAATCTAGACTTTTATGGCTGATTAAAGGTTGTAAATTTCTGTTTGAAGTTTAGGGAAACTCTCAACCGCTTGGTAGATAGTAACGCTCCCCTCTGACATTGTCCATCTCTCTCTTTGTCGCTCTCTCTTTCTTTACTCTTTCTCCCTCTTTCTTTACTCTTTCTCCCTCTCTGTCTTTCTTTCTCTCTCTCTCTTTCTTTCTCTCTCTCTCTCTCTCTTTCTTTCTCTCTCTCCCTCTCTCGTTCTCTGTCAATCTCACTCTCTTTTCTGGGTTTGCTCTAGTCTGCTTCTCCGTCTGATGACTAATCATTCGAAAATTGCCGCCAGGCCATCGAGTTGAGAGTTGGGTCTACACAGATTGTTTGGCTTTTTGACTTTAATTTTGCTGCTTTGCTCTGTCCTCTTTTGCTGCTTTGCTTGATTGGTTCCACTCCCTCCCCAAAAACACAAACACAGACACACACAAACTTAGCAAGAAGAAACGTGTTTCTTCCTGTTTCAGGTTTGTTTTTTTGAGTCTGACTTTAAGTGACGCTTCACATGACGCACGCTCCATCACGTTTGGTGCTTAACTTTAACTATCGCCCAAGCCTCCAACATCAAAACCTATGATCTGCGAAATACATATATCTTAAGAGAGCTATCACTTTTGAGGCCGGCTATTTAGCTTCATCACTTTTCTCAATATTTTAGTAGCTGCAAAGTTAAGCATTATCACATTGTATCACATTATATCAGATCAATAAAACTATTTTCCTTTAATGCGTACTACTCTATAATATAAATAAATTCTTGATCAGAACGAGCAGCTAAGTCGATGTCTCTCTCTTTCGAGATTGTCCATATATTTTGCAGTGTTTATTTGCTTGATCAATGAGAGAGTCAGTTGTTATTTATCTTCTATAAACTAAAGCCACGCAACAGGTGTTTATCAAACACTGTGTTGACTTATCTGCCAAATATTTGCTCGATTAATTTGATTTTGTGGCAGCCTTTTCGCAGCAAATTAGCAGCTACTAATGTTGTGCTGTATCGCCGATCGTCCATCGCTTCATCACGCGACCGTTTCGCTTCATTCCGTACGTATATAGAGATAAATCGACCAGAATTATATCTCTACATTATATTTGATATATATTAAATAGAAAGCTATACACGCATCTGCTGTCACGATTCATTTGTTAATTTTTTTTGGCCGAAACGTAGCACAATTGTTAATCAGCTCATGAACATATAAGTTATGTATCCACGGTCAAACTTTATTATTATTATTATATAATCTGTACTGTTTTTTATTTTCCATTTAATGCATTCTAATAAATTTTATTTGGGTGCATTTATTTTTAAATATATCCAAGTTCAACTGAATGAGGGTACACATAGTACTTCTATATGTAGTAATACGTGTGTATACTTCAAATATCGTCTCAAGGTCGTTGCTTGACTTTCTGTAGAACCGCACACTCGCAGATACAGATAAACGATAAACACATAGAACGTTCTTCTCTGCTTGATTATTTAATGTGTGTATTTCCTGTTTGAAATATGCTAATTTTTTTATGTACATTTTTTGTTCTTTTTTTTTATTTGCAAGCTATATTCTATTATTATAATTTATGAATGTAGAGGAAATTTTCCCTGATAGCGAGACCGGCATTGTCAGCCTGCCGCTTTATTTGAATTGATGAATTTATGTTTTTCCAATGGCATCCATATGAATGGATTTAACCAGAGTTGAAATAGGCTAATCTTATCTATGGGGGGCATGTATTGAAGATGTTTTGTTGTGTGTGGGTTCAAGGTCAATGAAGGCTTCGGTAAAGATCAAAAGAATGCGAGCATAACGCATTGACATATTATTCATTTTAGAGTTTATAGTATATATTAATAATAAAGAACAATTGTGCTGAGCAACTGCACTGGCCACGCGTTAAATATCTGATTGCTTTCAAGTTTGTTTGGCATCATGACTCATAATAAGTGCATAATCAACAATGTTGATGATCTGACAAAGTATTTTCAAAAAGTGTAATGAGATATCAAAAATATTTGTATAGATTATAGATTTTATTATAGAGCTTATTTTTCTAGGGCCTAGTATTTATTGCCCTGTGTATCTTTTACAATTGATTGTTATGTTAGTTACGATATGTCATTAGTGTTAGCAGGATGATCAATAGATCTCTTATGTAACTCACACATAAAGGATATTCTGTAACTTGTTGAGCATTTAAATTGATTAAGAAATATTTAATTATGAATATTATGATTAATGTCCTTAAAAACGAAAGGATAGTAAAACAAGTCAGGCAGCTACAGTCGGGGTACGACTGTGGGAGACTCTGAACTACAGCACGAGTTTTTTCATTTGTCATATATATATATATATATACGAATTTCTAACGAATTTCTTTCTTTTAAATTCTTAACATTTTCTGACAAATAGGGCAAAATTAATAATATATGTATATATAAAATAATAATAATAAAAGTAATTAATTTATAATTATTAAAAAATGTAATTTGGAATTGTCAGCAGTGGGATTCGAACTCGCGCCTTTGCGGCGTTTCTGGTTGTTGTTGTTCTAACTAAAGCAATTTTGGCCGCACAGCTGCCATGAATCTGGTGATCATTCATTCCTTAATATCTTCTATGCTTATGATCCGATCGTGCTGAAATTTTCAGAAAACGTCCGCCAAGGGACATCCTCCATATGTGCCCAATCTGAAGTCGGTAGCTTCAGTAATACGTTTTTTTCGATTTGCGGGGGCGGAAGGGGGCGTGGCAAAAATCTAAAACAAACTTGATCTGCGTGCAAACTATACACGTGTTGTCACCAAATTTGGTTACTCTGTTATAGTCTCTGAGATCTAGGTGTTCATACAGACGGACAGATGGACATGGCTATATGGTCTCGGCTGTTGATGCTGATCAAGAATATATATACTTTATAGGGTCTGCCACGCCTCCTTCTGCCTGTTACGCACATTTCGCTTTCGTCAAACCTAATAGACTGTCTTTGCATTTGCAAGAACACACACAAAGAAAGACAAACTAACTAACAGCAAACTGAAAATAAACAGAAAAATACACAAAGAACTAAGCATAAAACAGAAACACAGGCAGACAAAGAATGGCCGAAAACGTTCACACATTGTCAGCAGAAGTAGAAGAAGCGACGCGTCGCGTCGCGACGTCGACAGCGACGTTGTCAGCGTCAGCGACACCGACAGCGACGACTTGTTGCCAAGACATAAAAGTTTAAACAAAGCGACAGACGACGACGATGGCGAAGAGGAAACACAAGCAAAACTATGAAAAAAAGAAATGCGAGGAGGAAAACAGAAACACAAGAACACAAGTAACACGTCATCATGAATGCCCCTTCAGTGCTCGCAGTCGTTACTTCGCCCAAGTCGCCGAACCAATGCCAAGAACAAGTTGTAAATGAGACGGCAGACACTAGGCGATGAAAGAAGAAGCAAAAGCAAAAGAAGAGGTCATTGGCGGCCATTGACTTTGTCTCGTTGATGACCTTGCCCCGAAAAATGGTATAGCAGTAGAAAAAAAAGTAAAAGAAGAAGCAAAATAAAAAAAGTTTAGAACGTCGCTATAAGTTGAACACACTGGAAATGCACTCGCAAAGATAAAGCAGCATACAACGAGAGAATTAGCTGTAGAACGAGTGTGTGAAAGAGAGAGATTGAGTTAGAGGAGGGGGTATGATTTGGTGGTGCGCTCGTGTAGCTGATGACACTGTTGTTGTCCTCTGCGTTGGGTGAACTAAAGCGGAACAAAGGACGAGCCGAGACGAACAGAAATGGAGAGACGAATGTAGACTGTAGAATGGGCTCAGGGCCAAGGCAAATAGCGCAATGGCATTGGATGGATAGTTTACTCCATGTCTGCACTGTATTTATAACAATATATAATAAATAGCCTGTGTGTATGAATATTTATAAATGGACATGAATGAATAGTTTTTCATTCCTTGCAACGTAGTCCCAGTTAGAATCTATCTTGATTTAACTTGATACCGGTCTTCGCTTTTGCTGAGGGCACAGCATATCAAATATAAATATAAAATAAGAATTGTTTGAAAACTTAAATACTTAGTTTCTTAATGTTTTGCCAGGATATCAACTTTCCAAGGATAAATATTTCTCTCTAGGACAGCAAATAAAAAAACATAAAATAGAATTATAGTAGAAAAATATTTCTCAAATTTTATGTAATTTCTATGAACAAAAAATACATTTTTCTGTTTTATGGACCGTATTATACCACTTGCCAGTAAATTTCAAAGTATATATAGTATTTACGTCTTATCTATATTCAATGCAAAAATGTATGTTATTTTTTCTTTTCTGAGTATCGTGTTTGTGGATCGATATTTCTGAAACTTTCAGAGTTTTTGTACAGTGCTTTTCTTCAAGCAGCTAAAGGGGTAAAATGTAAGAATCAGTCAGAAGGAGACGTGAAGGATATAAACTCTTGATTAGTATGTATTAGAAAGAGTTTGTAGGTCAAGATTTGGGTTTATTGTCATGATAATTTTCATTTTTAAATATTGGCACGCAAACATTTATTGTATGAGCTGTCCCCACATAGCACCGCTTTAAATTTTCGTTCGGTGAGAGAGTTTTCAACATAAAATTTAAAGTCTCGATTTCTGTTTTTGAACTTGGACGTATACAAAAATAATAAAATAGTTTTATTTTTATAGAGACTAATACAGGGTCGAGGACTAATATATTGTCGCAAATGGAATTGTTACTCCTTAAAATTTGCATGCCTTAAGAAACTTTCGCACAATAATAATATACAATGAAGAAAAAAGCCAGATAGGATTACCACATCCAAAAACGGTATTTTGTATGAACATATTTGGTTTCTTTAGTTTTTATACCCTATTCAGAGATATATTTGTGCAATATATATGTTTTAAAAAGCAGAAGGAGGCGTAGCAGTCCCCATATTTATTTATTTATTTATTTAACGTCGACTAATAGCAGTCGACCCAAATATCAAAACAATCTCTTATGAGAATAAAATTAAAAATAATTACAGACGAGATTCATAAAATTAATTAATTTGATGCCAAAATGTAATTTTTTAAAATCAGATCAGAAAGTATTATAATGTAGTTAGTATATACTAGTTAAAGGGTTAAGAATGAGAAACTTCAGAAGAGAAACACGGAAGAGAGGACTCTAAGCTGAATACACGAACAAGTCTATTATAATCAGCACAGGGTAATCGGAAATGTAGTACATACGTTAAGCGAGAGGCATAAAGTTGTGAGTATGCCTAGAAGGAGCAGAGAAATTAATTCGATTTAATAACACAGAAGAGTCAATTTCACCATTAATTAGTTTAACAATAAATAACTCAACCAGAATGATGCATCGATTAGTTAGAGACAGAAGGTTAATTAGCAAGAGTCTACTGGAATAAGAGGGTAGGTCAATACCAGCAGCCCAGTTAAAGCCCAGAAGCGCGAAAAGTAAGAACTTCTTTTGTAAGGACTCAATTCTGTCCTGGTGTACAGGATATTGGGGAGACCACACTCATTCTAGATCTGTATTCCAGAATAGGCCGTATAAGGGTCGTCGAATTCCTTAGACCATCGTTTGATGAACTCAAGTACTTGAGTAGCCTTACTGACAGTATAGGAAATATGGAGATCAATTCTCAATTAAGGATCACGAAGGATTCCTAAATCCTTTACCTGATTTAACTCTCAAGCGACTGAGAAAGAGAGGATCGAAATAGCACTCTTTGGATTCTAGAAGTAAGATGTTCGGAGTTCCAAGGAGTTTATGAGGAAAACCAATAAGATTAAGTTTATTAAGCAGGAGACAGAGTCAAAAGCCTTACTGAAGGCAGTGTAAATGACATCAGTTTGCATTAAATTGTGAAATTCTCTGATAACTAAAGAAGAAAGTTCCAGTAGGTTAGTGGTAGTAGATCTCGATTTCACGATACCATGTTGGAATGGCGAAATGATAGAGCTACATAAGTGTTGCAGTTGAGATGTAATAACTTTCTCAAACACATAAGGCATAGCGGACAATTTGGAAATACCTCTAAATCATCAAGCTTAGATTCATTTTTATGAAAAGGAACAATATATGATTCCTTCCAAATAGATGGGAAAGAGCAGGTGTTAATCGAGACTATAAATAGAATTGATAAGTATCAACAGCCGACACGATTGATTAAGTTTATTTCAAATTTTTGATTTCAATTATGGCCACATTTCTCAACGTAGATACTTCTAACTTAACAGGGGCTTGGCGATTTCCATGGAGAAGCAATGCTCAAAGATTCATCAAGATCGCTCTATAAACAAGAAATTTAATCACAAAAGAAGGAAAATTGAACTAAAAAAGTATTGTATGAGTTGCTGGACCTGAAATTAAAATTTTTGGACTTCAAATTTGCGTTTGTTTTGAGAAATTGCTCCTAAACTGTATCATACTCGTGGATGATACTTTTATACTATAGAGAACTATACAGGGCTTGTTACTTTAATGTTTTCTAATTAACTTGAATTTTAATATTTGCTTTAATTTTAATATTTGGGTATTTTTGTCTGTGATTAATTCCAGTATTTAACAGGCAGAGATGCATCCCGACTGTTAAGTGGACGTGCCCACAATAAGTCAGTGGTCGATCTGTCCGGCCGCCCACCTTCATCGCACTGCATTCAGCGTGGGCTCAAGCCGTTGACTTCTTTTCTAAGCCAATGCGAATCATATTTTTTTTTTGTTCTCTTGGAACTCGTTTCCTCGACGCTGGGTGGGCAACTAGCAACTCGCAGTTGCATTTTCTGCTGTTGCTATTTAAACTTGTTGCAGATTCAGTTGCCGGTGGCTGTTTGGTGCTTTGCGTGCGTTTAATTAATATAAAGTCAAGTTGGTATACACCTACACGTACACATATACCTGTATTTATTTATGTACACAATTTATAAAAACAAAAAACGAATTACTTGCAAGTTGTTTTGGGACAAGGTTGTTGGCGTATCGAATTCTGTTCGTTTGGCAGCTGAGTTTCTTGTTGCTGTTATTGTTTTTAGCATTTGGCTTCATTGCAACTTTTTATGCATCGTGCGCGTGCAGGCATTCTTAATACCTCATACCACTTACATAATTGCAACTGCAACTCTTAAGCATTAAGCAAGTTGGTTAGTGAAACTCTTTGGCAGGTTGCATTATATTGTGCAATCGATAAACTTAAGCGTTGTTTCGTTAAACCAAACATCAAAATTAGCAAAGCAGGAAAAAAGATGCTTATATATATTCATATTCATTATAAGAGCCTTACAAAATAAATATGGACTCGAAAATATTGAATCGCATACAGGATTAATTATTAATGAAATTACATAGCATATGAAGCTTTCGATAACGAATTTCTGTGATTAACTATTACTAAGAAAACAGACAATATGCTGAGAATAGAATTGTAGATAAGAAAGCTAAGGTTCTGACAATGATGCAAGGAAGAACTTTTCATTTTTGAGTAGATAAAAGATTAATTATATAAGGTATTTTTTTATTAAGCAAAACAAAAATTTATTGAGAGTTTAGCATTACGGAATAACTTATAGACTATGCTATGGATAAAAGTAAAAATGATAAATTTAAATAAAAATATTTTAATAAAACTTATACATTTAACTAATTTAAAATATAGTCGATCGAACTCGCTTGTGATAGACCCTGTACTTATTGTGTAGACTGGTATGAACCGCGACACCCCCTGTTTGAATTGCAGTGCTGTCTCCATCGCAGCCGTTCGATTCAATTGCAACAAATGAAATTAAAAATAACAGCAAGAAAAATAAGCAAAATATTAAAAACAAAATGGATATCGCGATAAATTTTTACGGGCAACCACTCGCAGCGAACGTAAATTTTAAACTGAATATTCTGGTCTTGGCTATTTGCATGATTTGCCTATGGTATTCAGAGATCTAATCTATAATCAAAAGTTTCACGGATAAAAAATCTTGACCGCAATACTTAATAAGTTTATTCTGTGTCTATAAGCTAAATAATTAGAATGATGAAAATGTTTGAAAGTCCGAAATTTAAACAAGTTTTTGAAAGAAAACCACGACAAACTGATGAAGAAAAAAATGAAAAAGCTTGTTAACTGAGGAACTGGGAACTACGGACTGGAAACCTGGTCTTCTGTTTGTTATTAAAAGCGAGAATGAACGACGTTGTTTTATTTTTTTTATAAAGAATATTCGGACGACCTTGAGCCAAAGCCTGTCAACAACAGCTACAGCTGAGTTAAAGTTTCAATAAACTATAAATTAAATGGTCGACAACTGTGGAATTGTGGAATGGCTGGAGTGTTTCAACTGATAGCGTCAGTCTGCTTCCCGGCTGGTTATCTTTTGTTCAAATTGATAGCGTGGGGCATTCAGGGAAGGGTGAAAGCAAATGGACAAACTTGATAAAGCGAAACCATTTGCTCTAGTCAAAAGCTCTATTAATTCTATATTACAATTTCTACACTAATCTTGAGGACGGGATTTCAGGGTGTGTCGCCTCATACACCTTCATCAAGTTATACAAATTCAGAACGGCGCAAGCGTAACATTTCCTGTTCTGGTCTTACGGTAAATTGCAACTTTGCAACTCTGCAACGCCCCAAAAAAATGTGGGTTCTCGTAGTCCCGTGTACTGCACTTCTCTCCATCTCTGACCAATCCAGTCGCAGCTTGCCTTTGCTGAGCCTTTAATTTGCACAACGGTTGGCAACGTTGACAACGTTTGTAGTGTGAACTTTGTGGCAAAAGTTGTCCACGTTTTTTTTTTTGCCAACTTGTGGCATGAACTGAGGGAAATGGGGACGACATTTCTGGGAATTAGGACATAACATTCATATTTTCAAAGCTACATATGCTATAGATGCAACATTGGAAACCATTACATGTATTAAAAGTACATTGGGATCTGAAGAAATCGTTAAGATTAACTAAAATTTTATAATTAAAGAAAAATTGAAAGATCGGAACATTTACTAATCATCATAAAGAAGTTAGCTCTGGAATTGACACGACGAAAGCTGAGTTAATTAAATTTTGAAATATTAGTCAAAACATCGGAGACATCCTTAATATGTGTGTAATCAGAAAGCTGATCTCTCCACATTAAAAATCTAGATATTTAAAGTTGAAGAAAAGACAGCAGTTGATCAACTCAACTATTTCTCTTAGTGCAGCCTTGCAGTTTCTGTATTTGTACCGGTTTTTCTTGAGCTATTGCAAATCGTGGCCAAACTATCCATGTCGATAGTGTCGACTAGACGACGACGCACCTGTTGAAAATCAAGTTCTGCAAACTCACATACACACACACACACACACACACAATTGATTTTCTAAAGCAAATTGTAGTAGGAAATTCTATGGACGATTACGCAGTATTCCATCTGACAACTGAGCACCGTCTGAGGTCGTAGTATTGATATTATGGCGATGTGTTCGGCTAACCTGTTGGCTTTATCGATTTTTTGTTGCTTTTTGTCTTTTGTCTATGCAATTTGTTTGCCATTTTCCATAGCCAACTTCTGTTGCATATTATGCTAATGACGTGCCAACTCCAATGCAATTCAATCCGATCCGAGCAACTGAAACAGAAACACTCCACGTTACAGCACAGCTGCATGCTCCGATGATTAATCAAAAGCCAACACACACATACAGTAAAAAATGTGGCCCGTTGCCAGGCAATGTAATTGTAATTTGCGATTGTTGTATTTGTTGTCGGAATGGCCTGGTCTGGGCCCGGACCCGGGTTTAAGCGTTAGCCTGGGCCTTCGTTTGTAATTGGCGATATGTGTTGAAGGTGTGTGTCTGTCTACATGTGTGTGTGCGTTGTGTGCGTCCGAATTGTGTTCAAAAAATAGACAGACTCACTGCATTGCCCTTCACAATTGTATATTTTGTGCAAGTTATGCTTGGATTATGATGTGACCTGGCTTTATCAATTAAGGCCATGTTGATATGAAAAGCGTAAATAGCAAACAGTAGCGAGGGAGCCTTCCCGACTCCTAAAAAGAATCTGCGGCAACAGGAGTGTTGATGTAGCCAAGCCCATCTGTCCGTCCGAATGAATACCTATGTCTCAGAGACTATAATTACTATATTTACCAAATTTATTTAAGCCAACGAAACGTGCATGCAAATTAGTTTTGGCATGAGCTTTGTCAATGTACGGTAAAATAAATGTGAGGAAAGATAACTCATAGTATTTTCCAATTATTTTATATATATTATAGCAAAAATTGTGTACAATTTGTTGACTCGTAGGTCCCTAAAGTTTGTGTGCATACAGTGGCTTCTTTCTTTATAACCAAAAATTAAAAATAAATATGTAGCCGAAAGTCAATTCTGATTTATATTAATTTTCCTATTTATATTAATAATTCCGAAGAATTCCCTTCAGCTTTTAGATACCAGCATTATCAACTTCCATTACCACACATTAAATGTCAAAAGAGCATCAACATCACAGTTTTTGTCGCTCTGTCGTGGATTCCCATTGTTTCAACCCTAAACTTTTGCGCCGTTAACTTTAAGGGGAACAGAAAGGGTCGCTCTTTTCAATTAGAACACCCTACACCCTGGATCCAAATAATAACCCTCTAAAACACTTTATGTTTTCATGTTACGCATGAAACCAACTTCCCATTCAGTGGACACAGCTCCAGTGGAGACTACAAAAACTCCCCAAAAAACGGCGAATGAGCAACCACCAATTTCAAGCGCCAACCCCCAAAAAAAGAATCGACAGCCGGGGATTTTGGCTCACAAAGCATGTCAATGTCGTGAATATTATTGACATGGATTTTTGAGAACTGAGTTGACGAAGAGAATGCAACGGTGCCTTCTTGTTAAGCGACGTCATTTCTGGAGTAGAAGTAAGTGAAGGTGAAGTTCCCTAGTGGGCAACTTGAAACGGGGAACGAGCAATCTGAAGGTCAACCCCTTTTTTGTCTGGGTGTCAGGAGTCGTACACAGCCAGTTGAAAGTTGCTTTTTCTGGCCTGTCAAAACCAAAAGCATTTCGCGTTGATAAAAAATCGATAAGCAGCAGACAAGGCACCCGCAGCTAAGCGGCAACCGTAGACCAACTCGATTCTCGGACAAAAGCAAGAATTCTCCTTTAAGCTAACTTTGGTATGTCATTTTGGCTTGCAGTTCTGTTCAGAGGCTTGCCAAAATGTAAAATAATAAATAAAAACACTCCAGGTATGCAGCTGTTGTAGGTTCACTTTTTTTTATTAAAACTACTATCTAAGTTATACGTATCTAACTGCTGCACATTTATAGTGTTGGATACGTATTTAAAAATAGAGTAATTAAATCATGGATTGACCAAGTGTGGTTGCAGATTGAAAGCTGAAGACGTTTAGCTACCAAAGGTGTAGAGCATATCTGTGAGTTTGATTATGATAGAATATTGATGCTTACTAAAGGGATAAGTTGCTGTAGACGGCATATTAAACATATCTGTTGTTAAATCTGAAATCAAAACTAATAAATTTATACATAGTATCTAATTCTAAAATATAATTGTTGCTTAAAACAAGAAAAGGTTATCTTCGACAATATAGGATTTAAAAAAATTAAATAAAGTTGCTCTACTTTTATATTTCTCAAAATATATAAGAAAAAAAGGTTTTATTTAGTTTAGTATAAATACCGCAATCAATTAAAAAACTATCCTAACAAAAATGTGATTTTCCTCCGACTATTTTTATGAGAGCGTTATAGTATATTGCAAGCATATACAGTTATACAGTAATCCTTTTTGGTCAGTACCGACATATAGACTGCCTTCAGTAGAAATACGGATCTGTAGCAAGTATCATCAATATATCTTGAAAACTATAAAGCCAGCTGCGGACTGCTGAAAAGTATGGAAATACAGCAAAACAGGATACAGGAAGCAGTAGAAACCGAACATCGATTTTGGCAGCGAATTAAAAAATGTCAGTGAATTAAAGGAAGCATTGATTCTACAAACATGCTGACATCTCGTAAAAATGTAATGAAAAATAAATATTACTTAAAAAAACAGAGCTTATGTATGATGACACTTTTAAAATAAATGCATGTATATATCCACAGCAAAATTTACGTGTTAATTGACTAAAATTAAATTTCTTGAACTCCAAGTCGAGATATACATAGATATTCTATATAAAGTTCTACGTGCTGTATTATATAAAGTTATTATTAATAGAACGAAGAGTAAGGTGAAAAGCGCTTCACGTGCGACAACGAAATAACTTCTTTGTGTAAGCAAATTAACACTAATTAATTGCACCAGAAGTCGATGAGGAACGTTATTTCCATGCAAGCGTATGTAGTGGAAGATAATATATTTACATATGGATATATATGTACCGACTTGCATTAAATATGTAATTTATTATTGAATTCGCCTCGGTTCGTATCCACATTCATTCTCAAAGATCAACAAACCGTTATATAAAATAGTTCCGTCTACTCAGTTGACCCTTCCCTTAACCAGGTACAGTTCTAACACAAAGTGTATGCTTGCAAACAAGCATAAATACAAACGCACATATGTATATACAAGCAAACATACAGAAGCCATCATTAAATAGCTTGGCTGCATTTCTCGGTATATATGTACATATGTGTATAAATACAGACATAAATACGCACAAAACATACGTTTATATACATTTGAATATATATATATGTTTATAATGTACGAGCATTTGTTGCTAAAAAATACTACATAAAAACCAGACTAGCAAACGGTTGACCAGTTCAAGTACCGCTCGCTCGCTCTCTCTCTCTCTCAGTCTCTCTTAATGTTCTCCTTGATTAGTCAGCAATACTCACTACGCTATATGTGACCTCACGGCACCCACACAACTTTACTGAATGAGAATTATTCTTGATTGCTTGCTCGGCTGCCGCGGAACTCACGAAGAGACGAGACTCTTCGCTCTTAATATCAACATTTTTGTTTATTTTCTTTTGTTTTACACACACACATGGATAACACACCCCGGTCTACTTTTGTTCTTTCTTTTGTTGCTTGCTTTGCGAACGCTGCGCATGTGTTGCGTCTTTTTTGTGTGTGCGTGTGTGTGAGCAGTGTGGCTGCCCTGCTTCGTTTTGCTGATTTCGTCGTTGTCGTCGCTACGTCTTCTTCGTAGCTGCTTCGTTGACTCGCGCTGTTGTTGTATGCAAGGTCGTTTGCGTACAAATTTCAACATTATTTGAAGGTCGTCCTTTGCCCATTCTGCGTTCGGTCTCTATCGCTCTCACTTGTTTATTCGCGCTCTCTTTTAATTTCGTTGCCGGCTGGCATCTTGGCAGCCGCTGCGATTGGGTTGTTGCACTGGCTAAGCAACAAAATGCAGTTATAGAGGGAGAGAGAGAAAGAGATAGAAAATCTGTTTATTACATTTACAGCATAACAGCAGGACAAAAAGTGAAACGCATTTTATCATTTCCATTATCCGCGCTATTCCCTCTACCACTTCAGTCCTAACATTGCCTGCCGCACTCCTCTGTAATAACGAAAGCATTTTCATTATGTGTTTGGGTTAATGTACCTTTAATTTTATTATATTGGTTTTTTTCGCTTCTTTCCTACACGTCGGGTCGTTGACATTTTTCGTTGCTCGCGCAATTGTTGTTTTAAGCAATTGTTCGTGTGCTCACTGATAACAAAAAGTCTCATCATGCTGGACAGTGTAATAGAGTGGGAGTGTGAGGACATATTTGCTGGTACTCAATTAGCATAGCACGCTATGCGTTTTGAGCGAATCCTATTCTTGATTCTTGATCAATAACAACAGCTCAGTCGATTTGGCACAGTCAGACAGACTTGGTCAACTAAAAAAATGATTGACAGCAAGTACTCGAATTTTTAAACACAGTTGATAATATTTATTGTATGGTCCCCTTTATTCTATATATTGATGGACGCCACTGCTCAATTTTCTTTAATTTGATCTCAACTGATCTTCGCTTAATTGAAGAGTTTTACTTACACAAATTTATTCACCTCTGTAATAATATTACTAATAATGCTTGCTACAAAAATGCATTGCTGACATAAATGACTATGATCCAAAGTCAGAAGGGTACAATCGATATTATTGATAATAGGAGCTGTTACAAATTTCGAAGACTATTTAAAAATATTCGTTACTGTATAGTAGCAATATATTTTATTCTTCTATAGTTTATTACCTAACTGCCTAACAACATTACCATCTTATCTAGTATTCAACTTAGGACTTAATAGAAAATAAGAATTAATAGCGGAGTATCAAATATTATGTACAAAATACAAAGATTGAAATATGTTTTCTTTTATTTTGCAGATTTACAACACAATGGAGCTACATCAAAGACATCTTTCGAATTTCTACAAATTGCACAAATAAATTAGCTAAAAACCACTCTTAATAAATTACAATTGATTAATTCAATAAAGGGAGGTTAATAAATAGAAGGATGCCGAACATGTCCAGCATTAAGACGGAGCAAAATGTGTCTCCAGGAGCCAGCGGGAGCTATCAGTTGCCGATGAACATGTGCACACCCTCCTCGACGCGACACAATGTCTCCGTGACGAATATTAAGTGTGAGCTCGACGAGCCGCCTACGCCGAATGGGAATCTGGTGCCCGTTATAGCAAACTTTCATAATCATAGTCATATTCACAATCATGGGGGCAGCCTGCGTATACCTTTGGGTATGCAGGGTGGGAAGGAAGATGAGTCTGATTCGGATTCGGAGTTGGCCAATATTGAGAATCTGAAGGTGCGACGGCGTGTTGTAGATAAGAATGGACCACGACCCATGTCCTGGGAAGGTGAACTTAGTGAGCCCGACACGGCTGTCGATGAGGAGCAAATGGAAACGGAAACCGTTATCAAGAGCGAGACGAGCAGCGGCCAGGAGACAGCTATGATGCAGCCAATCAAAACCGAGCTGGATCACATTGCTGGCGAATTGCAGCTACAGCATCAACAACAACAACAGGTCCAGCACCAACAACAACAACATCAAGGACATCAACAACACCATCTGCATCCCATCAAACAGAACTTTGCGTCCAACAAAGTAAAGCTGGCGCCAACACAAAGTGATCCAATAAATTTGAAATATGAGCCGACAACATCCACATCACTCTGCGATCGGAGCAAATCCAACAGTGGTGGCCACTTGCCATTGCTGCCAGCCAATCCCAGTCCAGATTCTGCCATACATTCCGTCTATACGCACAGCAGTCCATCGCAGTCCCCGCTGACATCCCGGCACGCACCATACACGCCTTCGCTAAGTCGCAACAACAGCGATGCCTCGCACAGTAGCTGCTATAGCTATAGCTCCGAGTTCAGTCCCACCCATTCTCCTATTCAGGCACGACATGCACCTCCTGGTGGCGCCTCGCTCTTCGCCGGTAATGCAACTGCAACGGCGCCGGTGGCAGCTTCTGGTTATGTTAACGGAGGTGGATTGAATCATCATAGCGTGCTGTATCGTCCAATCAATGCTGAGGTATCGGTTGCTGCAGCAGCCTCTGCGGGGCAGGAAGCGCAAAATCTCAGCATGGATCCCAGTGGCGGTGCACTGGATTCAACTGGCACGTTGCCCGCATCCCCGGCGGGCATATCTCGCCAGCAGCTTATCAATTCACCGTGCCCGATTTGTGGTGATAAGATCAGTGGCTTCCATTACGGTATCTTCTCCTGCGAGTCATGCAAAGGTTTCTTTAAGCGAACAGTTCAGAATCGCAAAAATTATGTCTGCGTCCGTGGTGGTCCCTGCCAGGTGAGCATCTCGACGAGGAAAAAATGCCCCGCCTGCCGTTTCGAGAAGTGTCTGCAGAAGGGCATGAAATTGGAAGCCATACGCGAGGATCGTACACGTGGTGGTCGTTCCACCTATCAATGCTCTTACACTTTACCCAATTCTATGCTTAGTCCGCTCCTCAGTCCTGATCAGGCGGCTGCTGCTGTAGCTGCCGCCGCAGTTGTCAATCAACAACAACAGCACCAACATCAACATCAGAGATTGCCGCATCATCAGCAACAACAGCAACATCAACAAACACAACACGGACCACTTAATGGCTTCGGCAGTGGAGGTACCACCAACTCCCTTCCAGTTAGTCCAAGTCTGAGCACATCAATCAAGACGGAGCAAACGGATCCGTTAAATAATCACGTTTCGAGAGCCTCAAACATTCCAGCCCTGTTGCAGGTAAATAATATACAGTAATACAACGCTGCGTACTATATTATTATTATAGTTTATATCCATGTGCATTAAGAACATTGAAATGTGAATACTCATACTCGATCAAAAACTGAGTGCTACATCACTTATTTATAGAATTTACCATCACTGGTAAATATCGAACTTGCTGACAATTATGATCCAAATTTAAACCTAACGTACGCACAATATTGTAACAAATATTCATCTATAATATTTGTGGCTCAATATTTTGGAATATTATAGCATATACAAATATCAAATATATAATAATATATTATAGTTTGGTTAAACATTGGCGGGCAAACAAGCTTCATGAAAATAGCTTAGATCTATTGCATGAGCTGTCGCCCTATAAATTTAGCGTTGTGATATTGATTTTAAGAAGTGGGATATGCAGTTTAATAATAATAATTATCATACTAGTTTTGTAGACAGTTGAACAGGATACTAATCAACATGTTTTTTTTTTTAACTCTTTACTAAAAGTATATAGCCTTCTAAGTTTGACGAAACCGAAATGTGCGTTACAGGCAGAAGGAGTCATCTCCGACCTTATAAAATATATATATTATTGATCAATATCAACAGCCGAGACGATATAGCCATGTCCCTATGAACACCTAGCATTAAGCATTCAATACATAGAGGGTTCATTTGTCATAAGTAATTGATAACACCTTTTTGCTTCACCATGGAATTCCATATGTATGACAATTGCAAAATACGTGTTCAATTGAGATTGCCGACTTCAGACAATGTTAGACACTGGACGGGGGTTCCAATACCTTCTATTCTATTCTATGAATAGTGCACAAGCGTCTCAGTAAAAACAGACACACAAACATACACATAGGTATACAAGCATAGACAGCATCGCAAAAAAAAGTAACGGTAGTTTTTCCTTCGCTCACTATTGCTGCTCGCTCTCAAGAACGACCGGTAATGAGTGAATATGGTTTAATCAAAAGAAACTTGAAAGGCGGGCAATACGAATACGAATTGTGATATTTTGACTTTATCGGACGCCGATATCATTTGCCAGTGGCCTAGGGCGTAGAGCGTTAGAATGTCAATTAAGGGATCGCGAGTTCGAATCCCGCTTGCTTCCTTTTACTACCTATATAATATTTTATATGCGTAGTATATTGTATTCAAATTTACTTTTATATTTTCTTTATCGGAAGCGAATTCCAGCGGCGACGACATGTTACATGTAATGGGAATAAAAAAGTCTTTTTAACACACTTAACTCATTTAACTTATTGTTCTTATACCATCTGTTTCTGTGCAAATTATGAAGATATATATGTACACTATTAAATACGCAATCTTAATTTAATCAATGATTTTTCTTTTTGAACTCTTACGCATGTATTCTCTTATTCCTCCTTCTGTTCATTCAATTCCATGCCTCAATGTAAAATCTCTGTTTTCTCAGGAAATCATGGATGTTGAACATCTCTGGCAATACACCGATGCGGAATTGGCACGTATTAATCAACCGCTGTCCTCATTTGCCTCTAGCAGCTCCTCATCGAGCTCTGGGGGCGGTTCATGTACAGTTGGACATAACACTGCCAATGCACAACAGATGACCAATCCACTGCTGGCCAGTGCTGGTCTTTCATCAAACGGAGAGAATGCGAATCCCGATCTGATCGCCCATCTCTGTAATGTCGCCGATCATCGCCTCTACAAAATTGTCAAATGGTGCAAGAGTCTGCCTCTTTTCAAGAATATTTCGGTCCGTATTGGCGATATCGTCTCGTTAACATAGAACATTAATTTATTGATATTCTCTTGATTGCAGATTGACGATCAGATATGCCTGCTCATTAATTCGTGGTGTGAACTTTTGCTCTTCTCCTGCTGTTTTCGTTCCATTGATACGCCCGGCGAGATCAAGATGTCACAGGGCAGAAAAATTACGCTGGCACAGGCAAAAACCAATGGTTTACAGGTGGGTGGTAAACAGATGTAGATTGAATAGTTCAGTGTCACTACAATCCATTTCCACATACCCAAAGAAAAGCTTTTCTGTACATTTTTAGCCATTTTAAACTCCTTAAGACGAAGATCAACATGAATTTACTCTTTATAAATCCATTTTTTATTGTTTATCTTTCCATTACTTCAGTTCGCTAATAGATCTGCCTTGACTCTACTAAAATCTTATAATCTTTTGCTTAACAGGCCTGTATTGAGCGAATGTTAAATTTGACGGATCATTTACGACGCTTACGCGTTGATCGCTACGAATATGTCGCCATGAAGGTAATCGTGCTGCTGCAGTCCGGTAAGTAGTTGCTTCTTATGGCCAATAATTCAATCATATAATCATATTCATGCCACAAAATATTTCCAGATACAACGGAACTGCATGAAGCAGTCAAAGTGCGCGAGTGCCAAGAGAAGGCACTGCAGGGCTTGCAAGCATATACGCTGGCACACTATCCCGATATGCCGTCCAAATTTGGGGAGCTATTGCTGCGTATTCCCGATCTGCAGCGCACGTGCCAGGTAAAGTGTTCCGACATTATTTTGTATATTCATAATCGAGTTCCTCTCTCTCTCTCTCCTGACAGCTGGGCAAGGAGATGCTGACGATAAAGACGCGCGATGGTGCCGATTTCAATTTGTTAATGGAATTGCTACGGGGAGAACATTGACAAATAGAAAGCATTCGACGTGCCAGGGGCTAAAGCGTCAAAGTTTTATATGATTAGTATTAGTATATCTATGCGTAGTGTTAAGTGCTCTATGTTTAAGCTTTGAAAACATGTGCCTACAAAATGAACCCACAGCCGCAGCAACAGCAGCAACAATAACAACCGGTAAACAGCGGCAACGTAACTCGAGATCAAAACTGATAGCACTTAAAGGGATAAAAATGGGAATATAACAACTTTTTTAATAAAAAAAAAAATAATAAAAAATAAAATTGCCAAATTTTTATACAAAATAATAAATAAAGAGATACCTATAAGTATATGTATGTGAACATGTTGCATGCATTAAATGTTGTTGTGGGTCCTGCGGAGTTCATTTAAATTATATAAAGTTTTTGCTATGTATATACATATACAGTATATACATATATGTATATGTATAGTAACTAAAGCACACATGGAAAATGAAAAGACTAAGAAATTTATGTAATTTTATTATTACAAAATGCAAAATAAAATTCTAATTTTTAGTTCAATTAAAAATACGCAAAAAATAAAGTTGGCAGTTTATGTTTTTGATATGCTTATATAAATAATAACAAAACAAAAGCGAAATTTAAAATCATTATTTTAATTGTATACCAAAATCGAAATTTATTGTAAAGAGATCTGCTTGAATCTTCGAACTAATTATATACATATGTCCTCTGAGAAATCCATTTTTAAATGTTGTAGCATTTAGTTTTAGTGCAATTTCACATATGTCTACTAATCTAATACCACAAGATTGAGTTTTTGCCGCGTCTTAGTGAAGTGGCAGCAACTATTCCAGTGATGCTATTTGTTGCATATAAAAACATTAACAATTACAAACTACATAAATCAAATTTATTATTTTGTCATTTTACAGAATTATGAATATATAACTGTATTTGTAAACATGTTCGTATTAGAATTGTATTTTTTAATTAATGTTATACGTATATACCATATATATGTATGTGTATATATATATATATATGTATATATGGTATATAATACTTAAATAATATATAGACATATATTTTTATTTTATCATTATTTTTACTTAATAGCTGAAGCAAATCCTGTAACAGGATTTAAAACAATTAACTTACATAAATTAAAATTTTTTGTCAACGCATAAATCAACTTAGAAATACATATATATGTATGCGTTTATGTTAACTGTATAACTTCCAGCCCCACCAGCAAAACAACTGAAACAAGTGTAAATCATATGTAATTCCATTAATTTAACTAATTCACAACAAATACTCGAAAGCATGGCCAGAACAAACTTTGTTCATTTTGAGTTTATAAACCAATGGTTTGTTTTTCTTATTGTGGGCCAACGGAGTACCGTAAATTATAATTGCGAATAGTTAAATGTTAATTGAATAAATGCTCTAACGAAACATCAATATATAATATTACTATAGTTTAATGAAATGAAATGAAAATCAAAATTTTTTTTTAGTTTCTCCACAAATGACAAATATGTTGCAACTAAATAAACAAATGCAAAAAGCACACTTTTCATTGATTGATTTTAATAATTGAACTTTTAATACAATATATTTTTAAACTGTGCGGGTATTTTTCTACTTAAGTAATAAGCTTAAATAGTCTAAAGTTGCGCCACAAAATTAATTTCTCACAAATTTCTAAATTGTTTCACTTGTGCTTATTGCGTTTTGATTAGTGTTAATTTTCTCAGTAACTCATCTAAAGAAAATATTTAATTTCATTTCTTAAGACAATTTTTGTAACTGAAATTTAAATGAAACAACAATTTAAACCATTAATTGTCAATGCAATATTTTGTAATAAACATTTTATACAAAAAAAGAGAATCCATATAACAATATCAATTTATTATTATTATTTTTATGTACTATGGATGCTTATTGCCTTTTGCAATCGATATTGTGTCTAAACTATCGGAACAGATTAGTGGGAACTGTCAATAAAACCAACCATATTTTTCTTGAGTGTTAAAGTACTTGGAGCAATTCTTGTATTTAATAAAATAAAGTGTGCGTACGTACGAGTTTAGATTTATTCTTCAGCGATAGTACTCAATATTATAACTATTGTCTATTATTTAATATCTTATTATTATCTTGCATCTTATTTTGGCTGAGCGGTCTTTAAAACAGTCAGATTGTCAATAGAAGAGCACCAATAATATTTAGCCACAATAGAAGCTATGAATGGCAATCTTCGGTAAGTGCGCCAGTCGTGAAAATCGTAATTGCTCAGTACAACTAAGGTCAACGAGCAAGATTTTTTCCCCAGACCTGCAGCAAGATTTTGGCTTTTGTAATTGCTGGACAAATGAGTCCGAAATGCAGAAATGAAAAAAGAAACGTAATAGAAACTGGATCCCAAGCGAGGATTGTTGGGATATATTAATATTTGCGTCTTTATTTACTGACTGCAACTTACGAACTAACAATGAATCTATCGTTCATACGATTACTTATCGATAACAAATTTATGTTGTTCCTTTACATATGTTATTGATTAACATGACTTATACATTATTTTCAACACCTCTTCTCAACATAAACTTAGTTACTTCAATGCAAAAACAATTTCATTCTTTAAATCCAATTAAACTCATTAATTTTATATGCTTTTGCTTTCCAAGATTTTTAGTTAATATATCTGCTATCATATTTCCAGTGTCAACATATTTTAAGATAATTTTCTTATTAGAAACTAACTCTCTAATAAAATGATAGCGTATATCAATGTGCTTACTTCTAGCATGATATGTTTGGCTTCTAGCTAAATGCTGTGCGCTGACATTATCACCGTAGACATACAACGGATGATCATCATAGCAACCAATGTCTTTCACGAGTTGCCGTAGATAGACTGCTTCTTTGCCAGCCATGTACTCCGCTTCAGTACTACTTAGGGCCACAGTAGTTTGCTTATGACATTCCCATGAAAAAGCTGCTCCCGCCATGAAGAACATATAACCAGTGAAGGATTTCCTGTCCATTACATTTCCGCCCCAGTCTGCATCAGTGTAGCCCTTGATTGGTTGGCCACTTTTGCGGTAATGTAACTTAAAATGTTTAGTACTGGCCAGATAACGAAGTATATGCTTAACTCCACTCTCGTGCTCCGCTCTGGGACACTTGTTCATTTGTGATAATTTACACACCGAGTGTAAAATGTCTGGTCGCGTCGATACCGCCAAA